>JACEEZ010022316.1:12500-20000 GCA_016584305.1 Chionoecetes opilio
CCCCTGGCTCAGGCATGCCCTAGGACTTAGGCGAGGCATTGGGTCTTAGGCCACTGAGGTGCAGAGGTTTTGGTTTGCGGGACGACAGTCACCTGAAGAGGCGGGTGTCCGCTACCACCTGAGCCTATTTTGAGGCAGTTTATTATTTCACCCTGGCAACTTGAGGCCGTTTCAGCCTGCTGATCACATTCTTAATTATGTTAGTGTCCATGGGGGCAGACTAGTGTTATAGCTTGGTTATTCTTATGGGCATCCGCTTGAAAAAAGGTTTAGATTAGTAATATGACCCCTATAGCCCCCCCTCTCCTCTCCTCTTCAGTGCCCAACCCCTGCCATCTCCATCTCAAGCGGTCCAAGGACCAGGCCTCTCCTTCCGTGCAACCCTCAATCTTCTCACCCCACCGTCAGAACACGTCTTCCTGCCAAACCACTCTCTTCTCGGTTCACGTCCCAAGTCCACCTCCTCTCACCTCTTACTGCCACCCTCACTCCTACCCACGCAGCCTCCCTCATACCACCACCCCACCACCACCACAATAACCCCCTCCACACCCCAGGTACAGCGATGGGGTGGATCTGAACTGTGGGTGTCCTCAGCGGTGGGCGATAGCAGAGGGGTATGGGTCCTGCCTGCTACACAAGCCTGAGCTAGTCCGAGACATGGTGCGCCAGACCCGAGCCACGATTACTGACCCAGAGTTTACTGTGTCTGTGAAGATTAGGGTACTTGAGGATTTGAGGTGTGTGTGTGGGTGTGTGTGTGTGGTGTGGGGTGTGTGTGGGTGTGGGTGTGAGAGAGAGAGAGAATGAGGGAGAGAGTGTGTGTGTGTGGGTGGGTGAGAGAGAGAGAGAGTGTGTGTGTGGGTGTGTGTGGGTGAGAGAGAGTGTGTGTGTGTGTGTGTGGGTGGGTGAGAGAGAGAATGAGAGAGTGTCTGTGTGTGGGTGTGAGAGAAAGAGAGAGAGAGAGAGAGTGTATGTTGTGTGTTGTTGTGTGAGGAGACAGGGAGAGAGATAGAGAGAGAGTGTGTGTGTGTGGGTGTGGTGGGGGTGTGGGTGTGTATCTAACTGTCTAACCTTGTAAGATATTATGGAAAAATCTGACGTTAAACAGAAAGATGATATTTTGATGATATTTTTTAGAATGCATTATTTTTTTGGGGTGGGTGTTTTTTTTTTATTTTTTTTTATTTTTTATTTTGTCTCTATTGATTTTGTCGATTTAAAAAATGTCTTGCTTTTCGGTCTTTTTTTTTTTTTTTTTTTTTTTTTTTTTTTTTTTTTTTTTTTTTTTTTTTTTTTTTTTTTTTTTTTTTTTTTTTTTTTTTTTTTTTTTTTTTTTTTTTTTTTTTTTTTTTTTTTTTTTTTTTTTTTTTTTTTTTTTTTTTTTTTTTTTTTTGTCTTGATTTTGTCGATTTCAAAAATTTCTTGCTTTTTTTTTTTTTTTTTTTTTTTTTTTTTTTTTTTTTTTTTTTTTTTTTCCTTGGGTCCGTTTTTTTTTAGTCTTCCTTCGTGATTTGTATTTTCCAGTTTTTCTTGCTTTTCGGTCACTTTCTCATTATTTTTAGTTTTTTTGGTTTTGGCATGTTTTTCATTGAATCTTTGGGTGAATATTTTCTTTGTAATTTTTAACGTCGGTTTTTTCGCACTCTCGAATTAAATTTTTTCTCATTTTTTTGGCCCATTTTTAATTTTCGTCGAGTGGATTTTTATTTTATTTCATTTTCCAGGCGCACGGTGGATTTTGCCCGTCAGATGGAGGCGGCCGGGGTATCCTTTCTAGCTGTCCACGGTCGCACCCCCAGGCAGCGGGGGGAGCCTGTGGACGGGGGGGCCATCGGGGCGGTAGTGGGGGCGGTGGGGGTGCCTGTGGTGGCGAATGGGGGGGTGAGGACGCTGGAGGAGGCCAAGCAACTACAGGAGGAGACTGGCGCTCATGGTACGTGTGTGTGTGTGTGTGTGTGTGTGTGTGTGTGTGTGTGTGTGTGTGTGTGTGTGTGTGTGTGTGTGTGTGTGTGTGTGTGTGTGTGTGTGTATTCATCTAGTTGTACGTACAGGTTGAAGTTCCCAAACTCGGCAACCTCGGGACCAGCGCCGAGCCGAGTCATGGAATTTTCCGACTTTTAGAACGTAGATATATTAAGGGGAAAAAAAGCATGAAAATCACATGAAAAAAATCACAGGAAAGATTATTTGTATTCTAATACGGTAATACTGTTCCTGGACGTTTGGGAGCCATAATACCACTAACAGACCTGTAGAAGTACACAAAATAACAGTGTACACAACTCTACAGTCACAACACCACTGAACAATAACAACAACAAATCGGCGGGAGAAACCCAGCGGCCTAGTGGGGTGGCACCCAGCGGCCCTAGTGTGGTGGCACCCAGCGGCCTAGTGTGGTGGCACCCAGCGGCCTAGTGTGGTGGCACCCAGCAGCCTAGTGTGGGTGGCACCCAGCAGCCTAGTGTGTGGGCCCCCAGCGCCTAGTGTGGTGGCACCCAGCGGCCTAGTGTGGTGGCACCCAGCGGCCGACCCGGCAACTACGCCCAGGGTTTTGGGTGTTCTGCCGGGTTTTGGAAAATCCAGAACCATCGCCGAGTTTTGGGTGTTGCCGAGTCTTGGGATGCCGAGTCTTGGGAACTTCAACCTGTACCGTATTTTACGGTTTATAAGACGCGTTTTTTTTCCTAAAAAATACCCTGAAAAATACTCCTGCGTCTTCCAAAACAAATATTGGAATGAGACTGCCGCCAAGACTGGCGGCAGCCGTCAGTTCCGCGGCAACTTCCACCTGGGCAGATTGGCACCACCACCGCCACCCAGGGTCTGGCAGTGTTGGTGTAACAGTGACCACCAGGCTGTCACACATACAGCCAAATTCCCAACATCCGACCTCCAAACATGCGACTTGTCCAAACAACCGACTGTTTTCACCACCACATTGTGTCTTGTTTTGGCCATTTATTTTACTTCGTTTTTTTTTTAAGATTTTAGAAAACATTGATGTGTGGCTTTATTTATGCATGACTTTTACTTTGGCGTCTACCACTGGCTCGGCCTTCAAGAGCTGCATCTTTTATGTTCTAGACCAGTGGTTCTCAACCTTTTTCACTCCATTCCCCCCTTCATGAATGCACAACTTTGGGGGGGTTCCCCTTTTTTTTTCTCCCAAACCCACGTCCCCAAAAAAAGGAAAAAAAAAAAAAGAAAAAAAGGGTTGATAAGGAAAAAACCACCCTTGGCCTTTTTACAAATTTTTTAGATTCAAAATTATCTTATATTGATGTTTTTCGGTATAGGCTTAACTTACATCACTTGCCTACAAAAGATGGGGACCCCCCTAGAAAATTTTTAAAAATTGGGTTTTGGGGGGGAAAATTTAAAATAATCTCAAAAATTTTTTTAAATCACAATCAGTGGGAAGGCTGAAAAGGTGTTTATTTTCATTTCATTTGAGGGAATCCGAGGTTGGCCCGTGACAATGCACCCCCATGTGGGGGGTACACACCCAATTTTTAGGTTTTTATTCTTGATTTGTAGAAGGGTGGAGAAACCCAGAATTTCCACATAAAAAAGGTAGTAAAAAGGAAAAAGGGATCGAAGGCAATCTCACTGTTTTTGGGGTTTATGACTGGATGCAGGAACCCACCAAATTACATTAAAGGAGATTTTTCTTCCTTTGAGATATTTGGCACGGGAATCATGTTTGAGATAAAGGGAAATTTGGGTTTTAACCCCATAAACTGGGAGGTAGAAAATATCAAGGTGCCAGGAATTGATTCATATCAATTTCCCCTTTCTTCCTCCTCAAATTTCCTGGGAACTCCCTTGGGGCCTTTTTCCCCAAGGTTTTCTCAGAGCTGATGGATTTCAGTTTTAAGAAATTGGGTAAGGCAGACCTATTTTTTCCTTTCGTCAAGGAACCCTGAAAGGTTTTCAAACGTGGGCAACCTTTCCCCGGGAAAGGGCCCTTTCCTTTCCCCCAATTCTGGACCCTTGGGGAAAAAAAACCCACGAAGGACAATCCATAAAGGGGAAACACACTCTTTCCTTGCCCTGAAAGTTTCAGATTCAACCTATTTGGGCTCAAATATATCTGGTAAATATGCAAACACGTGGGTCCCACAAAACCTCATTGAAGGGGACCCCAACAGATCATCTTTCCCTTTTCATTTTCCAGGGGAAAAATTTTAAATTCCCCCGAAGTTCAAACACTGGATTTACCCATTTCCCTGGGAAAAACCCGCGCACTTTGGAGTAAAAAGAGGAGAAAAATTTTGTGCTTTTTTTTGAATCCATGTCTCTACCCAAAGGGGGTTTTTGGAAAAAGGGAGAGTTTAGAGCTCCCGCTTTTACAAAGTTGACGCCCCTTGACCCCCTGCCCCCCAGGACCGGGAAAGTTCATCAGGGAGGGTTTTTGACGCCAGTGCAAAAAAAAAAGGATCATACAAAAAGAAACCCCCCTTGGGCATTCGGCGCTACTTCCCTTTACACGTTTGGAAAAAACCCGATTTTGACCCCCGAAAAGCTGGAGCCCCGGTTTTACAGAAATCCACAACAATGTTTTCCCCGGGGATTCCCGGGTAGGGTTTGAAGAAAGAAGATAAACTTTTTCCCTACACCCTTTTTAAACTGTTGGGAGGGGGGTCCCCAGGCTGGTAATAACAGATTTTTTCCCCTTTATATCCCCACAAAAAAAACATAACCCCCAACAAACACGAGTAGTGGGCAACCAAAAATCACATCCGTTTTACTCGTGAGTGTATTGCAAAAATACCAGTTTGGGGCCCCCTTTGATCCTGTACACTTTTTTCCTTTATGCATCTGACCCTTTCTTTTAAATTTTCCGCTTCACGGCGTTTAAAAAGGAAATTTTGTTTAAATTTTTTCGTTTACTTCATCTCCAAACACCCCCGGGACCATCTTTAAAGGCCATGGTTGATTAAGGTTTCCCCCAATTGTGTGGGGCCTTTTTTTTGCTTGCTATTTGGGGGGAACCCCGTAGGGTGTCAAATACACTTGGGTTCTGTTGTTGGAAAGCCCAAAGTACATCCCCAAAATTTTTGTTTTCCCAAATATTTTTCGTTTTGGGGCCGAAGAAATCGGGGTTTTTTTCTCAGGGTATGTGGTGGATGGGCAGCAAATGATGCCAACTTACTTTGGCCCATAGAAGGTTTCCCCGCACTTTTAAGAAAAGTACAAAACCCGGGGTTTTTCGATCCATCAGCGAGGATTGATGGGTTACCCCGTTTTGTTTAAAGTACTCTTCACCCTTTTTCTTCCGCTTTTTTTTACAAAAAACTAGGGGCCCAAACGCAAAGTACGGAAATAAAGAAGGAAAAACATCAGAAAAAAAACTTAAGTGATTTAAAACAAAGGAATTTATTTAATTTCAGGACGATAAACAGGGGCAAGGGGAAAAATGTACAAACACACAAATATCCCCAAACCTAAAACATCCATGGATCACAAAAAAGGGAAACACACAGTTATACACAAACACACACACAAAGCAGTAAAGGAAAGATCAACATCCCCACCCCGCTAGAAAACTGAAAAATACTTTTACGCAAGGAAAAGCCTCCTTTGACAAGCACTGGCCCAAATTTAAATAATATAAGAATAGGAGTAAAATTTAATTAAAAACTTAAAAAAAAAAAAAAAACAGGGAAAACCTAAGAGGGATTAAGCATGAAAAACAATGATAAACCAAAAAAAAGAAAAAAATTTCACACACGAAAAAACAGCCCACCGATTTATAAATTTTCCAAAAACAATAAAAATAACACCGTCATGGTTCGGGAAAAAAATTTTTACCTTTAAAGTTTTCGTGAGATTCCCAGGGGCCCCAAATGAGACCCCCCCATCGCCTCTTTTCCCTTGTCTCCCGGGGGAATCACCCTCACTCCCCCCCCCCCCCCCCCCCCGGGTCTCTACCCGGCTATACGGTTCGTTCTCCTCCGCGGTTTTTTTTTACACACCTACAAATGCACCAAAAAAAATTAAATTTGCACACATACTACATACACAAGTACACCCAAAAATTCGTAACAAAATTATGTAACAAAATTTTGGCAAAATTTAAAGTTAATCAATTAATTATTTAAAACAAGAAAAGGTTTTTTGCCAGGACAGTGAGGGAAAAATTTTTTTTTTAATTCAGGTTTCCCAACAATTTTGAAAATGTATAATTTTTAACAGCCCACCTTTGGCCCCCTTTTTAAATTTTTGCCATGGCCCCAAGGTCCCAATGTTTTTATACCAATTTTTGTCCCTACGTTTGGGTTACTGTGATATCCCAACATCCCACTATTTCCCTTATCCCACCCCAAAACCCTTTGGTCCCCCAAGGGGATAATTAATTTTTAAAACCCGTGTTTTACAAGTCTTTAGTCCCGCCCAAATTTTCACCCCGGCAAATTATCCACCCATGGCAAAAATTTTCACCCATGGCAAATTTCACCCCCTGGCCCAATTTTCACCCAAAGGGAAATTATCACCCCGGGAAAAAATCCCCATGGCAAATTACCCCAAAGGGCCCAAAATTTTTCAAACCCCTGGAAAAATTTTAAAAAATGGCAAATTATCACCCATGGCAAATTATCACCCATGGCAAATTATCACCCATGGCAAATTATCACCCATGGCAAATTATCACCCTGGCAAAAATTTTCACCCCTGGCCAAATTTTCCCCCCAAGGGGAAAATTTTCACCCATGGCAAATTTATCCCATGGAAATTAAACCCCTGGCCAATTTATCACCCAGGGAAATTTTTCAACCCCGGGCCCAATTATCACCCCCGGGCCCCAATTATCACCCATGGAAATTATCCCAACCCTTGGCCAATTATCCCCCCATGGGGGGGAAATTATCACCCCTGGAAAAATTTTCACCCATGGGGCCCCAATTCTCACCCATGGCCAATATTAAACCCCCTTCCAATTTTTCAACCCATGGGGCCCCTTACAAACCCAAAGGCCCAATTTTTCACCCCTGGCCCAAAATTTCACCCCATGGCAAATTATCACCCAGGCCAATTTCCCCATGGCCCAAATTTTACCCATGGCCCCAATTATCAAAACCCCTGGCCCCAAAAACACCCAGGCCAAATTTTCACCCATTTGGGAATTTTTCAACCCCGGCCAATTTTCAACCCCATGGCCAATTTTACCCATGGCCAAAATTATCCCAAACCCCCGGAATTTTTTTTTTTTTTTCCCGGCAAATTTTACCCATGGAAAATTATCCCCATGGCCAATTTTTCCCCCATGGGCCCAAAATTTCAACCCCTTGGCCAATTACACCCATGGCCCAAAATTTTCACCCCCTGGCAAATTTTTTTCCCCCCCATGGCAAAAATTTCAAACCCCCGGGGAAATTATCACCCATGGCCCAAATTTATTAAACCCTTTTCAAATTTTTTTCCCCCCAGGGGGAAAATTTTCACCCCCTGGCAAAAATTTTCACCCATGGCAAATTATCCCCCCATGGCAAA
>JACEEZ010022316.1:25000-27500 GCA_016584305.1 Chionoecetes opilio
CCTTGATAAATATGACCCCAGTAAATGCTAAGAGTAATAATTGATTAAATGTCGTAATGCTAGAAAAGTCTCTTCGTAAATGTCGTCTTATTATCGGAATTGATATGATAGGTTTGAAAATACCCGTTACTTAGGTAAATTTCCAGATGAACACCGACATTCCTTTGGTGGACGAAACAACTTTTTTTCGGGTGAGTTTTGATCAAAATTAATCTGCTAACCGTTTCTGTTGCAGTTATTTTGTTTCTTAAAAGTGATTTGAAATAAAAATTTAGAAAAAAAATTGAACCTAACCTAACCTTTACCTAATCTAACCTAACCTTTACCTATACTTATACCTAACCTAACCTAACCTATGCCTAACCTAACCTATGCCTAACCTAACCTAACCTATACCTAACCTAACCTTTACCTAATCTAACCTAACCTAACCTAACCTAACCTAACCTTTACCTAACCTAACCTATACCTAATCTAACCTAACCTAACCTAACCTAACCTAACCTAACCTTTACCTAACCTAACCTTCACCTAACCTAACCTATACCTAACCTAACCTTAACCTAACCTAACCTATACCTAACCTAACCTTAACCTAACCTTAACCTAATCTAACCTAACCTTTACCTAACCTAACCTAACCTTTACCTAACCTAACCTAACCTTTACCTAACCTAACCTAACCTAACCTTTACCTAACCTAACCTTTACCTAACCTTTACCTAACCTAACCTAACCTTTACCTAACCTAACCTAACCTAACCTTTACCTAACCTAACCTTTACCTAACCTAACCTAACCTAACCTAACCTAACCTAACCTAACCTAACCTAACCTTTACCTAACCTAACCTAACCTAACCTAACCTAACCTTTACCTAACCTAACCTAACCTAACCTAACCTAACCTTTACCTAACCTAACCTAACCTAACCTTTACCTAACCTAACCTAACCTAACCTAACCTAACCTATACCTAATATAACCTAACCTTTACCGGAATTTTGTTTTTTAAAGATTTGCGACAGAAACGGTTAGCAGATTAATTCAAAACACATCAAAACTCACCAGAAAAAAGTCGTTTCGTCCACCAAAGTGAATTCGGCGTTCATCGGGAATAATGCCGTTAATCCTTGCTTCCATTAAATGCTGGCTAATGATAAATGCTGGTTAATTATGCTACGTAGAATAATGCCAGTTAAATGCTGGAATTAATCGTAATCGCTACGTAATGCTAAGAGGTCGGGAAATTCTTGACGACGTGTAAATAGCGTTAGATTTTTTTTTCTTTCTCTCTCTCTCTCTCTCTCTCTCTCCTCCAACGACTCTGTTTTATTAGCCAATTTCAAACTAATAGCCATCATAATCACTTACTTATTTCCCTAATCACTTCTTATTATAGTTTCACATTTTTTTTTAGCCGTCAAAAACCTTGTATCATATTAATCATTTATAAACATCATAATTCAACAAGTGAAATCAATAAATCTTTCTGGTTTCAATTTCATACTTCAGTTTTTCCTCAATTATTATGTAAACAAAGCAAACAATTCTAAAGCTAAGAAGAAAACAACAAATTCTCAGCCTACAAAATCTTCCTCAATCCTACACAACCTAAAAAAAATCTACCCAGCCTACAAAATTCACTCCATTTCTATCAGTAACCCAACACAACAACTTCCCTTTTTCTTTCATTTCCTTCTTTCAATTCCTTCTTTCAATTCCCTCTTTCATTTCCTTCTTTCAATTCCTTCTTTCATTTCCCTCTTTCATTTCCTTCTTTCAATTCCTTCTTTCAATTCCTTCTTTCATTTCCTTCTTTCAATTCCTTCTTTCATTTCCTTCTTTCATTTCCTTCTTTCAATTCCTTCTTTCAATTCCTTCTTTCATTTCCTTCTTTCATTTCCTTCTTTCAATTCCTTCTTTCATTTCCTTCTTTCATTTCCTTCTTTCAATTCCTTCTTTCATTTCCTCCTTTCAATTCCTTCTTTCATTTCCTTCTTTCAATTCCTTTAATTTCCTTTCAATTCCTTCTTTCATTTCCTTCTTTCAATTCCTTCTTTCAATTCCTTCTTTCAATTCCTTCTTTCATTTCCTTCTTTCAATTCCTTCTTTCAATTCCTTTCAATTCCTTCTTTCATTTCCTTCTTTAATTTCCTTCTTTCATTTCCTTCTTTCAATTCCTTCTTTCATTTCCTTCTTTCAATTCCTTTCCTTTCCTTTCAATTCCTTCTTTCAATTCCTTCTTTCAATTCCTTCTTTCATTTCCTTCTTTCATTTCCTTCTTTCAATTCCTTCTTTCATTTCCTTCTTTCAATTCCTTCTTTCAATTCCTTCTTTATTTCCTTCTTTCAATTCCTTCTTTCATTTCCTTCTTTCATTTCCTTCTTTCAATTCCTTCTTTCAATTCCTTCTTTCATTTCCTTCTTTCAATTCCTTCTTTCATTTCCTTCTTTCATTTCCTTCTTTCATTTCCTTCTTTCATTTCCTTCTTTCAATTC
>JACEEZ010022316.1:32500-47500 GCA_016584305.1 Chionoecetes opilio
GGTAGTGGCCTGCTCTGTACCCCACACACACGCAGGCCACACCCACACACACACACACCTTGGCCTGTCAGCTCGCCTGCAAATACACTCAAACCACACTGGAATAAACAATTTTTAAAGTAATCGTCCCATTTTTTCTTTGCATAAGTATGTTGGCTGTCTCACGCCGGACTAGAACCCTCCCGGGGAGAGACAAGGAGAGGTATGTCAGGAGTCTCGCTGAGGATGTCGAGGGGCCATTTGAATGCTAATGACCTCCGACCCGCCTACCGAGCCCTGAAGAAGCTCCGTTCCAAGTCTCCATCTCGGGCGAGTGCTATTCGAGCAGCAGATGGGCGCCTCGTGTCGGACATGGATGGGCAGATGGCTCGTTGGGCTGAGTACTTTGGGCAGTTGTTCACGGTGGACCCTCCAACTGAGCAGCTTCACACCACTGGGTTACAGGCAGTGGATGCCGATCCTCCCATTGACGAAACCGCACCCTCTCTTGACGAAGTCAGAGAGGCTGTAGCAAAGTTGAGGGTGGAAAGGCAGCTGGTGTTTGTAATATCAGTGCGGAGCTCCTCAAAGCTGGGGGTGAGGCCACGATCCGCGGGTTGCATGCTGTCCTGACTGCCGTGTGGCAATCAGGTACCACTCCTCCTGACTGGAAAAGGGGGCTGGTCGTCCCTATCTGGAAAGGGAAAGGGGACCGTCAGGACTGCAACAATTACCGCGGTATTACACTGCTCAGCGTACCAGGCAAGGTGCTTGCCCATCTATTGCTGACACGAATTCGCAGTCATCTGCTGAAGCATCAGAGACCTCAGCAGTCTGGGTTCACGCCTGGTAAGTCAACAACGGACCGTATCCTAGCGCTTCGTGTCCTGGTGGAACGCCGACGTGAGTTTGGACAGGGGATGCTTGCAGCCTATGTCGATCTCAAGAAGGCGTTTGACTCAGTGCATCGTGAGTCACTCTGGGATCTTCTGCGACTTCGAGGGATTCCTGCAAGGACTATTGGTTTGATACTGGTCTGTATTCTGGGACTGAGAGTGCTGTGAAGTGTGGGGCAGGTGTATCCAGCTTCTTTTCCTGTGAATACAGGAGTGAGGCAAGGTGCGTCCTTGCCCCATCACTTTTCAACGCTTGTATGGACTGGGTATTGGACAAGGTTGTAGATCAAAGTGATTGTGGAGCATCCGTCGGCAACACCAAGATCACTGATCTTGTTTTTGCCGATGATGCAGTAATCTTTGCCGAGTCGCTGGAGGTCCTGGTGATGGCTCTCGAGGCGCTGCACGAGGAGGCAAAGCCTTTGGGACTTGAGGTCTCCTGGCTCAAGACCAAGGTCCAGGTTTTGGAGACTTACTAGATGAAGCAGTACAGTCTGTTCATGCGTGTGGCGAGGACATTGAGATCTTGGAAAGTTTTACATACCTTGGTAGCGCAGTCCATAATGACGGCGGGTCACGTCAAGAAGTCTTACGGCGAATTGGCATAGCCCACGGTGTTATGGACTCGCTCAGCGGGAGTATTTGGCGTTGTCGGTACCTGTGCAGGAGGACAAAGATCCGGATCTTCAAGTCGCTTGTGATCCCTGTCTTACTCTATGGTTGTGAGACATGGACACTAAATAGTGACTTGAAGAGACGAATCAATGCCTTTGGTAATAAGTGTCTTCGCAGAATCATGGGGTATCGCTGGGATGATTATGTGTCAAACCAGCGATTGCACCGTGAGACTGAATCGAGGCCTATTACCTGCATAGTCCGTCAGCGCCAACTTGGGCTATATGGGCATGTGGCACGCTACCCTGAAACCGATCCTTCCCATCGGGTTGTATCTGTAAGAGACAATCCGGCGTGGAGGAGGCCAAGGGGGCGCCCACAAGGCTCGTGGCTGGGGCAAGTTGATGTTAACAGGAACTACCACGTGTAGGTCTCACAGCCTCTTGTAGCTTCCTTATGTTCTTATGTTTCCTGTTGAGAGCTGCTTGGTATGGGAAGGCAGCCTGCATGGGGACTGCTTGGTATGGGAAGGCAGCCTGCATGGGGACTGCTTGGTATGGGAAGGCAGCCTGCATGGGAACTCGCGCGTTGTGACCCCCGGGAGTGGCGTCGTAGGGTGGGCGAGGCGATGCATATGCCCCCAATGATTGACGAGTCCTCCATCAATAGTTTAAGTCAATGAATATGTAAAGAAAATTAACATGATAGATATATATGTAATGAATATGGAAGAATATTAAGTTATTATATTATTATTATTATTATTATTATTATTATTATTATTTATTATTATTATTATTATGAATATTACTTACTATTCAAATGTATTGTTTGTATTTTTGTGGATAAATAAATTAATGATTGTTTATATTTGTTTAATTGACTTACTCTTGTGGGGATTTATGTGGGAATTTATTTATAATTTGTGGGAATTTATTTATAGTTTGTGGGAAATGATTGTTTATATTTGTTTAATTGACTTACTCTTGTGGGGATTTATGTGGGAATTTATTATAATTTGTGGGAATTTATTTATAGTTTGTGGGAATATATGTAGGATTTTATTTATAATTTGTGGGAATTTATGTGGGATTTTATTTATAATTTGTGGGATTTATGGGAATTTATGGGACAAGCAAATGAAAAAAAGACAAAATTAAATAAATAATAAAAATAATCAGAAAGGGAAAAAATAATATCAGGAAAAGACATGAAATCGAATATGATCAATAAATAAAGAAGAAAAAAATGGAAATAAAAAGTTTGTGAAAGATTAGAGAAAGGAGAAAGTTATTATAGGGATGAAACTCTCTCTCTCTCTCTCTCTCTCTCTCTCTCTCTCTCTCTCTCTCTCTCTCTCTCTCTCTCTCTCTCTCTCTCTCTCTCTCCACACACACACACCCACACCCACCCAAACACACACCCACACCCACCCACACACCCACACCACACCCACACACACAACACCACACACACAACCACAACACCCACACACACCACACCACCCACACACACACACCACACACACACACCCACACACACACACCACACACACACAGGGTACTCCGTAGTGTAAGGGTTAGCACGCTGGGCTCACAACCGAGAAGTCCCGGGTTCGATCCCCGGGCGGAGCGAAGACAGGCGGATTTTAATTATTTTTTTTTAATTATGATTTTAATTATTTATAATTAATTATTTTCTTCTTAAAACCCGAGCCCCTGTCCACCCAGCAGTGAATGGGTACTGGGCGTTAGCCGGGGGTTTGTGACCCGCCTCCCGGGGTGGTGGCTTCCCCCAACACAAAAGATGAATGAGAAAAATAAATGTTGATATGGAGACGGGGCCATACGAGCGTTGCTTGGCCCTGTAAAATACAACTAGATGAACCAACTAGATGAATACATACACACACACACACACACACTCACACATACACACACACACACACACACTCACACATATACACACACACACACACAACCCCTCCATTCCTTCCCTCCTTACTTCCTTCCTTCCTTCTTCCTTCCTTACCAAACACACACACCACACACACACCCACACCCACACACACACACACCATACACACACCACACACAACCCCTCCATTCCTTCCCTCCTTACTTCCTTCCTTCCTTCTTTCCTTCCTTACCTAACACACACACACGTACCCACACACACACGTACCCACACACACACCCACACACACCACACCCACACCCCACACACACACACACACACACACACAACCCCTCCATTCCTTCCTTCCTTCCTTCTCTTTCCTTCCTTACCTCACACACACACACGTACACACACCCACACCCACACACACCCACACCCACACCCACACACACTCACCCTGTCCGTTGCTGCAGTAGGTAATAGCGGGTACAGTCTGGTCAGAGGCGGGGGAGGGGGGGGCCGGGAAGGTGGTGGTGGTGGTGGTGGGGGGGGGGCAGAGGATCAACCACCTGTCCCTGTCTCCACCACCCCCTACTGAGGTGGCGCTGGTGGTGGTGCCTGGGGGGGGAGGGGGTTTAGCGGGGGGGTTTATTTATGGGGGAGAGGTGGAGGTGGTTTAATATGGGTTTTAGAGAGAGAGAGAGAGGAGAGAGAGAGGAGAGAGAGAGAGACAGAGACAGAGACAGAACAGACGACAGACAGACAGACAGACGACAGACGACAGAGAGAGAGAGAGAGAGAGAGAGAGAGAGAGAGAGAGAGAGAGAGAGAGAGAGAGAGAGAGAGGTGTTAGGGTTTAATAAGAAGGGTTTATTTATGGTGTTAAGAGGTGGAGGAGGTTTAATAAGGGTTTTAGGGTTTAATAAGGGAAGGGATTTTGCTGGGAGGTTTTGGTAACTTATTTTTGGGATTGAGAGGAGGAGGAGGAGGAGGAGGAGGAGGAGGAGGAGGAGGAGGAGGAGGAGGAGGAGGAGGAGGAGGAGGAGGAGGAGGGAGGAGGAAGGAAGGAAGAGGAGGAGGAGGAAAGATAATAGAGCAATGTAGGAGGAGGAAGGGAGAGAGAAATAGGAGGAGGAAGAAGAGGAGGAGGTAAAATTGAGGAATGAAGGAAGAGGTGAAATAGAAAGAAATGGAGAAGGAAGAGTTTAAGGAGGAAAATATTACTAAGGAGGAAAAAAAAAGGAAGAAAAGGAGCGAAAATATCCTAGGAAGAAAAAATAAAAAGGAGGGAAAGATATTCTAAGTTAATTTTATGGAAAGAGAGAGAGAGAGAGAGAGAGAGAGAGAGAGAGAGAGAGAGAGAGAGAGAGGAGAAGAGAGAGAGGAGAGAGAGAGAGAGAGAGAGAGAGAGAGAGAGAGAGAGACTATATAAAAACGAAATTAACGAAGGAAAGAAAAGGGAAAAAAAATGAAAATAAATATAATAACATTCAGAAACAGAAAAAAACAAAAAAAACAATAGATGAAAAAAAATGCAAAAAAAGTGTGTTAAAACAAGCTTTCCTCTTCCTCTTCCTCTTCCTCTTCTTCCTCCTCCTCCTCCTCTTCCTCTTCCTCTTCCTCTTCTTCCTCCTCTCCTCCTCTTCCTCTTCCTCTTCCTCTTCTTCCTCCTCCTCCTCTTCCTCTTCCTCTTCCTCTTCCTCTTCCTCTCCTCCTCCTCCCTCCTCCTCCTCTCCTCCTCTTCCTCTTCCTCTTCCTCTTCTTCCTCCTCCTCCTCCTCCTCCTCTTCCTCTTCCTCCTTTCCCCCTCCTCTCTTCTTCCTCCTCTTCCTCTTCCTCTCTCCTCCTCCTCTCCTCCTCTCCTCTTCCTCTTCCTCTTCCTCTCCTCCTCCTCTTCTCTCCTCTTCCTCTTCCTCTTCCTCTTCTCTTCCTCCTCCTCCTCCTCCTCCTCTTATTTCTCTACCTCTCCTCTATCACTCTCCTACCTCTACTCCTCCTACTATATTTTCTACCACATAACAACTACTATCACTATATAACTACTACTACAACAACAACTACAATCACACTATAACTACTACTACAACTGCTACTACTACGACTACTATTCTCTAACACACTACATTATACTTCACTACACCCACTAACTTTTACTACCTATGCTATACCACTACCACCACTACTTCTACTACCACTATTACTGCTACTACCACTACCACTACCACTACATCACTGGCGTAACTAGATATGAATCCATGGGGGGGGGGTGCACCTGGGGGGTCACTAGGCAGGGGCAGCTCAGGGGTATTCTGATGCCGCATAGAAGGGCATTGGGGCCTATCGTCAGTCACAGGACCAAGCAGATTACGGCAGCCAGGGCCAGTGGGGGGCTCCTGGGTGGGGGGGGGGAGGGGGGGGTGCTGCGAATTCTCATGGCTGTAACTATACCTACCACTGGCGGTAACTGATCTGACGTTATACACGGTAGAAAGATAACGAAGCAACAGCCATTACTTTGCAGGGCGGACTAAACAACCTCAAATCACATGTAAGCTCTCCCTCCCTCACTCCCTCCATCACAGCGGCGCCGCCAGTACAGGGTGACATGGCTGGCCAGGGCATAGCATTATAAAGAAAGGGTTGAACTTTTATTAAGCCTCTGACTCAGATCTGGTGAGGCCGTGACCTACCTCTCTAGAGCCGTCACTGCCCACTCCTTCCTCTCTCTCTCTCTCTCTCTCACTCTCTCCCTTTCTCTCTCTCTATTACCTTACGCTGCAGAACTATGAAGAACAACAACAATACGAACCGTTGCTTGGCCAAAAATCCTCCCCTGCCTCCTCCCAGCTGCCCTGCACACACACACAACCCTGCTTCCTCCTCCCAGCTGCCCTGCACACACACACACACCCTGCTTCCTCCTCCCAGCTGCCCTGCACACACACACACCCTGCTTCCTCCTCCCAGCTGCCCTGCACACACACACACCCTGCTTCCTCCTCCCAGCTGCCCTGCACACACACACACCCTGCTTCCTCCTCCCAGCTGCCCTGCACACACACACACCCTGCTTCCTCCTCCCAGCTGCCCTGCACACACACACACCCTGCTTCCTCCTCCCAGCTGCCCTGCACACACACCCTGCTTCCTCCTCCCAGCTGCCCTGCACACACACACACCCTGCTTCCTCCTCCCAGCTGCCCTGCACACACACACACCCTGCTTCCTCCTCCCAGCTGCCCTGCACACACACCCTGCTTCCTCCTCCCAGCTGCCCTGCACACACACACACCCTGCTTCCTCCTCCCAGCTGCCCTGCACACACACACACCCTGCTTCCTCCTCCCAGCTGCCCTGCACACACACCCTGCTTCCTCCTCCCAGCTGCCCTGCACACACACACACCCTGCTTCCTCCTCCCAGCTGCCTGCACACACACACCCTGCTTCCTCCTCCCAGCTGCCCTGCACACACACACACCCTGCTTCCTCCTCCCAGCTGCCTGCACACACACACACACCCTGCTTCCTCCTCCCAGCTGCCCTGCACACACACACACCCTGCTTCCTCCTCCCAGCTGCCTGCACACACACACACCCTGCTTCCTCCTCCCAGCTGCCCTGCACACACACACACCCTGCTTCCTCCTCCCAGCTGCCTGCACACACACACACACCCTGCTTCCTCCTCCCAGCTGCCCTGCACACACACCCTGCTTCCTCCTCCCAGCTGCCCTGCACACACACACACCCTGCTTCCTCCTCCCAGCTGCCATGCACACACACACACCCTGCTTCCTCCTCCCAGCTGCCTGCACACACACACACCCTGCTTCCTCCTCCCAGCTGCCTGCACACACACACACCCTGCTTCCTCCTCCCAGCTGCCTGCACACACACACACCCTGCTTCCTCCTCCCAGCTGCCCTGCACACACACCCTGCTTCCTCCTCCCAGCTGCCCTGCACACACACACCCTGCTTCCTCCTCCCAGCTGCCCTGCACACACACACCCTGCTTCCTCCTCCCAGCTGCCCTGCACACACACACACACCCTGCTTCCTCCTCCCAGCTGCCTGCACACACACACACCCTGCTTCCTCCTCCCAGCTGCCTGCACACACACACACCCTGCTTCCTCCTCCCAGCTGCCTGCACACACACACACCCTGCTTCCTCCTCCCAGCTGCCCTGCACACACACACACCCTGCTTCCTCCTCCCAGCTGCCCTGCACACACACACACACCCTGCTTCCTCCTCCCAGCTGCCCTGCACACACACCCTGCTTCCTCCTCCCAGCTGCCCTGCACACACACACACCCTGCTTGATCGCTGTCGCGGCCTCGACTACCGCTCGTCCCAGAACACTCCAGCAGGTCAACTATGTTCAACACTTGCTTCGAAACACTAAACCTTTCCCTTATTTCCTTCCCACGCCCTAACCTGTTGACCTTTGACCCATAATTCTTGACCTGTAACGTTATCTAAGTCTTAACTGTTAGTAAATATGAGTTAGTAATAGTGTTGGTATAGTTTTGTAGTATTTTTTAAAGCTTATATTGATAGGGCTCGTTAGTGCTTCGAACTCATTGACAACGTCGCAGAGGATTGTGGGGAGGATATCTTTTATTTTATTTTTTGCTAGGTAGTTTGTGGGTTGTTAAAGGACTGGATTGCCTTGTTAGCAGTGGCGTGGCTGGGTGTCTATCCCTGGGGGGCAGCTGGGGGGGCACTAGGCAGGCGGGGCCACTCTGATGCCCCCTAGAAGGGTATAAGGGCATATTCTGAGATCAAATCAGTGGTGGGTATTAGGCCCTTATACTACTACTACTACTACTACTACTACTACTACTGCTACTGCTACTACTACTACTACTACTGCTACTGCTACTACTACTACTTACTACTACTACTACTGCTACTGCTACTGCTGCTGCTACTACTACTACTACTGCTACTGCTACTACTACTACTACTACTACTACTACTACTACTGCTACTACTACTACTACTGCTACTGCTACTGCTGCTGCTACTACTACTACTACTACTACTACTACTACTGCTACTACTACTACTGCTGCTACTACTACTACTTCTACTACCACTACTACTCTATACAGAATACCCCAGCTATGGCCAGTGGGGGGGGAAGGCACCTGGGGGGGCACGATCCCTCATACCTACGCCACTGTCCTACATACAATTACTACAACTAACTCAACCACTACTACTCAAGGGCTAATGCCACGGAGATGAACACCGAGGCCACGCGCACCATAACGTATGCCTCCATCTCTATACCTTACCATGCCAGTCTCTGCCACTGCTACCACCACTACTACTACTACTACTACAATTACTACTACTGCTACTACTACTATTACTACTACTATTCTCTGCTTAACCATTAACCAACCCACCTGTTAAACCAAACTGCTGTGGTGGTAGTGGTAGTGGTGGTGGGTGGTCGTCGGTGTAGGGGCGGTGGTGGAGGTGGTGGAGGGAGGGTGCATTTTGCGCTTTGGCATCGTCATCGGTGGAGGGGCGGGATGAGGCGTCGCTTAGAGCACTCTCCATAGTGAGCCTTTCTGATTCTAAGGTCTGGGATCTGTGCGCCTGCGTCCTATGCGAGGGAGAGAAAACGGGGTGTGGGTGCTTGGTTTTATAGGGGGCACTGTAGAAAATGGGAGTGTTACTGCTTGGTATATAATTAAATAGACTGTATAGAAAATGTGATGTGGTTCCTTTTATTAGAAGGGAGACTTATAAGAAATAGACTGGGTTGTGGTGAGAGAGAGAGAGAGAGAGAGAGAGAGAGAGAGAGAGAGAGGAGAGAGAGAGAGAGAGAGAGAGAGAGAGAGAGAGAGAGAGAGAGAGAGAGATATGGATGTGTGTAAAGATGAAAGAGAAATCAGGAAATATATATAGTAATTATCACTGGTTATTTATATTATGGGGAGGCGGTACACTTAGAAAAAAAGGTTAGGAAAAGGGTAGAAAAAGGGTGTTTGTAGTGATGAAATACTGCTACCCTTTTTCTACCCTTACAAATATACCCTTTTGCAGCCCTAAATATACCCTTTTGCAACCCTAAATATACCCTTTTGCAACCCTAAATATACCCTTTTGCAGCCCTAAATATACCCTTTTGCAGCCCTAAATATACCCTTTTGCAGCCCTAAATATACCCTTTTGCAGCCCTAAATATACCCTTTTGCAGCCCTAAATATACCCTTTTGCAGCCCTAAATATACCCTTTTGCAACCCAAATATACCCTTTCCTCATACCCTCTCGTCTAAAAAGGGTAGAATAAAGGGTAGATTGAAGCGTAATAATCGGCAGCCATTACCCTACAAGCCTGACATAGGGTTTAAAAAGGGTCTAAAAAGGGTAGAAACAAAGGTAGATGAAGGGTATAATCGGCAGCATCTACCCTACAGCCTGGACATAGGGTTTAAAAAGGGTCTAAAAAGGGTAGATAAAGGGTAGATGAAGGGTATAATCGGCAGCATCTACCCTACAGCCTGGACATAGGGTTTTAAAAGGGTCTAAAAAGGGCAGATAAAGGGTAGATAAAGGGTATAATTGGCAGCATCTACCCTACAGCCTGGACATAGGGTTTTTAAAAGGGTAGATAAAGGGTAGATGAAGGGTATAATCGGCAGCATCTACCCTACAGCCTGGACATAGGGTTTAAAAAGGGTCTAAAAAGGGTAGATAAAGGGTAGATAAAGGGTATAATTGGCAGCATCTACCCTACAGCCTGGACATAGGGTTTTAAAAGGGTAGATAAAGGGTAGATGAAGGGTATAATCGGCAGCATCTACCCTACAGCCTGGACATAGGGTTTAAAAAGGGTCTAAAAAGGGTAGATAAAGGGTAGATGAAGGGTATAATCGGCAGCATCTACCCTACAGCCTGGACATAGGGTTTAAAAAGGGTCTAAAAAGGGTCTAAAAAGGGTAGATGAAGGGTATAATCGGCAGCATCTACCCTACAGCCTGGACATAGGGTTTAAAAAGGGTCTAAAAAGGGTAGATAAAGGGTAGATGAAGGGTATAATCGGCAGCATCTACCCTACAGCCTGGACATAGGGTTTAAAAAGGGTAGCGATGGTGCGATGTAACAATTCGACCCTTAATGTAGCCCTTATTTCTGAGAGTGTAGCAGAGTAGTTAGCGTCTGAAAAAAAAAAAAAAAAAAACCTCGCAAAATGAAAAATATAACTTAGGAGAAACTACTACTACTACTACTACTACTACTACTACTACTACTACTACTACTACTACTACTACTACTAGGCTTCAATAAAACACACAAAAGGAAATTATGAGATTTTTTTTTTGGGCAGCTGACTTTTTTTTTTTTTTTTACGAATTCATTACTATAAAAAATTATCTTATTTCCCAATTTCTTGATTTACTTGTTTTTCTCTTTTTGCAGTATTTCTGGGTAACACACACACACACCACACACACACACACACACACACACACACACACAACACACACATACACCCACACACACACACACACACACACACACACACACACACACACACACACACACACATACACATACACACACACACACACACACACACACATACACATACACACACACACACACACACACACAGGTACCATCATCTTATAAGCACAATGCCCTCTGACACACATACAGAGAGAGAGAGAGAGAGAGAGAGAGAGAGAGAGAGAGAGAGAGAGAGAGAGAGAGAGAGAGAGGAGAGAGAGCAGTCCAGAAAAATCTAATTAAAATAGACACTGCACCTCTCTCTCTCTCTCTCTCTCTCTCTCTCTCTCTCTCTCTCTCTCTCTCTCTCTCTCTCTCTTTTCATAATTTTCTCTCGCCCTTCTTTCTCTTTTACAGTATTTACTTATCACTGTCTGTCTGTCTGTCTGTCTGTCTGTCTGTCTGTCTGTCTGTCTGTCTGTCTGTCTGTCTGTCTATCAATTTCTGAGTGTCTGTCTGTCTATCAATTTGTGTGTCTGTCTGTCTGTCTGTCTGTCTGTCTGTGTCTGTCTGTCTGTCTGTCTGTCTATCAATTTCTGAGTGTCTGTCTGTCTATCAATTTGTGTGTCTGTCTGTCTGTCTATCAATTTTTTTCTCTCTCTCTCTCGGTCCATCTGTCTAGGCTATCTATTTGTCTCTCTCTGTCTGTCTATCTATCTGTCTGTCTATTTGTGTCTCTCTCTGTCTATCTATCTATTTCTGAATGTCTTTTCTGTCTGTCTGTCTATCTCTCTCTATCTATCTATATCTCTGTCTCTCTCTGTCTATCTATCTATTTCTAACTACCAATCTCTCTATTCAAAATGACAGGACTTACATTTTTTCACTCACCAACCTTCCCTTCCCCATTTCCCCCCTACCTCCCCACACCCCCTCCCTTCCCACCCCCCCTCCCCTTCCCCACCTCCCCCCTGTTCTTACCTGGGGCTGGGGGCACCACTAAGGGGAGCTGCAAAGGGGGGCAGCCACATTTCCTCCAGGGTCACGCGGCCTGAAGATTCCACTAACCCGGGGGTGGAACTGCTCCGCCCCATAGCGGCTGCAACGAGGGACAGGCGGGTGAGAGGGAGAGGAGAGGGGAGAGGAGGGGGGTGAGGAGGAGGAAGAAGAGGAGGAAGAAGAGGAAGAGGGTAGGAGAGAGGAGGAGGAGGAAGAGGATAAGAGAGAGGTGGGGATAGTGATAGTTTGGGTGTTAGAGGATGAAAAGTAGGAGGAGGTAGTGATAGGTTGGGGAGTTTAGGAGGAGGAGGAGGAGAGAGGTGGGGGGTTATAGAAAGAAGAGGAGGAGGAGGAAGAGGAGGAAGAAGAAGAGGGTAGGAAAGAGGAGAGAGGTTGGGTGATGTAGAAGGAGGAGGAAGATGAAGAGGAGGAGGAGGAGGAGGAAGAGAAGGAGGAGGAGGAGGAGGAGGAGATAGATTGATTGGTAGAGGAGAAAGATGAAGAGGAGGAGGAGGAGGAGGAGGAGATAGATTGATTGGTACATGAGGAAGATGAAGAAGAGGAGGAGGAGGAGGAGATAAGTTATGTGCAATAGAGAGAAGAGGAGGAGGAGGAAGAGTAGGAGGAGGATAGGGTAGAGGAGGAGAGAGACTGGGTGATAAAGAAGGCGATCGAGTGAAGAAGGAGAGAGTGAGAGGACAGAACCGTGGCGATAAAGGGGAGGAAGGAATGGGCGATAAAGGAGGTGGACGAGAGAAACCTGAGTAATAGGAGGAGGATGGGAGGGAGAGTAGAGAGGAGGGAGGGAGAGGCGAAGGAGGAGATGGGAGAGTGAGAGAGAGAGAGGGAGGGAAGGGAGGAGGGTTGGGGTGTGAGGAGGAGGAGGAGGAGGAGGAGGAGGAGGAGGAGGGAGGAGGAGGAGGAGGGAGGGGAGGGGGGGGGGGGGGGAGGGGGAGGGGGTTTGCTGGAGGGGAGAGAGAGAGAGGGGGAGATACAACACTGACATACAGACAGGGTGTGTGTGGGTGTGTGGGTGTGTGGGTGTGGGTGTGGGTGTGGGTGTGTGTGTGTGGGTGTTACAAAGGAGGGTACATATAATAATCTATAGTTGTATGTATGTATGTATGTATGTATGTTTGTAAATAATACTAAAAAAACTTAAAAAAACTGGGATATTATTAAATTTTTCAGGGTTAAAAAAAAAAAATAAAAAAAAAAAAAATAATACTAATAATAATTTTGAGGGTAGACAATAATCATAAAAAAAAAAAATATATAAAAAAGGCTATGGTTTAATTTTGAGAGTAAACAAACAAACAAATGTTCTAAAAAAAAAATGATAGGGTTAGATTTCAGATATATATATATATAAAAAAAAAAAAAAAAAAAAAAAAAAAAAGGGCCTTGGAGTTTAAAAAAAAAAAAAAAAAAAAAAAAAAAAAAAAAAAAAAACCAACTGAAATTTGAAAAAAAAAATCAATTTGAGGGAAGACTAAAATAAATAAATAAATAAATAAATAAATATGAAATAAATATATATAAATAACCTAGGCGGTGTATTTGTGTGAAGAAAACGGGATGTAAACACTTAACTAGATAATGAGAGTAATTAAAGTGAGCCAATTAAAACACTTAACTACCAATTATCTACTACTTAACTACTAATTACCTACTACTTAACTACTAATTACCTACTACTTAACTACCAATTACCTACTACTTAACTAAACAATTATCAGATAAGATAAAACACATGAAATAAAAAACACTCTTAAAAAACAACCATTTAGCCTCAGAAAAGTATAAAAATTACAACCTAGGCAACATTGATCTTAACCCCTTGAGGCCCAGAACGTAATTTCCATTGTAATTTGTGTGCCATTAGACGATTTTTAGTGACTCTAAGCAATGTTTTATAGCTATGACCTGTTTAGTATCCTTGTCCACTAACTCATTTGGTATATTCAGTGACTTTTCGTTATTTTATGGCTAACAGACGATTTTTTATAGCCAAGGAAAGATCTGGGCGTGAAGGGGTTAACTACAGTATATATATAAGGGCGAATATCACATCAATTATCGTATTTTCATAATTTCCGGCATATAAGACGCACCTTTTAAAAACTTCAAAATTCATATTAAAAAAATCTGTGAGAGCTCTATCCTATTTTTCCTTCATTATTATATTAACTACAAACTTTTATATATAACGTTTTGTATATATAACAATTTTTTTATATATAACTTAAAAACAAAACTATTACCATATTTTGTCTTCTTTATATAGACTACTGACACCATTCATACTTAGAATAAAACTATAGATACATAGCAGTGTTTTATGAATTTTAGTACAGTAAAACCTCTCCTATTGGGACTAATTGGGCCAAGGAGTGGTCCGAGTAATGCAAGGATCCGAATAATGGGGGGATTATATAGGGGGGGATATGTAAAAAAAAAAAAAAAAAAAAAAAAAAAAAAAAAAAATTCTAGGTGTACGTATAGTATATAGAGCTAGGAAATTTCGACCCACCCCTAAAAAAAAAAAAAAAAAAAAAAAAAAAAAAAAAAAAAAAAAAAAAAAAAAAAAAAAAAAAAAAAAAAAAAAAAAAAAAAAATCTAGGTTATATAGCTAGGAAATTTCGACCCCTAAAAAAAAAAAAAAAAAAAAAAAAAAAAAAAAAAAAAAATAGGGCGAGGTCCGAATAATGTCAAAGTCCGAATAATGAGTGTCCGAATAGGCGAGGTTTTACTGTATGTCTAATTAAACATCTGATGAAATATACAAAAATTTCTTCTTTCCCCGTCCATAAAATGTTCTTGTGAAATGAAGGTGCGTCTTGTGCGGCGGAAAATATTGTACTTCTAATAATATAGGAACATATAGGGTTCAGGAGGAGGAGGAGGAGGAGGAGGAGGAGGAGGAGGAGGAGGATGAATAAAGAAGAGGAGGTGGAGAAGGAGGAGGAGGAGGAGGAGGAGGAGGAGAAGGAAGGAGGAAAGAGGAGGAGGAGGAGGAGGAGGAAGAAATGACTTGAGAATTGAAGGTAAGAAAAGGCAGGTAGTAGTAGTAGTAGTAGTAGTAGTAGTAGTAGTAGTAGTAGTAGTAGTAGTAGTAGTAGTAGTAGTAGTAGT
>JACEEZ010022316.1:55000-57500 GCA_016584305.1 Chionoecetes opilio
CACACAGACACAAACACAGACACACAGACACACACACACACACACAAGACACACACCACACACACACCACACACACACACACACACAACGCACACACACACACACACACCACCAAGACAAAAAAAACAAATAACTTTCTTTCTTTCTCCAATTTTCTTTTTCTTTCTTTCTTTCTTTCTTTCTTTCTTTCTTTCTTTCTGTCTGCATTATATATATTTTTTTCTCCCACAATTTATTAATCACAATTTCACAACTCACGCCTGGGCTTGGGTTAATTAAGAAACAGGTACAGCTCTCTCTCTCTCTCTCTCTCTCTCTCTCTCTCTCTCTCTCTCTCTCTCTCTCTCTCTCTCTCTACTCTCTCTCTCTCTCTCTCTCTCTCTCACTCCAAAATGTATCTATTTCCTCCTCACTCACACACTCACAAATCTCTCTCTCTCTCTCTCTCTCTCTCTCTCTCTCTCTCTCTCTCTCTCTCTCTTCTCTCTCTCTCTCTCTCTCTCCCTCACCCAAAAATATGTCATGCTTCGTCAATCTCCTTAACTCAAATCTCAAATCACTCCAAAACTCTCTCTCTCTCTCTCTCTCTCTCTCTCTCCTCTCTCTCTCTCTCTCTCTCTCTCTCTCTCTCTCTCTCTCTCTCTCTCTCTCCCACCCCTTCCCCACACCCCCTCTCACCTTTCCTGCAGATGTAGTCCCCTGGCGAAAATAGTACAGGCCTCAAATGTAGCACCAGTTCGCACAAAAACCCAGCTTCGGTGTTCTGAAATATCTCCACGCGCTTCAGAGTGTCTAGATGAACGTGTATTGCCATCTCAGCCTTCAACTTATCTGTGGGAGGATAAGGAATACATAGGAATACATAGGAATTTACATAGGAATACATAGGAATTTACATAGGAATACATAGGAATTTACATAGGAATACATGTTACGTAGTGAAGAATGAGAGGATATGAAGTATGCTAACTATAACTACCACTAGAGGAGGAGGAGGAGGAGGAGGAGGAGGAGGAGGAGTAATACATAGGAATACATGTGAAGAACAGATACCAGGCTAGCTATTGGTCTATAACGAGGGTATTGCTGAATACATACTAAACTATCAAAACATGTAAGAGGACAGTTGAAAGGAACATGTCTAAAGAAGATAGGAGGAGGAGGAGGAGGAGAGGAGGAGGAGGAGGAGGAGGAAGAAGAAGAAAGAGGAGGAGGAGGAGGAGGAGGAGGAGGAGGAGGAGGAGGAGAGGAGGAGGAGGAGAAAGAGGAAGAGAGGGAGGGAGGAAAAAACTATTCTGAAATCTGAATTACATACACACACACACACACACACACACACACACACACTTTTTCTTTATCCATTTTATATTAGAATTATAATGTTTGCATCTCTCTCTCTCTCTCTCTCTCTCTCTCTCTCTCTCTCTCTCTCTCTCTCTCTCTCTTCTTTACTCTCTCTCTGTCTGTTTCCTCTCCTGGGTCTTTTTTTATCTGTCTGTCTGTCTGTCTGTCTCTTTCTCTCACTCTCTCTCTCTCGGTCTGTCTGTCTGTCTCTCTTTCTGTCTGTCTGTCTGTCTGTCTGTCTGTCTGTCTCTCTTTCTGTCTGTCTGTCTGTCTGTCTCTCTTTCTGTCTGTCTGTCTGTCTGTCTGCTCTGTCTGCTCTTCTTCTTCTCTCCTGTCTGTCTTCTCTCTCGTCTGTCTGTCTGTCTGTCTTCTTTCTGTCTGGTCTGTCTGTCTGTCTGTCTTGTCTCCTTTCTGTCTGTCGTCTGCTGCTCGTCTGTCTCTCTGTCTGTCTCTTCTGCTCTGTCTGTCTCTCTTCTCTCTTCTCCTAGTCTGTCTGTCTTCTTCATTCTAATTCTGTCCCTCTTCTCGTCTTCTCTCTCTCTCTCTCTACTCTCTCTCTCTCATCTCACTCTCCTCTCTACTCCTCTCTCTACCTCTCACTACCTCCTCACCACACACACCACACACACACACATCAATCTTTCACCCCCCCACACACCACACCAACACACACACACGACACCCCCACACCACCCCACACACACACACCCACACACACACACCACCACACACCACCCACACACACACACACCCACACCACACCACCACACACACGCACCACACACACACACACCCACCCACACACACACACCACACACCACACCACACACACACACCACACCCACACACACACACCCACACCACACACCACCCACACCACACACCCACACACACACACCACACACCCACACACACACCCACACACCCACACACCACACACACACACACACACCACACCACCCACACACACACACCCACACACACACACACACGCACACCACACACACCCACACCCACACACACACCCACACACACACACGCACCCCACACACACACCCACACACACACACCACACACACCCACCCAACCCACACACACACGCACCCACACACACACACACACACCCACCACACCACCCACCCACACACACACACAC
>JACEEZ010022316.1:70000-75000 GCA_016584305.1 Chionoecetes opilio
ACAGACACACACACACACACACACACACACACCGGGTGTTAGGCGGGGTTTGTGACCCGCCTCCCGGGGTGGTGGCTTCCCCCAACACTAACCACTAAGGATGAATGATAGAAATGTTGATATGGAGACGGGGCCACACGAGCGTTGCTCAGGCCCTGTAAAATACAACTAGATGAATACAAACTGATGAATACACACACAAAACACACCAGTCACACACACACACACATGTCTCGCCATCTCTCTCTCTCTCTCTTCGCTCTTAAAACAATAAAAATACAAAAGATGGATAATTACATGAGAGAGAGAGAGAGAGAGGAGAGAGAGAGAGAGAAGAGAGAGAAGAAAAGAGCAGAGAGAGGAGAGAGAGAGAAGAGGAGAGAGAGAGAAGAGAAAAGAGAGAGAGAGAGAGAGAGAGAGAGAGAGAGAGAGAGGAGAGGGGAAGAGAGAGAGAAGAAGGAGAGAGAGAGAGAAGGAGAGAGAGGAGAGAGAGGGAGAGAGAGAGAGAGGAAGAGAAGAGAGAGGAGAGAGGGGAGAGAGGAGGGGAGAGATTCTTGAGGCCTGTGTCAATATTAGCTCTTTCCACCCTTTGCCGTAATGTCCCGGAAAGGAAAAAAAACGGAGAAACAGACACGTATTGAGTCATAGAAGACGGATGAAAGCGACGATGTTTAGAAAATGGGAGTTTCGAACAAAAAATGGGAAGTTTAGAAAATTGGGAGTTTCGTAAAAAAAATGGGAAGTTTAGAAAATGGGGAGTTTCGTACATAAAATGGGAAGTTTAGAAAATGGGAGTTTCGTACATAAAATGGGAAGTTTAGAAAATGGGAGTTTCGTACATAAAATGGGATGTTTAGAAAATGGGAAGTTTCGTAAAAAAAATGGGAAGTTTAGAAAATTGGGAGTTTCGTAAAAAAAATGGGAAGTTTAGAAAATGGGGAGTTTCGTACATAAAATGGGAAGTTTAGAAAATTGGGAGTTTCGTACAAAAAATGGGAAGTTTAGAAAATGGGGAGTTTCGTAAAAAAAATGGGAAGTTTAGAAAATGGGGATTTTAAAAAAAAAAAGGGAATTTTAGAAAATTGGGGGTTTTGTACATAAAAGGGGGAATTTAGAAAATAGGGAGTTTCGTATAAAAAATGGAATTTTTAGAAAGGGGATTTTCGTACATAAAATGGGAATTTTTGGGGCTACATAAAAGGGGAAGTTTAAAAAAGGGGAAATTTCGTACATAAAATAGGAATTTTGAAAATGGGAATTTTTGTAAAAAAATTGGGGAATTTAGAAAATGGGGTTTCGTAAAAAAATGGGAATTTTTAAAAAAGGGGGAGTTTTGTACATAAAAGGGGAAGTTTAAAAAATTGGGAGTTTCGTACAAAAAAGGGGAAAGTTTAGAAAATGGGGAGTTTCGTAAAAAAAAAATGGGAATTTTAAAAAAATGGGGATTTCGTAAAAAAATGGGAAGTTTAGAAAATGGGGAGTTTCGTACATAAAATGGGAAGTTTCGAAAATGGGGAGTTTCGTACAAAAATGGGAAGTTTGAAAAAGGGGGAGTTTCGTACATAAAATGGGAAGTTTCGAAAATGGGGATTTCGTACAAAAAAGGGGGAAGTTTAAAAAATGGGAATTTTTCGTAATAAAAGGGAAGTTTAGAAAATGGGAGTTTCGTACATAAAATGGGAAGTTTAGAAAATGGGAAGTTTCGTACAAAAAATGGATGAATCTGCTATAGAAAATGGAAAACGAATGTGAGAGAATTAAAGAAAATGAGAGAAAATTTAGTAAGATGAAAGTTTGGAAAGAAAAAAAAAGTGAAAATAAAGCAAATGAGAAAATAAAGAAAATAAGAAAATTTAGTACATTGTGAAAGAGAGAGAGAGAGAGAGAGAGAGAGAGAGAGAGAGAGAGAGAGAGAGAGAGAGAGAGAGAGAGAGAGAGAGAGAGAAGAGAGAGAGAGAGAGAGAGAGAGAGAGAGAGATAGAGAGAGAGAGAGAGAGAGAGAGAGAGAGAAAAAAAAATAAAGACAGACATACAGAGAGAGAGAAAGAGAGAGGAGTTTTTTTAGGAAAGAAAAAAATAGAAATTAAAGAAAATGAGAAAAGTTCAGTAGTGTAAAATTTTGGAAAGAAAAAAAAAAGAAAAAAAATAAGAAAAAATGTAGTACCTAGTGTGAAAGTTTGGAGAAAAAACTAGAGAAAATGTAGTAAGGTGAAAAAAAAGTGAAAAAGAAAATGAGAAAATTTAGTAAGATGAAAAATAGAAAATATAGAAAATAAAGAAAATGAGAAAATTTGGGAAAATGAAAGTTTGAAAAAATGAGAAAAAATAATGAAAATTTGGAAAAAAATGAGAAAATAAAGAAAATGAGATAAAATTTAGGAAGAGGAACATTTGGAGAAAACAAAACAAAAAGGGACTTAGTGGATTGAAAAATGGGAGAAAAAAAAAGAGAATACAGTAAAACCTCGCGTATTCGGACACTCATTATCCGGACTTTGACATTATTCGGACCTCCTCCTCTTTTTTTTTTTTTTTTTTTTTTTTTTTTGGTCGAAATTTCCTAGCTATATACTACACCTAATTTTTTTTTTTTTTTTTTTTTTTTTTTTTTTTTTTTTGAGTCGAAATTTCCTAACTATATACTACACCTAATTTTTTATTATTATTTTTTTTTTTTGGTCGAAATTTCCTAGCTATATACTACCCCTAATTTTTTTTCTTTTTTGTTTTCTTTTTAGTCGAAATTTCCTAACTATATACTACACCTAATTTTTTATTATTTTTTTTTTTTTGGGTCGAAATTTCCTAGCTATATACTACACCTAATTTTTTTTAATTTTTTTTTTTTTTTAAAGAGTCAAAATTTCCTAACTATATACTACACCTATTTTTTTTTCTTCGAAATTTCCTAGCTATATACTACACCTAATTTTTTATTATTTTTATTTTTTGTTTTTGTTTTTGGTCGAAATTTCCTAGCTATATACTACACTTAATTTTTTTTTTTTTTTTTTTTTTTTGAGTCGAAATTTCCTAGCTATATACTACATCTAATTATTATTATTATTTTTTTTTTACATATGCCCCCCATTATTCGGATCCTTGCATTACTCTGACCACTCCTTGACCCAATTAGTCCCAATAGGAGAGGTTTTACTGTCTAAATAAAGTTACGATAAGAAGATAGCAAGAGGCATAGCAATAATAAAGAAAGTGAGATTTGGGAAGAAAAAAAATTAAGTTCATATAAATAAATTAAGTTACGAAAATAAACGACGAGTTAAGATGGGTACAATTTCCGCTGTTATATTGAAGGAAATGATCTAGTATTCTCATAGTAAATAATCTCTCATTAAAGTAACTACATTTCAATACTTTTCTGTAAGTATTTAAGTAGTGAGACATTTACTTAATACAAAATTAATATATACTATACTTTAGCGATAAAACTATTACTACTACTACTACTACTACTACTACTACTACTACTATATCTACTACTACTATTACTACTACTACTACTACTATTACTACTACTATTACTACTACTACTACTATATCTACTACTACTATTACTACTACTACTACTACTATTACTACTACTACTACTATATCTACTACTACTATTACTACTACTACTACTACTATTACTACTATTACTACTACTTACTACTACTACTACTACTACTACCACCACTACCACTACCACTACCACCACCACCACCACCACCACCATCACCACCACCACCACCACTACTACTACTACTACTATTACCACTACTACTATACTACTACTACCACCACCACCACAACCACTACTACTACTACTACTATTACTACTACTACATACCACCTACTACCACCACCACCACCACCACCACCACCACCACCACCACCACCACTACTACTACTACTACTACTACTACTACTACTAAATGAAAATAAGAAAAAAATAACTTTAAATAAATATATAAAAAATTAGCCCCGAATTTCTTTAAAATTTTCTCTAAATTTTTATTCCAATAAATTAATTTTAAAAAAAGAAGGGGAAATTAATTAAGCTTTTTCTTCGTATTTCATTTCCCCTCTCTCTCTCTCTCTCTCTCTCTCTCTCTCTCTCTCTCTCTCTCTCTCTTTCGGCAAGGAAAATACAGCTTTAATCTCTTTCCCTCTATCCCTTGTCTCTCTTCTCTCTCTTCTCTCTCTCTCTCTCTCTCTCTCTTTTTCCCCTTGTCTGTGTCTGTTTTCTGTCACTGTCTCTGTCTCTGTTTGTCGTCTGTCTGTCTGTCTCTTTCTTCTCTCTCTCTCTCTCTCTCTCCCCTCTCTCTCTCTCTTCTCCCCTCCCCTCTGCTCTCCTCTCTCTCTCTCTCTTCTGTCTGTCGTCTGTCATCGGTCTTGTCTGTCTGTCTGTTTTTTTCTCTCTCTTTCTCTCTCTCTCTTCTTCTTCTTCTTCTCTCTCTTCTCTCTCCTCTCTCTCTCTCTCCTCTCTCTCTCTCTCTCTTTTCTCTCAGATAGATGGTAGATATACAGATAGATGGATAATAGATAAATATATGAGAGAGAGAGAGAAGAGAGAGAGAGAGAGGGAAAAGAGAGAGAGAGAGAGAGAGAAAAGGGGAAAAGAGAGAGAGAGGGGGAGAGAGAGGGGAGAGAGAGAGGAGAGAGAGAGAGAGAGAGAGAGAGAGAGATAGCGAGAGAAAGAGAGAGGGGGAGAGAGGAGGGAAGAAGGGAAGAAAGAGAGAGAAGAGAGAGATAGGGAGAGGGAGAGAGAGAGGAGAGAGGGGGGGGGGCAGCGGGTATAACCCCATATAATGTTTAGCAGTGGTAATTAAAAACAGTAAAAATAGCAATAAATCATTTGTTATTAGTCGAGTCATCAAAATATATGGATATAATAATAATAATAATTAAAATAAAAGATAATGATAATGATAATGATAATGAAAATAAAAAAAAATGATAATGATAATGAAATAATAATAAAAATAAAAAATTATAAT
>JACEEZ010022316.1:80000-85000 GCA_016584305.1 Chionoecetes opilio
CCCCCTGGACCCCCACAAGAGGTTATTTGCCCCCCTGGACCCCCCACAAGAGGTTATTTGCCCCCCTGGACCCCCCACAAGAGGTTATTTGCCCCCCTGGACCCCCCACAAGAGGTTATTTGCCCCCTGGACCCCCCACAAGAGGTTATTTGCCCCCCTGGACCCCCCCAAGAGGTTATTGCCCCCCTGGACCCCCCCAAGAGGTTATTTGCCCCCTGGACCCCCCACAAGAGGTTATTTGCCCCCCTGGACCCCCCACAAGAGGTTATTTGCCCCCTGGACCCCCCACAAGAGGTTATTTGCCCCCCTGGACCCCCCACAAGAGGTTATTTGCCCCCCTGGACCCCCACAAGAGGTTATTTGCCCCCCTGGACCCCCCACAAGAGGTTATTTGCCCCCCTGGACCCCCCACAAGAGGTTATTTGCCCCCCTGGACCCCCACAAGAGGTTATTTGCCCCCCTGGACCCCCCACAAGAGGTTATTTGCCCCCCTGGACCCCCCACAAGAGGTTATTTGCCCCCCTGGACCCCCCACAAGAGGTTATTTGCCCCCCTGGACCCCCACAAGAGGTTATTTGCCCCCCTGGACCCCCCCAAGAGGTTATTTGCCCCCCTGGACCCCCCACAAGAGGTTATTTGCCCCCTGGACCCCCACAAGAGTTATTTGCCCCCCTGGACCCCCCACAAGAGGTTATTTGCCCCCCTGGACCCCCACAAGAGGTTATTTGCCCCCCTGGACCCCCAGAGGTTATTTGCCCCCTGGACCCCCCACAAGAGGTTATTTGCCCCCCTGGACCCCCCACAAGAGGTTATTTGCCCCCCTGGACCCCCCACAAGAGGTTATTTGCCCCCCTGGACCCCCCACAAGAGGTTATTTGCCCCCTGGACCCCCCACAAGAGGTTATTTGCCCCCCTGGACCCCCCACAAGAGGTTATTTGCCCCCTGGACCCCCACAAGAGGTTATTTGCCCCCTGGACCCCCCAAAGAGGTTATTTGCCCCCCTGGACCCCCACAAGAGGTTATTGCCCCCTGGACCCCCCACAAGAGGTTATTTGCCCCCCCTGGACCCCCCCAAGAGGTTATTTGCCCCCCTGGACCCCACAGAGTTATTTGCCCCTGGACCCCACAAGAGGTTATTTGCCCCCTGGACCCCCACAAGAGGTTATTTGCCCCCCTGGACCCCCCACAAGAGGTTATTTGCCCCCCTGGACCCCCCACAAGAGGTTATTTGCCCCCCTGGACCCCCCAAAGAGGTTATTTGCCCCCTGGACCCCCCAAGAGGTTATTGCCCCTGGACCCCCACAAGAGGTTATTTGCCCCCCTGGACCCCCACAAGAGGTTATTTGCCCCCCTGGACCCCCCACAAGAGGTTATTTGCCCCCCTGGACCCCCACAAGAGGTTATTTGCCCCCCTGGACCCCCACAAGAGGTTATTTGCCCCCCTGGACCCCCCACAAGAGGTTATTTGCCCCCCTGGACCCCCACAAGAGGTTATTTGCCCCCCTGGACCCCCACAAGAGGTTATTTGCCCCCCTGGATCCCCCACAAGAGGTTATTTGCCCCCCTGGACCCCCCACAAGAGGTTATTTGCCCCCTGGACCCCCCACAAGAGGTTATTTGCCCCCCTGGACCCCCACAAGAGGTTATTTGCCCCCCTGGACCCCCCACAAGAGGTTATTTGCCCCCCTGGACCCCCACAAGAGGTTATTTGCCCCCCTGGGACCCCCCAAGAGGTTATTTGCCCCCCTGGACCCCCCACAAGAGGTTATTTGCCCCCTGGACCCCCCACAAGAGGTTATTTGCCCCCCTGGACCCCCACAAGAGGTTATTTGCCCCCTGGACCCCCCACAAGAGGTTATTTCGCCCCCCTGGACCCCCCACAAGAGGTTATTTGCCCCCCTGGACCCCCCACAAGAGGTTATTTGCCCCCCGGACCCCTGGACCCCCACAAGAGGTTATTTGCCCCCCTGGACCCCCCACAAGAGGTTATTTGCCCCCCTGGACCCCCCACAAGAGGTTATTTGCCCCCCTGGACCCCCCACAAGAGGTTATTTGCCCCCTGGACCCCCCACAAGAGGTTATTTGCCCCCCTGGACCCCCCACAAGAGGTTATTTGCCCCCCTGGACCCCCACAAGAGGTTATTTGCCCCCCTGGACCCCCCACAAGAGGTTATTTGCCCCCCTGGACCCCCACAAGAGGTTATTTGCCCCCGACCCACAAGAGGTTATTTGCCCCCTGGACCCCCACAAGAGGTTATTTGCCCCCCTGGACCCCCCACAAGAGGTTATTTGCCCCCGGACCCCAAAGAGATTGCCCCCCCCCCCAAGAGGTTATTTGCCCCCCTGGACCCCCCACAAGAGGTTATTTGCCCCCCTGGACCCCCCACAAGAGGTTATTTGCCCCCCTGGACCCCCCACAAGAGGTTATTTGCCCCCCTGGACCCCCCACAAGAGGTTATTTGCCCCCCTGGACCCCCACAAGAGGTTATTTGCCCCCTGACCCCAAGAGGTTATTTGCCCCCCTGACCCCCCCACAAGAGGTTATTTGCCCCCCTGGACCCCCCACAAGAGGTTACTAAGTATTAACCTCACCTCACCTATAACCTCCTAATTATACGAAGCGGCGCGACCCTAACCTAACTAACCCCGAACCGAGGAGCCCGCCGGACCCTAAACCTAAGCCCAACCAACCCAACGAATCCTACCGTAACCCTAACAGAGGTACACTAACCGAACCTAACTTAACCTAACCTAACTTAACCGTAACCGAACCTAACCTAACCTAACTTAACCGTAACCTAACCTAACCTAACCGTAACCTAACCTAACCAAACCTAACCTAACCTAACTTGACCGTAACCTAACCGAACCGAACCTAACCTAACCTAACCGTAACCTAACCTAACCTAACCGTAACCGTAACCTAACCTAACCTAACCTAACCTAACCTAACTTGACCGTAACCTAACCTAACTTAACCGTAACCGAACGTAACCTAACCTGCTAGGGAATTTTTTTTTTTTGCCCAGATTCTCGCATTGTTAATCCTTGTATATTTTAGACCACACATACCCCACACACACACACACACACACACACACACACACACACACACACACACACACACACAGATTAGATTAGATATTTATTGACCACAAAAAAATACAAATATAAGATGCGGCAATGTTGTCATGGTCCGTGGTCCATATATGCGGCTATAGTCTATTCACTTAAGCTGGATTCTTGGGAGCTGCTCGATGCCTACCTGAGTATGTAAGGACGTCGCTGATTGGCTGAGGCTACCAAAATACCACCACCATCACCACCCAGCCCGCGCGCATCAGCCAATCAGCGACGTCCTTACATACTCGGGTAGGCATCGAGCAGCTCCCAAGAATCCAGCTTAAGTGAATAGACTATAGTTAACCATAAAAACCAACATTTGCACAACAAGAACACTTAACATAAGAAAACAAAGAAAAAAACAACAACTTACCCATAATACTAAAATAATGTCTATAGATACAAATCCCACTGTCGCAATACAAGGGGATAAAATACGAACATTTCAAGTCAAAAGTAAAAAGAACCTATACAAAATAATTACCTTAACACCAAGTACATTTTTAGCAGTTAAAATAGCATAATCGCATTAAAAGACAATAAAATACCACTATAAATGACTAAACACACACACACACACACACACACACACTCACACACTCACACCCACACACACACACACACACTCACCCTACACACACACTCACACCCTACACACACTCACACACACACACCCTACACCCACACACACACACCCTACACACACACACTCTACACACACACACACACACACTCTACACACACACACACTCTACACACACACACACACTCTACACACACACACACACCACACATGACATTGGCGACTATAGCAACAGATGCGCCACAGGATGTAGAAGTAATTTAGGCAAAAATCCAGAAATTGCCGAAAAATGACAGGCAGTTTCTTTACGAGGGTGACGATATTTTCCCGTGATTACTACTGGGTGACATTTATAACGGGACCTCACCTCAAATCACCAATTAATGTGCACCACCTCATTACCTCACCAATAAGGTAAATATTGCTATCTTATCGTGTATACAGAGGTGTCCTTACTGCCGTCGACGAGTGTTCCAATTTATCAAGTCGGTAAGTGTTCCTATTTTCGGCGACAGTTCCAGTTCTTGATCTTGATATTAGAGGACCCAATATTTAGTTTTTAATCAGCTTTATCCACGTTTTTGCATTCAGGGATTAATTACTAGCACTTTTAGGTTAGGTTAGGTAACGTCCAGGGTAGGTTAGTGAGTTAGCGGGGTATCTGCGCCCCCCAGATAACCCCTCGAGACCCAGAACGTAATTTCCATTGTAATTTGGGTACCATTAGTAGATTTTTAGTGAATATAAGAGATATTTAATAGCTATGACCTGTTTAGTATCCTTGTCCACTAACTAATTTGGTATATTCAGTGACTTTTCTTAATTTTATGGCTAACAGACGATTTTATATAGCAAAGGAAAGATCTGGGCGTGAAGGGGTTAAGACACGTTATCTATATATTGTATTAAACTGCTAAATTATTAAAAGTAGATCCTGTAAACCTGTGAAATATGTCTCCCCACCCAAAACCCCTGCCTTCCCACCACTCCCCCAGCTTTGTTGCGGTAACGGAGATAAGATAAGATAAGATAAGATAAGATAAGATAAGATAAGATAAGATAAGATAAGATAAGATACTCCAAGGGTTAAATGCATATATAAGGTGCTGTAACATCAAGATCAAGAATTGGAACTGTCGCCGAAAATTGGAACACTCGTCGACGGCAGTAAGAACACCAATCTAGACACTTTGCAAGTACCAACTACAAGGTTATTGACTATACCAAGCGCCACCACGCCAGGACGAACTTGGTGGACTCGAACCGCTGACCGAATGCAGGGACGGTGCACGC
>JACEEZ010022316.1:90000-92500 GCA_016584305.1 Chionoecetes opilio
ACAGCTTTGACGACTTTTTTGAGAATCTTGAAAGTTGACTCGTGTCGACTGTACGAGTGTACGCGTACCATACTGGCGAGCTGTTGATCTCTCCAATCTCTCGTTAGTCGTCACCTTTCTCTCTCTCAGCTGAGTGACTCTCTCTCTCTCTCTCTCTCTCTCTCTCTCTCTCTCTCTCTCTCTCTCTCTCTCTCTCTCTCTCTCTCTCTCTCTCGTCTGCAGCCTTGCTTCGCCCCTCTCAAGTGGCTTGCCAACAATACCACAGGTGTGTCTGGCCCCCTGGCGAGGACCCTCTACATCCTGTTTCGTCGGTCAGTTGTTGACTATCTGTCCCCTGCCCTCAGTCAACTTCCCAGAAAAGCACTAGAACCCCTTGAAAAATGTCAAAATCGAGTCATGAGGTTTATCCTGGGGTGTCCTCTCTCCACTCGCATAGTCAACATGCAGTCTGAGCTCGACCTGACCCCACTTGTGGAGAGGATTTATGCCAATGTGACCTATCTCTCTGTCAAGTGTCTCCACTCCCCCTACCTTGCTCCGCTCTTCTCTGCTGTCATCAGAACATCGCTCGACCCAGGCGCACCCAGTCTCCCACTTCGACCTGATGGCCACAACCTCATCAATGCAGTGTGCAACAACCTTCGTGGCCTTGATATTCCTGTCCCCGAGGAGGCAGCTGTCCCTGGCTTACCACCGTGGCGGGTTCCTCTCCCTATTGTCACTATTACACCCACTTCCAAAGACGTCCCTCCCCTCCTGCAGAAACAATTAGCCCTGGAGACCATCGCCGGGGTGTCTACGTCAGTCCCCGCTGCACCCCACATCTATGTTGACGGCTCAGTGCAGGCAGACGGGAGTGCAGCGTGTGCCATGTTCTCCCCGACCATGGAGCCGCCTGGGGAGGAGAATGGCTCGGTCGTAGGCTACCTAACTCATCGAGCTCCACCTTCTGCGAACTTCACGGCCTCCTGGATGCAGTAACTCTACTTGTTCAATGACGAGCGAATGGGGTAATAGTCTGTGAGTCCCAGTCGGCTCTTTACGCCCTCTCCTCGCCAAGACCCAGCTGTGGCCGTGTTGTACGAGACATACTGTGGGCTATATGCAAGAATGCTCGTCAAATCCCGGCAGGTGGAGATTCCCCAGTCGTATCTTCACCGGTGGGATCTTCAAGAAATGCCCGGCCGGTGGAGATTGGGCAGGCGTACCAACACAAGCTAGTCCAAGGCGGCATCAGTATTTTGACTGTTTTATACACATCTAATACATTTTACTAGTGTAATTTATCATTTCTGCCATTAAAATAATAGCTTTGTTAGTGTTCGCCACTTGTCTGAGGCGTTGGTGTAGAAAAAATGGGCCCGAGTGATGCGTGAGTACATTTGAACGGCCCGCCGCCACTGCTCCACACAATGGCCGACCTCCACCTCCCGCCGCCGTCCGGTTTCCTCACAAGTTCACACACGTATATAAGGCCTCCTGGACCTGATTTTACCTTAATTATGACACGTGTGCATTCACAAGGTATGCATGTTACTCTCGGTTGTGTTGAAAACTCACCTGTAATGGTCTGGGAAGAAATAGGATGGAATAAGGGCACAGTGGGATGGAGGTGGGATGTGCATGGTGTCGCGAATCAGCTGACTCAAACCTCCACCCGTTGTGTTGCGTCTGTTGATTCTTGCTTACCGCGCCGCGACGCAACGGGTGGAGAAAATTTCTTGTATATGGCCCTGTGTCAACTCGCCATCGCCCACGATGTCTCTCTTGTCGTGTTCTTCGTGTGGACGCCTTCTCACATCGGGCTGGCTGGTAATGACACGGTGGATCGACTTGCCAAGGTGGCCTGTGCGCTGGGTTTGGATGATGCGAATGCTGTGCCCTCCCTCCGCTGCCTTCGAAACAGCATATACTCAGCTGCTCACGTCATGACTGTGCATCGCAGGGACGCAGACAGGGCCACCAGTGTGTCCATACAGCACCATGACTACTTTCTTCGGTGCAAACACAAGTATCGCCGACTTGGGCTCATGGTACGTCGGCACAATGTTGTCAGTGCTCGCCTCAGGTTGGGGTACCGGCCAGTGTGCCAGGTCTCCCAAGCAGAGGACGTGCCACACTACTGTAAACAGTACCACCACCACTACTACTACTACTACTACTACTACTACTACTACTACCACCACTACCACTACTACTACTACTACTACTACTACTACTACCACTACTACTACCACCACTACTACTACTACTACTACTACTACTACTACTACTACTACCACCACTACTACTACTACTACTGCCAAAATAATTAAATCGAAACCCAAAGAATTTTTTAGTTACGTACGCAAGAAGAAAGCTAAATCGAGATGGCTGAAATATCAAATAATGACTTTGCTTTTGTGTTTACTGTTGGATATAAATGGACTGCAAGAAGTGGGCTGCGATCAAAGTAACGTAATTCCATTGATCAATTACGAATTCTGGAAAAAGCTGGAAG
>JACEEZ010022316.1:97500-102500 GCA_016584305.1 Chionoecetes opilio
ACAGTGAACCAGGGTTGCCACGGCCAAGGCAACCCTGATGTTACAGTGAACCAGGGTTGCCACGGCCAAGGCAACCCTGATGTTAAAGGGGAACCAGGGTGCACTGCCAAGGCAACCCTGATGTTACAGTGAACCAGGGTTGCACGGCCAAGGCAACCCTGATGTTACAGTGAAACCAGGGTTGCCACGGCCAAGGCAACCCTGATGTTACAGTGAACCAGGGTTGCCACGGCCAAGGCAAAACCCTGATGTTACAGTGAACCAGGGTTGCCACGGCCAAGGCAACCCTGATGTTACAGTGAACCAGTGTTGCCACGGCCAAGGCAACCCTGATGTTACAGTGAACCAGGGTTGCCACGGCCAAGGCAACCCTGATGTTACAGTGAACCAGGGTTGCCACGGCCAAGGCAACCCTGATGTTACAGTGAACCAGTGTTGCCACGGCCAAGGCAACCCTGATGTTACAGTGAACCAGGGTTGCCACTGCCAAGGCAATGTTACAGTGAACCAGGGTTGCCACGGCCAAGGCAACCCTGATGTTACAGTGAACCAGTGTTGCCACGGCCAAGGCAACCCTGATGTTACAGTGAACCAGGGTTGCCACTGCCAAGGCAACCCTGATGTTACAGTGAACCAGGGTTGCCACGGCCAAGGAAATTTCCTTATTTTTAGGAAATTTAGGCCCGAGAAGGAAATTTCTAAGGAAACCCAAAATCTAAGGAAATCCATTTTTTTCGGACATGTTAAAATTTGTGTGTATTTAAAATGTATTTACAAATGTATTTAAAACAATTGATGTATTTAGTATTTAAATACATTCGTAAAATGTATTTAGTATTTAGTATTTAAATACACTGCAATGTATTTAGTGCCCAGCTCTGATACCTCTTAATGCCTCCCAGACAGCCATCCCCTCTTCTTCAAGGACATATAAGGCACGCACCTCTAAACATAATTACAGGGGTCACTATGAAAAAATCTTGCCTGCACCACCCTATGTATTACCCTACCCTACCATACCATACCAACCATACCTTTACCATACCCTACCATTATTACCATTATCAGCATGTGTATTTATCAGCATGTGTATTTATCAGCATGTGTATTTATCAGCATGTGTATTTATCAGCATGTGTATTTATCAGCATGTGTATTTATCAGCATGTGTATTTATCAGCATGTGTATTTATCAGCATGTGTATTTATCAGCATGTGTATTTATCAGCATGTGTATTTATCAGCATGTGTATTTATCAGCATGTGTATTTATCAGCATGTGTATTTATCAGCATGTGTATTTATCAGCATGTGTATTTATCAGCATGTGTATTTATCAGCATAAAAGTCTAGAGAGAGTTAGTGAAACCCGGCACGGCGTCACCGCAGAGTATTTCCGCCACCCTTGCTGCTGTGGCGACGCTCACCCTCGCAGCGACACCAGGGAAAAGCGAAGGCCGAGCTTACTGTTAAATACTTGCCACTTCTTACTTGTTCTCATGTCTCACGCCCCCTAGGTTTTTGCCCACGCCCCCCTAGATAATTACCCACGCCCCCCTAGGTAATTACCCACGCCCCCCTAGATAATTACCCACGCCCCCCTAGATAATTACCCACGCCCCCCTAGATAATTGCCCACGCCCCCTAGGTAATTACCCACGCCCCCCTAGATAATTACCCACGCCCCCCTAGATAATTACCCACGCCCCCCTAGATAATTACCCACGCCCCCCTAGATAATTACCCACGCCCCCCTAGATAATTACCCACGCCACCCTAGATAGTTACCCACGCCCCCCTAGATAATTACCCACGCCCCCCTAGATAATTGCCCACGCCCCCCTAGGTAATTACCCACGCCCCCCTAGATAATTACCCACGCCCCCCTAGATAATTACCCACGCCCCCCTAGATAATTGCCCACGCCCCCCTAGGTAATTACCCACGCCCCCCTAGATAATTACCCACGCCCCCCTAGGTAATTACCCACGCCCCCCTAGATAATTACCCACGCCCCCCTAGATAATTACCCACGCCCCCCTAGATAATTACCCACGCCCCCCTAGGTAATTACCCACGCCCCCCTAGGCCCCCCAGGTTAAGAACAGCTGGCCTATAGTGTTTTGTAAGCTTCTTCTGTTGTTTTTTGTTTCGATAGTTAGTGCGGAGTCAATAGGGAGCTTTAAAAGGAGGCTGGATAATTTCATGGATGGGGATGAAAGGTAGGTAGGTAGTGTTAAGTAAGTACTATTTTATCATTACAACTATTAGTATTGTTGTTATTATTATCATTATTATTATTGTTATTATTATTATCATCGTTATCAATATTATTTTTGATTTGATTCTTATTATTATTAGTAGTATTGTTATTATTGTTATTACTACTATTATTATTGATGAGTGAGGGGGGGAAGGGGGGGGGGCAAGGAGGCAAGGACCCACTACTGAAGGGGGCGTGGTGGCAAAAGGCCTATGAAACACTGACCTAAAAAAAAAAAAAAAAAAAAAAAAAAAAAAAAAAAAAAAAAGCCTAAAAAACACTATAGGCTCAAATACATATAAACCAAAGAACACACACACACACACACACACACACACACACACACACACACACACACACACACATAATCACTCATACATATTTACATCATACAGTTGTGAAGAATTATTTTTATTATTATCGCCATTACACTAACCATTAATAATAACATTGTAGTTGTTAAGGCCACATAATAACTATTTAATAACAACCCACTCACAACACACACCCTGTCACCTTCCCCCCCCCCTTCCCCCTGTCAAGCAACCCCCCCGCCCCCTGTAAAGCTAGCCCCCTTCCCCTGTCAAGCTAGCCCCACCATCTCCCTCTGACATCAAACTCCCCTCCCCTGTCAAGCAATCCCCCCTTCCCCTGTCAAGCTAGCTCCCCCCCTCGCCCTGCCACGAGATCCCCTCCCCTGTCAAGCTAGCCCCCCCCCCTGCCAGCAAGTCCAACATCTCTCCCTGTTTAGCTAACCCCCCCATCTCCCTGTCAAGCAACCCCCCTTTCCCCTGTCAAGCAACCCCCCTTTCCCCTGTCAAGCAACCCCCTTCCCCTGTCAAACAAACCCCCCCCATGTCAAGCAACCCCCCCATCCCCCTGTCTAGCTAATGCCCCCCCACCCACCCCCAACCCCCTTCCTTGTCTAGTAAACAAGGCGATACGCGGTGTCAAAAACTACCAGAGAGAGAGAGAGAGAGAGAGAGAGAAGAGAGAGAGAGAGAGGAGAGAGAGAGAGAGAGAGAGAGAGAGGAGAGAGAGAGAGGACGAGAGAGCGAGCGAGAGAGAGAGAGAGAGAGAGAGGAGAGAGAGAGAGAGAGAGAGAGAGAGAGAGAGGAGCGAGAGGAGCGAGAGAGAGAGAGAGAGAGAGAGAGATACTGAGAACTGAGATGGAAGTGATGAAGATGCGACGGAGTGAATAGAGAGCGAGAGAGTAGAGAGTACGATAGTGACCCTTTACTCTAACTTACTATCAGTGATTAAGATGCCATTTAATTAAAGCGTTATAATTTCTACTTTATTAGTTTCTTATCGATTCTCTCTATTTCCATTCTTCTAGTTATTCATTCTCATTCGCTAAATTTTCAATCCACCAATCTATTCCTCTCATTCGCTAAATTTTCGATCCACCAATTCTAAAAAGTTTCATTTTCGGCAACATATACATGAAATACAGACTTAACACTTATCAAAAAAGTTGTAGTATCACCCACTATTCCCTACGAACACTTAAACTTACTACTAAACTCACACGTGTACTTACAAACATCCTTAGAAGTGATTTAAGTAGGAGCGCTGCGGTCGTGCGTCCTCCCCCCGTCGTGTCCAAGAGGTAACTGAGTATTTTTTTGTTATTTTACGTTTTCTTTCACTCGAGTTAAAAGAAAACGGGAAGTTGTTGAAGCATTTTTAAAGGGTGATTTTAAGGGGTAGTTTATTTATTTATTTATTCTACTACTACTGCTGCTACTACTACTTCTACTACCACTACTACTACTACTACTACTGCTGCTACTACCACTACTACTACTACTACTACTACTACTACTACTACTGCTGCTACTACCACTACTACTACTACTACTACTACTACTACTACTACTACTACTGCTGCTACTACTACTACTACTACTACTACTACTACTAATAATAATAATAAAAATAATACATAGGAATAATTTTAACACTAAATTAGAAATATGTAAATAGATAGATACATAAATAGACGAATATATATATATATATATATATATATATATATATATATATAGAGAGAGAGAGAGAGAGAGAGAGAGAGAGAGGAGAGAGAGAGAGAGAGAGAGAGAGAGAGAGAGAGAGAGAGAGAGAGAGAGAGAGAGAGAGAGAGAGAGAGAGAGAGAAGAGAGAGAGAGAGAGAGAGGATATACACAAGAACATAAAATAACATGAAATTACTAATAAAATAATATAAGTAATAAATTAAATAATTAATAATAATAATAATAATAATAATAATAATAATAATAATAATAATAATAATAATAATAATAATAATAATAATTACAATAACAGGATAATGAACAGACTGAACAAGTATAATTTCATATATATATATTTATGTATAGATATATTTTGTACATTATCAAACTTACTTACACACACACACACACACACACACACACACACACACACACACACACACACACACACACACACACACACACACACGAGCTATGACTTAACTATGTATATTTCTTAACATACAAAAAAATGTTCATTGCAATTTATCTATAAGGAGCAAAAATGTTTCTTATCTCTAATTATTATTACTAATCACATGTAAATATTGCAACAAACAACAAGGGAAGATAATAATAATAATAATAATAATAATAATAATAATAATAATAACAATAACAATAATAATAATAATAATAATAATAATAATAATAATAATAATAATAATAATAATAATAAT
>JACEEZ010022316.1:112500-115000 GCA_016584305.1 Chionoecetes opilio
ATATAACCCACGAATGTCAGACCTTCCCGCCAATTTACGACGAGAAAGAAAGAAGGAAATCAGAAATAAACAATGCAAATATTGTATACGAGAAAATATTTTGTTATGAATTTACGAAAAAAAATTTACTAGAAAAAAATTATTGTATTTAAGTCATGAAATTGATCAGAAAATAAAGATGATGATTAATATAAAATGAGAAATAAATATATATAAAAAAAAAAAAAAAAAGTCGAGGCCTATTTGAAAAGTGTTAAAAAGTATCCAAAAAAGTCCGAAAATCAGAAAAAGTCAACTTGAAAAAATGTTCAAAAATTAAAAAAAAAAAAAAAAAAAAAAAAAAAAAAGGCCAGGAACAAGAACACAATGCTCTAAAATGATGTCAAAACTGTCGAAAAATGACGTCCTGATAATAATAATAATAACAATAATAATAATGATAATACTACTACTACTACTAATAACAATAATAATAATGATAATACTACTAATAATAATAATAACGATAATAATAATAACAATAATAATAATAACAATAATAACATCTTTCCATTCCAAGCGCACACTATCAACAATAACAGTAATTGAAAACACTACAAGGTACAAATCTTCTTTAATTTCTTTCTCCTTCTTTCATTTCTTTCTCCATCCTTCTTTCATTTTCCTGTCCACCCATTTCCCATTTTCTTCAAGACGCCAACGGGCACTGCGCTAAATTGTAACCCATGTCAAAAGCAGTTGAACCCCTTGAGACCCAGAACGTAATTTCCATTGTAATTTGGGTACCATTAGACGATTTGTAGTGACTAGAAGCAATATTTTAGAGCTATGACCTGTTTAGTATCCTTGTCCACTAGTTAATTTGGTATATTCAGTTACTTTTCGTAATTTTATGGCTAACAACAGATGATTTTATATAGCAAAGGAAAGATCTGGGCGTGAAGGGGTTTATAGTGGCCTTAAAACCCATGTGAGATTGGGTTACAAGGTTCTGGGTTGACGGGGGGGTTGCAGGGGGGTTTGGGTATCATGGGGTTCTATGGGGGTCTGGGCGCCTATCACAAACCCATAACTATGTAAAAATGGGTGCGGAAATCCCAAAAAATTGAATAAATGAAGAATTGAAGAATGGTTGAAAAGCTGTATTTTTATCATTTTTTTTCTTGTGTTTTTAGGATTATAGATTTTTGGGTTTCGTTTTGTTGTGTTTTTCTAGTTTTGTTTTCTAGTGTAAGTTGGTTTTCACGTCCCCCGTTTTCTCTGTTTGTTTGTTTGTTTACGTTTTCTTTTTGAGGGGTGACTGAGGGAAAACCTTTGACTGACGAGAGTTGAGTCAAGAGTGTCAGTTTTCGCGCTCAAGGAAAGAGTTCATGGGGTGTTCCGTCAAGGCAGAACACACACACACACACACACACACACACACACACACACACACACACACACACACACACACACACACACACACACACGTACACACACACACACGTCTTGTTTGATTCTCTCTGTCTTCGTAACACCGTCGGGTAAACAAACACAAACAACCACGTGTCGTGTGGGGTAGCCGATGCACACACACACGTACACACACACGCACGCACATGTGTACACGCACTCGCGGAAGACCATGGTGGTGGTGGTGGTGCGTGGGTGCCGCTGTAGTGTGGGCGTGGTGGTGGTGTGGGCGTGGGTGGTGGGGTGGTGGAGGCGCGGGGGGCGTTACCTGGAAGGCCTGAGGAGCGGCGCCCCCTCCTTGAGTGAGCCGCGGCTGACGGCCGAGGTGCGGCCCCGAATGGCGGCCACCGAGCGCTGCAGGGAGGCCAGCATGGCAGACACCGACGACTGGCCCCCCGCGGCACCCTCGGCGGCTGCGGGGCGCGGCGCGGAGGCGGGGGGCGCTGCCTGGGGGGGCGGCGGGGAGCACACACTCTGGGAGCGGCGCGAGGCTGTGATGCGGGGGGCCCGGCCCCTGAGGGAGGTGGTGGCGGCGGAGGGCATGTGGTCGTCGCACAGGGAGCGTTGGCGGGAGAGGCGGCGGCGGCGGTCCGTGGTGTAGACCAGACGGTCCAGCAGGAACTGTTCCGCGGGGGGCATGCGTGCCAGCTGGTTGAGCAGATGGGAGAGCCGCCGCTGCAGGGGCCCGGCGTGGCGCAGCTCTGTGCTGCGGGTCAGCAGCAGCTGTGAGCGGCTGCGGTAGAGGGATGAGAACTGGTTCTCTAAGAGCGGTCTGTCGTCCAGGTTGTACAGGCTGGCGTACCGCCGCAGTTTCTCCCGTTCCCGCAGCACCACCTTCTCCAGCCGCAGCAGGTCACCCTCGGTCAGGGGCCCCAGGTTGTCAGTGGCCAGGGCCTCGTGCAGCTCCACCAGCGGGGACTTGAGGCGCCCCTCCGCGATGTCTCGGTCCACGCGCCGCGCAAACCCCCGCTGATCCTCGGCCAGCTTCCGCGCCAGCATCTGTACCTCCCAGTCCTTGCTGCTCAGCTCGCCCTCACCCTCCCCCTCG
>JACEEZ010022316.1:120000-122500 GCA_016584305.1 Chionoecetes opilio
GTTAGGTTAGGTTAGGTGAGGTTAGGTGAGGTGAGGTGAGGTTAGGTGAGGTTAGGTTAGGTTAGGTTAGGTTAGGTTAGATTAATATATAAGTTAGTTAGATATAGGTAGTCATTGAGGGGAGGAAAGGGGCATCTCTCCTCCACTTCACAATTAGGTTTTTTGGGCATCTGACGTGATTTGTAAAGGTCTGGAATAATAGAAAAAGAAAACACCCATCCACACACACACACCCACACACACACACACCCACACACACAAACACACCCACCCACACACCCACACACACACACACACCCACACAAACATACCCACACACACACCAACACACCCACCCACACACACACCCACTCACCCACACCCACACACACACCCACACCCTTCCCCCACATACACCCCCCCACCCACCACCCTTCCCCCCTCCCACACACACACACACACACACCCACACCCTCCCACCCACACCCACACACCACACCCACACCCACACACACACCCTCCCCTCCTCCCAACACCCACACACACCCACTCACTCTTGTCAAACTAGCCCCCCATTTCCCCTGTCAAGCAAACACCCCCAGCCCTCCCCTATGCTATCCCCCCCAGCCCTGCCACCTAGGACACCCACACACCCACAACACACACACACACACACACACACCACACACACACACACACACACCTGCAGCAGGGTAATAGTGTGGGTCAGCTGTCTAATGGTTTGGTCCCTCGCAGCCACCTCCTCCTGCAGCTCCTTCACCCGAGACACCCACGCCACCTCCACGTCCTCCTGCAAACACCAAGCGTAAACAACAGGTAAACAATGGGTCAAAAATGATAAACAAGAAGTCAACAAGAGGTAAATGAGGTCAATACAAGGTCAACACGTGAACAGGAGGTAAAAAAGGTCTAGAGGTAGTAAACAAGAGGCAAACAATACGTAAACAAAAGGTAAAAGAGGTACAAAGCTGATAAACAAAAAATAAAAAAGGGGTTAAAAAGGTAAACAACACAAACAAAAAGTAAAAGAGGTAAATAGTTAGTAAACAAGAGATGTAAAAAGTGATAAACAAGAGATAAAAGGTAATTAGCGAGTAAACAAGAGGTAAATAAAACGTAAACAAGAGGTAAATAAGAGATACACGAGATAAACAAGAGAAATAAAGATAAAAAAACACACGTAAACAAGTAAACAAGAGGTAGAAGAGGTATACAAAAGGTAAAAAGGAGGTAAAACGGTGGTAAACAAGAGGCAAACAAGTAAACAAGAGGTAGAAGAGGGATACAAAAGGTAAATAAATGGTAAAAAGGTGGTAAACAAAAGGTAAACAAGTAAACAATATTATATCACTTATGCCTTAAATGTACCCAAACAACCACGTGATCCATGTAAACAATGTAAACAATCCAATTATAAGCCATTTGAGCATCTTTAGCCAGGCAAACAAACATAGAAACAAACCAGATAGAAGCAAACAACCAGAGAGAGAGAGAGAGAGAGAGAGAGAGAGAGAGAGAGAGAGAGAGAGAGAGAGAGAGAGAGAGAGAGAGAGAGAGAGAGAGAGAGAGAGAGAGAGAGAGAGATGTAAACACTCATCTCCTCTTCAACAAACAAGTAAACAAACAAACAATAGGCAACATGAACAATCTCAGCAATTTGTAAACAACATAATTATTATCTTGTTTGCATTATGGTAAACACACACACACACACGTAATTAGGCAAACATAATTAATTGTTTGGTCATTAGTGGCATACTGAGTTATTAAATAGGGATTATATTGGAACACACACACACACACACACACACATACACACACACACACACACACACACACACACACACACACACACACACTCTCTCACTCTCTCTCTCTCTCTCTCACTCAACAAACAAATTATTACTTGCACAAACATCAAAGTATTTTTTTGCTCCATTCACAAACAAAGCAAACACACTTTTTAAGCAAGCACAAACAACATTTACAAACAACAACAACAATCATATTTTTTTTCCAAACAAACGGCAAACAAACCATGATTATTTTTTGTCCTTTTCAGCCATTAAAAAGAAAACACTTTTTTTTTTTTAACAGTTACCATCAAAAGCATTTTTTTCTTAATACGAATAATAAACTTCTCTTCAAACGCTTATTTTTTTTCTTTTTACTTGCAAACAATAGATGGAAGTTTCGAGCGATGCTAAGCTTAACAAAGAAATCAAAGAAAGCATACAGCAAAAGCAATGACAGATCAACAGAAAAAGTATGATTGAAAAAAAAAAAATCTTTGCCCACTTTCCAAAAAAAAAAAATCTTTGCCCACTTTCCAAAAAAATAAAATCTTTGATCACCGGCTTTGAAAAAAATTAAAATCTTCGACCAACCCCTCTCCAAAAAAAAAAAAATATATATATGACCACACCATTTCTCCCAACCCCCCAAAAAACTGATAACCACCCCCTTTCCAAAAAAAAAAAAAATAATTCTTTGACCAACC
>JACEEZ010022316.1:130000-132500 GCA_016584305.1 Chionoecetes opilio
AAAAAAAAAGGAAAAAGAGAGAGAGAGAGGGAGACAGGAAAGAAAAAAGTGACAGAAAACAAAAAAGAAAGAAAAAAGAAAAAAGTGAGAAAAAAAAGTATTGGTTATTGATGATTATTTATTGATGTTAAAAAAACGTTAATATTTTCTTTAATTTAATCTTTTGACCTATTTTAACCCCCCCCCCCCACTAAGCCCCCCTAATACCCCCCTCATTAAGCCCTTTTCTAACAATACTCTTTTCTAACAATTTTCTTACTATTTTATTTTCTAACTCTTTTAAACTAAACTCTTCTAGTACTCTAACTATATAACTCTAACTCTACTATCTATTTTCGAACTATTTTAACTATACTCTTTTCTAACTATTTTCGAAGTCTTTCCTAACTATATTTCAATTGCCATTTCTCATATTTTTTTCATCAGTCAACTTCAAATTTTTACTAATCATTTATTGTTTTTAAATATCCCTAAATTTTTATCCTCTCTTCCCTCTCTCTATCATTAAAGTATCATTTTGTATTCCATTCTAATCAGTTTTTTTCCTTTTCTCTTAAAGTTATCAGAAAATTCCTGTCCTCTTCCTTCGTCTTTACACAAGTAGCAAATGGTTCCTGGTCGCCGTGACGACCTGACCAAGGGAAGATGAGTGTTGCGGGTGTTGGTTTGTAGATCAAGAAGTGTCAAGAAGGAAAACAAGGCTGGTGTGGACATGGGAAAGATGGCGAAAGAATAGAATCTAGGTGGCACTCAACATTTGTCCTTTGCCGACTGATAACACTCGTGGCAGGACAAATGTTGAGTGCCACCTTGTTGCTATTCTTTCGCCATCTTTCCCATGTCCACACCAGCCTTGTTTCCCTTCTTGACACTTCTTGATCTACAAAACAACACCCGCAACACTCATCTTCCCTTGGTCAGGTCTTCAGGGCGACCCGGAACCATTTGCTACGTGTTTCTCTCCTTCTCCATGTGAAATGTTGACGCCGACGTTTGAGGGACAGCTAAGCGTGCGCACACAGCCAGATGGGTCTCGCAGTACTACACTTGGACGATCGTTTTCGAATATTGGAATTGAGAAATCGAATAAACTACGATTTTGTCCATCTGGAGCACGACGACAGCTTTCGATGAGCTACAGAACGGCCCCAGGCGACCACCGCAGCGGTCTTAAGAAGCGCGGACACATTTCCTCCAGGACACTTTCCTCTCTACTGAGTCGGCAGGTCTCTACTGAGTCTTTCCTCTCTACTGAGTCTACTTGGGCAGGGGTCATCTGATACCCATGCACGATACATTTTTACTAACCTAATCTTCTAAATTTTCTAAACACCAAAAAATGCTTCTATATCTATACTAATAAACAAAAAAACAATAATAATAATAATAATAATAATGATAACTATAGCCTATTATTATTATCATCATCATCATCATCATCAATTCTATCTATACTAATAAACAAGCAAACTAACAATAGGTCTAAATTAGCCTATAATCTTTTTTTTTTTTTTTTTTTTTTTTTTTACGTTGGAGCCTATTATTAATATCATCATTATTATCTACTTAAGTACTGTATTGTAAGTAAATAAGTAAGTAAGTAAGTGTATAAGTGATCATGCTGCTATATTAGTACGTGGTGATAAAACGTAATTGTGGTTTTAAGTAATTATAAGTAAGTAATTGTGGTTTTAAGTAATTATAAGTAAGTAATTGTGGTTTTAAGTAATTGTAAGTAAGTAATTGTGGTTTTAAGTAATTATAAGTAAGTAATTGTGGTTTTAAGTAATTGTAAGTAAGTAATTGTGGTTTTAAGTAATTATAAGTAAGTAATTGTGGTTTTAAGTAATTGTAAGTAAGTAATTGTAGTTTTAAGTGGTTATTAAGTAAGTAATTGTGGTTTTAAGTAATTGTAAGTAAGTAATTGTGGTTTTAAGTAATTATAAGTAAGTAATTGTAGTTTTAAGTGGTTGTTAAGTAAGTAATTGTGGTTTTAAGTAATTTGTAAGTAAGTAATTGTGGTAATAAGTGGTTTTTAAGTAAGTAAATTTAAGTATTGTTTGTTTTGTATCAACACTATTTACTTTATGGTGTGTTAAGTGAAGGAAGAAGAGAAAGAAGAATTGGAATAAGTGAAAGAAGGAAGGAAGGAAGGAAGGAAGGAAGGGAGAAAGGAAGGAAGGAAGGAAGGAAGGAAGGAAGGAAGGAAGGAAGGAAGGAAGGAAGGAAGGAAGGAAGGAAGGAAGGAAGGAAGGAAGGAAGGAAGGAAGGGAGGGAGGGAGAAGAGAAAGAAGTGAAAGAATGAAGGAAGAAGAGAAATAATGTAAAAAGGAAGGAAATAAAAAAAAATATGAAGGAAAAGAAAGGAAAGAAATGAAAGAAAAAAATTAGGAAGTAAAAGAAGTGAAAAAAAAGAGAGAAAAAAAGAAAAAAGGAAAGAATTGAAAGAAGCGAGAGAAGAGAAAGTGAAAATTGGAAGGAATTGAAGGAAATGAAAGAA
>JACEEZ010022316.1:157500-160000 GCA_016584305.1 Chionoecetes opilio
AAAATCAGCTAGTTAAAATTAAATTTAAGTTTTTAAGTCAGAAGTTAAATTAAGACAAGTTTTTTAAATCAAATAGTTTAAAATTTAAGTCAAGTTTTTTTTAAATCAGCCGGGTTTAAAATTAAATCCAAAATTTTTAAAATCAACTAGTTAAAAATTTAAATCAAGTTTTTAAGTAGTAGTTAAATTAAGTCAAGTTTTTAAGTCAGCCCAGTTTTTAAAATTAAATCAAGTTTTTTTAAATCAACTAGTTAAATTTTAAATTCGTTTTTTTTTAAAAACTAGTTAAATTTTAAACAAGTTTTTAAGTTTAACAAGTTAAATTAAGTCAAGTTTTTAAGTTTAGCTCGTTAAAAATTAAAATTACGTTTTTTGTAAACTAGTTTTAAATTTAAATCAAGTTTTTAAAATAAATAGTTAAATTTTAAATCAAGGTTTTTAAGGGCCCAAATTTGTTAAATTAAAATCAAGTTTTTAAATCAAAAAAGTTTAAAATTTAAATCAAGTTTTTAAGTCCGCTCGTTAAATTTTAAATCAAGTTTTTTAAATCATCTAGGTTTAAAATTTAAATCAAGTTTTTAAGTAAATAATTAAAATTTAAATCAAGTTTTTAAGTAGTTAAATTAAGCAAATTTTTGTAAATGAAAGTCAGTCCAGTCAGGTTTTATTTTTTCTCTCTCTCTCTCTCTCTCTCTCTTCTCTCTTCCTCTCTCTCTCTCTCTCTTCCCCTCTTTAATCAGTAAATTTTTTTCCCCCATTTTGTGATAATTTTAAAAAATAAAAACAAATATATTTAAACTTTTTACTAAATTATCAGTAAAAATAATACTATCAATATTTATCATTACCATTATTAACACTTTTACTATTATCATTATCATTATTTTATCATTATTATCATTATTATTATTATCATTATTATTATTATCATTTTTTTTTTGAGGTGGTCAATGAAATAATCCGAAAATCTGTCATTTTTTTTTTTGTCACTCAGTAAAAAAAATTTTTGTTTTAAGTCAATGGTTAGTTTTCTCTACCCCCAATCAGTCAGTTTAGTGGTTAGTTAAGGTTTTTTATATTTTAATCAGGGAAATCAGTCAGTATTAGTTCAGTTTATTATATTCCAATCAGTCAGTCAGTCAGTATTAGTTCAGTTTACTACATTTCAATCAGTCAGTCAGTCAGTCAGTAGGGATGTTAGTAAATAAGCACTCATTCTTGATCCATTTCAGTCAGTCAGTCAGTCAGTCAGTCAGTCAGTCAGTCAGGCAGTCAGTCAGTCAATCAGCCAGTCAGTCAGTCAGTCAGTCAGTAAGTAAAGATGTCAGTAAATAGGTCACTCATTTTTAATTAATTTTAATCAGTCAGTCAGTCAGTCAGTCAGTCAGTCAGTCAGTCAGTAAGTCAGTCAGTCAGTCAGTTAAGTCACTGTGTACGTACATATGTGTGTCTCAAGGGTGCCAGAAATTAAATAATAAAAAAAAGCTAGCGCGCACACACAACACACACACACACACACACACACACACACACACACACACACACACACACACACACACACACACACACACACACACACACACACACACACACACACACACACACACACAAGCACGTTTTTTATAACATGCAAAAAGTCAAGTTCTAATTTACACACACAAAATGAAACGGAAAAAATGATCAAGTTTTCAAGATTTTTTTAGTTCATGCATAAATAAAAAATAAAATCTGGGAGACATTTTTGGAGGGTTTGGGTAGAAAAAATATTACTTAGACGATGCGTTGTGTGTGTGTGTGTGTACGTGTGTGTGTGTGTGTGTGTGTGTGTGTGTGTGTGTTTTGTGTGTGTGTGTGTGTGTGTGTGGTGTGTGGTGTGTGTGGTGTGTGTGTGTGTGTGTGTGTGTGTGTGTGTGTGTGTGTTGTGTGTGTGGGGTGTGTGTGTGTGTGTGTGGTGGCTAGAAGCAGCGTTAGATCTAAGAGGCCATCACTCTATGTATCAATCAATCAATCAATCATTGGGGCCATACGCCGGGGGGCGCGTCGCCTCGCCCAGCTTACGACAATCCGGCGTGGAGGAGGCCAAGGGGGCGCCCACAAGGCTCGTGGCTGGGGCAAGTTGATGTTTCCTGTCGAGAGCTGCTTGGTATGGGAAGGCAGCCTGCATGGGGACTGCTTGTATGGAAGGCAGCCTGCATGGGACTGCTTGGTATGGGAAGGCAGCCTGCATGGGGACTGCTTGGTATGGAAGGGAGCTTGCATGGGACTGCTTGGTATGGGAAGGGAGCCTGCATGGGACTGCTTGGTATGGGAAGGCAGCCTGCATGGGGACTGCTTGGTATGGGAAGGGAGCCTGCAATGGGGACTGCTTGGTATGGGAAGGCAGCCTGCATGGGGACTGCTTGGTATGGGAAGGGAGCCTGCATGGGGACTGCTTGGTATGGGAAGGCAGCCTGCATGGGGACTGCTTGGTATGGGAAGGCAGCCTGCATGGGGACTGCTT
>JACEEZ010022316.1:165000-170000 GCA_016584305.1 Chionoecetes opilio
TATCTATCGAACAGCTAAATATCATCTATTATATCTATCTATCAAACAGCTAAAGATCATCTATTATATCTATCTATCGAACAGCTAAATATCATCTAGTATATCTATCTATCTAACAAACTAAATATCCCTCTTTTATATCTATCTATCGAACAGCTAATATCACTACCTAATATAATCTAATCTATCTATCGAACAGCTAAATATCATCTTTTTATATGTATCTATCGAACAGCTAAATATCATCTATTATATCTATCTATCAAACAGCTAAATATCATCTATTATATCTATCTATCAAACAGCTAAATATCATCTATTATATCTATCTATCGAACAGCTAAATATCATCTATTATATCTATCTATCAAATAATACATCTTTAAAGCTACAAAAGGGTAAATGGCATGCTATAAAATCTTCTATCAAACAGCAAACCTCAAACATTATCAAGCAAAGACAAGTCATAATCTCACGAGGACAGCTAATAAAACATTCAACAAATCTAAAATCATCTTTTTCTTCTTTCCAACCCGCTAAAAACACTATTTTAACTCACTACGAACAGCTAACCATACTACTATCACAGCTACAATACTACTACTAACTATTACAGCAAAATCATTTTATTCATCTAGGCTTTTGCTTTTACATGGCTTCCCCGCAAATAAGGGTGTTATTCCCATCGGTTTTCTAATTGGTTTTGCACAGCTAATATATCTATTTATTATTAGGGGTAAAATCAAGGGTAATAGCACATGGTATCTTGTCGGAGACAGCTAAAATGCATCTATCCCTTCTAATTTAATAAAATTTTTTATCTATCTGGTCAACAGCTAAATATCATTTTTTCTCACTATCGCCTAAAATCCATCTATTTTATCTTTTCGAAATAATATAGCTTTTTTTTTAAATTTGCATTATATATCTAAACCTATATCATCATTTATTATTATCCCAATAATTATCATTATTATTATCGAGCTATCTCCATCTTTTTCTATTATAAAAGCAAATATCATCTTTTATTTTTACATATATTATATTATTATTACTATTATTAAATTTCTATTATTATATTATTATTACTAAAATTATTTTTTATTATTATTAACAGCTAAATTATTATTATTATTTTTATCTACTATCATAAATATCATTATTATTTTTATTATCAACATAATATTATTAAATTTTTATTATTATTATTATTATTCTATTACATAATATATTATTATTATTTCACTATTATTATTTATCATCCATAAAATCATCATTATATCTTTGTCTTTTTCAAGTAAAAATTCATTATATCATTAGAAACAGAATCATCATTATCTATTTTGAAACTAAATCCAAATTATCATCTAAAGAAATATAACTATTTAAAATGGAATAAAGACCACTAGAAATTTAAACGAACAGCCAAATTTCAATGTCTTATCTTCAAACACAATATTTTTATAATTACGAAAAGCTAAATATCAAAACAAAAAAAAAAAAAAAAAAGAAATAAAAAACAAATAAACACCAAGAAATGTTAGCTTACAATGTAATTTCTTCCAATCCGACCTTCACATTAATTTTGAACAGGTCACTACGGTTGAATAACAACACTTAAATTCCCCTTTTACCGTATACAACTATAACTAAATACAAAACTACTATATAAACTCACTACTACTTTCTAGTCTTATGTGTTTGTGCTGACTCATTGGGCCCATAAGGTGATTTTGCCCCTTGGTCTATTTTTGGTACCATTTGAACATTTGTAGGAGGTGTAGAAAAGATGTGTTTATACTATGCCTGTTTAGTATCCTTGGGCCTCATAACTACTCTCTGGTCACTCTATTGCTTTTCTAATATGTACGTTTTTTATTTGTTTATTACTTTTCTTTAATATTATCTTTTATCATTGTTATACTATTATTTTCCTATAATGAACAAATTTTTTTTTCTATTATTATTTTATTATTTTTTTTTTATATTATTATCTATATTAATTATTAAGCTTTTTATATATTACTTAATTATTATTTTTTTATTTCTATTATATTATTTTATTAATTTAACTATTATTTTATAATTTCTTTTTATAATTGACTATTTTTTGCTATATTTTTTTTGGCATTCGATTCAATATTATATGAAGAAAACGGAGAATGGCATTATGTATAGAAACTAAGCCAAGATAATGAAAGCAAGAATAAATATAAAATGGAATAATGACCACAAGAAATAAAGATGCCATAATTTCCAAGTGTCTTTTTCTTATAAACACATATTTTTGTAATTACGAGATGGGGGAAAAAAAAAAAAAAAAAAAAAAAAAAAAAAAAAAAAAAAAAATCACCAAGAAATGTTAGATTTTTTTTACAATGATAATTATTTCCATCCGCCTTTTTTTTTTTTTTTTTTTAATTTATGAACTTTACATTTACTGTTTTTTTTTTATATAAACACTATATTATTCTATTATTATCGTATTATTCAGAGATACTAAAAGAAAAAGAGTTTAATCCACTTAGTTTCTTATCTTATGTGGTTTGTGTTGAACCCCTTGAGGCCCAGAACGTAATTGCCATTGTAATTTGTGTACCATTAGACGATTTGTAGTGACTATAAGCAATGTTTTATAGCTATGACCTGTTTAGTATCCTTGTCCACTAACTACTGTGGTATATTCAGTGACTTTTCGTTATTTCATGGCTCACAACAGACGATTTTATATAACCAAGGAAAGATCTGGGCGTGAAGGGGTTAACATGCAAACCAAAATTGTACTTTTGCTATATTTCTTTGCATTGCTTTTTGTGAAATATTTACAGAACAATTTTTCTATTGATTATTATTTTTTTTTTTTATCCAGCAGGTGATCTGCATAATTAATTAGTAAGCTTTTTATATTACTTAATTGACTTATTTTTTCCTATTTCTATCAAGAGTTGGAGAGTTTGGACAATTCTTTCTATAATTCTTTCTATAACATGACTATTTATTTCCTATATTTTTTTTGGCATTCGAATAAAGTATATTTTTTGATTTTTGGGACAAAGTTTCCCATTTTTTTCTTACTTATTTTTTTTCTAGATTCATGTTTTGTGCTAACTTTTCTCTTTCTTTGAACTTTCTTTGAATTTTTCTCTTTTTTGAAATTTTCTTGGAATCTCCTTTTTATTTCTTGGAATCTTTTTTTCTTTTTTTCTTGGAATCTTTTTTAATTTTCTTGGAATCTCTTTTTTTGAAATTTTCTGGGAATATTTTTTTTTCTTGGAATCTCTTTTTTCTTGGAATCTTTCTTTTTTTCTTGGAATCTCTTTAAATTTTCTTGGAATCTCTTTTTTTTCTTGGAATCTTTTTTTTTTTCTTGGAATCTCTTTAAATTTTCTTGGAATCTCTTTTTTTTCTTGGAATCTTTCTTTTTTTCTTGGAATCTCTTTTAAAATTTTTCTTGGAATCTCTTTTTTTTTAAATTTTCTTGGAATCTTTTTTCTTTTATTTGCTTGGAATCTCTTTAAATTTTCTTGGAATCTCTTTTTTTTCTTTTCTTGGAATCTCTCTTTAAATTTTCTAGGAATCTCTCTTATTTCAAAATTTCTTGGAATCTTTCTCTTTTTTCTTTTTAAAAATTTTCTTGGAATCTTTCTTTTTTTTCTCTTTTTTTGAATTTTCTTTGAATCTTTTCCTCTCTGTGAAATTTTCTCTAGTTTAACATTATTTTTTTTCCAGAGATTCGAGTTATTTGCTAATTTTTCTAACTCACAATATTCAAACTCGACAAAAAAGTGAATATTCTAGGAAGGCATTACTTCTAGGCAAGGGAAGGGGAAAGGGATGGAAGGGAAGGGAAGGGAAGGGAAGGGAAGGGAAGGGAAGGGAAGGAAGGGAAGGGAAGGGAAAGGAAGGGAAGGGAAGGGAAAAAGGAAGGGAGGGAAGGGAAGGGAAAGGAAGGGAGGGAAGGGAAGGGAAGGGAAGGGAAGGGGGGAAGGGAAGGGAAGGGAAGGGAGAAGGGAAGGGAAGGGAAGGGAAAAGGGGAAGGGAAGGGAAGGGGAAGGGGAAGGGGAAGGAAGGGAAGGGAAGGGAAGGGAAAAGGAAGGGAAGGGAGAAGGGAAGGGAAGGGAAGGGAAGGGAAGGGAAGGGAAGGGAAGGGAAGGGAAAGGGAATGAAGGGAAGGGAAGGAAGGAAGGGAATGGGATGGAAGGGAAGGGAAGGGAAGGGAAGGAAAAGGAAGGGAAGGAAGGGAAGGGGAAAGGGGAAAGGGGAAAAGGGAAGGGAAAGGAAGGGAAAGGGAAGGGAAGGGAAGGAAGGAAAGGGAAGGGAAGGAAAAGGGAAGGAAGGCAAGAAGGGAAGGGAAGGGAAGGGAAGGGGAGGGAAGGGAAGGGAAGGGAAGGGAAGGGAAGGGAAGGGAAGGGAAAGGAAGGGAAGGGAAGGGAAGGGAAGGGAAAGGAAGGGAAGGGAAGGGAAGGGAAGGGAAGGGAAGGGAAGGGAAGGGAAGGGAAGGGGTAAGGTGGTCATAAATTCTCTATATCAAAATTGTACATGGAAAAAACTAACACTCTCTTTCTGTCTACAATTTCAACACATAATCAATTTTGTTCTTAATAAATTGGCAGAAAACACATTAAATATACTTATCAATATTTTTCTTATCATTCAAGATGTTATCAAAATCTCATTAATACATAATTTTGTCATATATATTTTTTGAGATACTAGACTTAAATAGATATAGATAGGCCTACAAGGGTATTATCTATATATTTCTATGACAATTAAGGCAAAATATGGCACCATTACTATCCGTCTGTCTCATCGGTTACAGGGAGTTTCGTACACAAGTTGTTTCGTACCCAAATTTCGTGAGTTGTTTCGTACACTAATTTTAAGTGTTTTCGTACATACCTGGTGTCGAATCGTAACTCTAGTCATCAAGTTCAACTCTGAGCTGTGTGTACGAAACGACTTTGGTTTCATATAGACTACGAAACAACTTTTTGGAG
>JACEEZ010022316.1:175000-182500 GCA_016584305.1 Chionoecetes opilio
CTCACACACACACACACACACACACAATCAATCACGTACACAGGTGTATGTACGTGGCAGGTAAATACGTACATTCATTAATTACCTATGTACACACACACACACACACTCTTGTTTGCTTTGTTTAGAGGATAATGCCTCAGAGCCATAGTGATCTACCGCTGCTGCATATTAGTGTTGGCGGGGGGGGGGGGGGGTTACAAACCCCCGGCTGGCTCGGTACCCATTCACTGCTGGGTGGACAGGGGCTAGGGATTTAAGAAAGACCACCCATCTATCTTTCGCTCCGCCCGGGGATCGAACCCGGGACTTCTCGGTTGTAAGCCGAGCGTGCTAACCACTACACTACGGAGTTCCCCGAACCACACACACCCACCCACACACACACCCACACCCACCCAAACCCACACCCACACACCCACACCACCACACCACACACCCTCCACAAGCCCCCCCACACCCACACCCACACACCCACACACCCACACACACACACACAACCCCCACCCACAACCACACACCCACACACACCCACACACCACAAACCCCCTCCACACAGACCCCCCCACACCCACACCCACACCCACACACCCAAACCCACACCCCCACACACCCCACACCCACACCCACACACACACCCCACCACATACACACCCACACCAAACCCACCCCACACCCACCCACAGCCCCACCCACACACCACACACAACACACCCACACACACCCACACCCACACACACCCACACACACACACCCACACACACGTACCTTGACCAGGAGTAATCGTACCACCTTTGTACCCTTCTCTGCATGGCCCGGGGAACCTTGTGGTGCCTCATGTAGAGCTTGGCGCCGTCCTGAGGGGGTGGGGGGATGTCAGGGTGAGGGCAGGAGGTGGAGGGGGGTAAGGGTGGGGGGTGGGGATGGGGAAATGTAGTGGTGGTGGTAGGAGGGGTTTGTGGAGAGGAGGGAAGGGAAGGGGTCATGGTGGGGGTGGTGAGGGATGAGGGAAAAGTGATGGTAGGGTGATTGTTGTGGGAGAGGGGAAGTGGTGGTGGGAGGGGGAGGGGTCAGAGGGTGGTAGTGGTGGGGGTAGGAGGGGTTAGGGAAGGGTTGAAAGGAGGTGGTAGTAGTGGTGGGGAGGGGTGGGGGGGGGGAGAGGGAGGGGGGTCAGGGGGTGGTTGTGGTGGGGAAGGGGTCAAGGGGGATGGGAGGAGTCATGGGGGTGGTAGTTGTGGTGGTGGGGGAGAGGTCAATAGGGGGAGGTGGGGGTAGGAGGAGTGGGTAGGGGGAGGGTCAAGGGGTCATTAGGGTGGTGGGGGGTGGGAATTGGGGGGAGGGGGGGGAGGGGAAGGGGAGAGAGGGGGGGGGCAGTGGGGTAGGGGGAAGGAGGAGGTGGAGGGGTGGGGGGGAGAAGGAAGAATTTTTTTTTAGTAATGTGGATGGATAAATGAATATGTGTGTGTGTGTGTGTGTGTGTGTGTGTGTGTGTGTGTGTGTGTGGTGTGTGTGTGTGTGTGTGTGTGTGTGTGTGCTCATAATATCCTCTACTATAATTTATACCCATGGGAAAATGAGAGAGAGAGAGAGAGAGAGAGAGAGAGAGAGAGAGAGAGAGAGAGGAGAGAGAGAGAGAAGAGGAGGAGAGAGAGAGAGAGAGAGAGAGAGAGAGAGAGAGAGAGAGAGAGAGAGAGGAGAGAGAGAGAGAGAGAGAGAGAGAGAGAGAGAGAGAGAGAGAGAGAGAGAGAGAGATAATGAGAAAGAATAAGAGACAATAAAACCACTTGTACCCAAAAACAATACACTACAAGCTCAGACAATAACATTACAATTTTTTTTTTTTCGCATTTTTTTTCGATATACCTCGCTTTTCCAGGTGTCAATAGCTTAAAGTAATCGTCCAGACCCATTTTCTTTTTTGCCTAATTATGTTGAATGTACTATTCAAAACACCTAATCCACCAAAAATAATTGATTTCCAGGCCTTATTTCCGTAAAAACACGACTTAAAAGCGCTTAAAAGTAAAAAGCGCGCGAAAAAAACACTTCCCTCCAACAGGACTACGACTGTTATTGATGACGTCAGAACAGTGACGCCCGCAGAGGCTCCAATGTAAACATCTGTCTGACACCTGTCGGCAAATGTTATGATGAGCGATTGTACTTCGGTGTCAGACAGTGAATCTGTCGCTGTGACAGATCTAGAGTACGATGCTCAATCTGAGACCAAAAGAAATGACGCTGCTCGCGTATATGAGGAAAACGAACCTCAGATTGTCAGGGGATCCTATGTTTGAGCCCGAGTACGAGGTGGATGAACAGGTCATCAGCAGAGCCTGAGGTTCAGCAGGAGGCCCTGGCACTTCTCCAAAACATGGATTGGTAAATAAGGTTAAACCATGTGTGCGTGGGAATCACAATGAAGGTACTTTTGAGAAAATCCTATGGTTAGTTTTGGTTTACAGTCAAACGTCATTACTCGGAAACCACATACTAGCATTAACTACAGCATAGAGTTGGAAAACATGCGGGCGGGAAGGCAGAAAGTGTGACAGCCACACCACCACAGGGTCTCTCACCACAGGGCACGCCCACTCCACAACTGAGTCACTGTCTTACGGGGGGCGCTGCCCTTGTCCAGCACACCCGTGTACACAGGCTCACCTCACACTCGTCGTCCCAACCCACACACTGGGTAGCCGACTAGCCGCCCTGCACACTCTCACCCAGTCTTTCACCCGCTGTGTACCCTCGCTACACACCGTTTCTCAACACAACTGGCTGGCAGTGGCCGCCCCAACACACTATCGGCGTGTATCACCCTACACACGCCACTCCTTTCCGTGTGCAAACTTTTCTCGAAAGGCACAGCTGTCTTGCTGCACCCATAAAGGATGCATGCATGTGGCATATCGCAAAAAAAATCTATCAGAAACACCCAAATATCTTCAAGTACTATATTTATCTCTGTGTCTGATCAGCGCGGGAAGAGGAGCCTCCCTTTTGCTACGTCACCGAACCTGAGCGCATCGTCTGCAAACCTTGAGGAGTGTTTTGAGAACTCGGGGAATTTGCAGATTTTGAATGCGGATCATTTAAAAACGTGTGACTGGATGCAAAAAGTGACAACCTATTGTTGACTATACTCCATCATGGCTGTATTGTGACTGCATTAAACCAGGAATGATGAAATGGTCTGGACGATTACTTTAATTAATGAACAGGAACTGACAGCCACCCGGGAAATCGCACACCATCAAATTTCGCTTTTTTTTAACCCTAAATAACTCAACAAAACCTAACCTAACCAAACCTTAACATAACCTAAATCTAACCTAACCAAACCTTAACATAACCTACCCTAACCTAACCAAACCTTAACATAACCTACCCTAACCTAACCAAACCTTAACATAACCTACACTAACCTAACCAAACCTTAACATAACCTACCCTAACCTAACCAAACCTTAACATAACCTACCCTAACCTTAACCAAACCTTAACCTAACCTAAATCTAACCTAATCAAACCTTAACATAACCTAAATTTAACCTAACCTAACCTTAACATAACCTACCCTAACCTAAACCAAACCTTAACATAACTTAACCTAACCTTAACATAACCTAAATCTAACCTAACCAAACCTTAACATACCCTAAATCAAACCTTAACTTAACCTACCCTAACCTTAACCTAACCTAAATCTAACCTAACCAAACCTAAACGTAACCTAACCTGCAATTATTATAAAAAAAAACCAAGTGTTATATTTTTGGTTTCCGCAAGTGAATAACTACTGCACAATATACTGATAAATATACAAATAACATTACCACTTGTGTTTTTCGCATTATTTTTCGATATACTTCGCTTTGCAGGTGTTAATAGCTTCATTACTATACAGGCGACACTTCCCCAGGTAACGTAACCCTCCTTACCACCTGTACACTCCCACAAGGACCAAAACACCACAGTAAAACACGGTAATATGACCCTCAACCACTATTATCATCACCCGAGATACGTTTTTAAAGTCAGCTAGTTAAATTAAGTCGTTTTTAAGTCAGCTAGTTAAATTAAGTTAAGTTTTTAAGTCAACTAGTTAAATTAAGTTACGTTTTTAAGTCAACTAGTTAAATTAAGTCAAGTTTTTAAGTCAACTAGTTAAATTAAGTTACGTTTTTAAGTCAACTAGTTAAATTAAGTCAAGTTCTTAAGTCAGCTAGTTAAATTAAGTTACGTTTTTAAGTCAACTAGTTAAATTAAGTTACGTTTTTCAGTCAGCTAGTTAAATTAAGTTACGTTTTTAAGTCAACTAGTTAAATTAAGTTACGTTTTTAAGTCAACTAGTTAAATTAAGTTACGTTTTTAAGTCAACTAGTTAAATTAAGTTACGTTTTTAAGTCAGCTAGTTAAATTAAGTTACGTTTTTAAGTCAACTAGTTAAATTAAGTTACGTTTTTAAGTCAGCTAGTTAAATTAAGTCAAGTTTTTAAGTTAGTTAGTTAAATTAAGTCAAGTTTTTAAGTCAGCTAGTTAAATATCAAGTTTTAAGTTAGTTAATTAAGTTTAAGTCGTTTAACAGTTTTTAAGTCAGGTAGTTAAATTAAGTCAAGTTTTTAAGTCACTAGTTAAATTAAGTCAAGTTTTTAAGTCAACTAGTTAAATTAAGTTACGTTTTTAAGTCAGCTAGTTAAATTAAATCAAGTTTTTAAGTCAGTTAGTTAAATTAAGTCAAGTTTTTAAGTCAGCTAGTTAAATTAAGTCAAGTTTTTAAGTTAGTTAGTTAAATTAAGTCAAGTTTTTAAGTTAGTTAGTTAAATTAAGTCAAATTTTTAAGTCAGGTAGTTAAATTAAGTCAAGTTTTTAAGTCAACTAGTTAAATTAAGTTACGTTTTTAAGTCAACAAGTTAAATTAAGTTCCGTTTTTAAGTCAGCTAGTTAAATTAAGTCAAGTTTTTAAGTTAGTTAGTTAAATTAAGTCAAGTTTTTAAGTCAGGTAGTTAAATTAAGTCAACTAGTTAAATTAAGTTACGTTTGAAAACTTAGTTAGTTCACTAATAGGAGGTGCAACTAAGGTGTATTTCCAGATGTTTCTTTTTAACACTCAAGTAGTAATATAATTTTTTACCTCTTGCCTAAAATTCTGAAATTTTGGATTTTTCTAACTTATCCAAAAAAATTTATATCTTTTCATATCTGTATTTTTTGACCATGTAATTCTTATAGTCATTTTCTTATTATTCATTAACATATTTTGTCTTCTTATAATACCAATCTAACTTCACTTACTAAATTACTTACTAAATGACTAACTTATCTAGTATATTAGCTTCTATTTCTAACAATAATCACATTTCTTTCAGCTATTTCTCTGTTCTTCCTCTTCTCTGCCACATGTCTCTCTCTCTCTCTCTCTCTCTCTCTCTCTCTCTCTCTCTCTCTCTCTCTCTCTCTCTCTCTCTCTCTCTCTCTCTCTCTCTCTCTCTCTCTCTGCCTCTAAATTCTCCCTAATTTCCCTCGTTGCCTTAAATTTATTCTATAGTTTAGGAATAAATAAAAATTAAAATAAATGGAAATGAGAAATATATATATAAAAATAAATGTAAAATCTACTAATGATGGTCAATACTATGTACAGTATTATTAGTGAATGATTTTTTTTTTTTTTATTTAGCTAGTAATGGCAAACAATGTGTACAAAATTAATTAATGGGCAGAAATCGAGTTTTTTGGTATAATTTAGCGAGTAGTAATGGTAAAAACTGGGTTACAAATTTATTAATGGGTAGAAATCAAGTTTTTGTGTGTAATTTAGCGAGTAGTAATGGTAAAAACTGGGTTACAAATTTATTAATGGGCAGAAATCGAGTTCTTTGGTGTAATTTAGCAAGTAGTAATGGTAAAAACTGGGTTACAAATTAATTAATGGGCAGAAATCGAGTTTTTTGGTGTAATTTAGCAAGTAGTAATGGTAAAAACTGGGTTACAAATGAATTAATGGGCAGAAATCGAGTTTTTTGGTGTAATTTAGCGAGTAGTAATGGTAAAAACTGGGTTACAAATTAATTGATGGGCAGAAATCGAGTTTTTTGGTGTAATTTAGCGAGTAGTAATGGTAAAAACTGGGTTACAAATTAATTGATGGGCAGAAATCGAGTTTTTTGGTGTAATTTAGCGAGTAGTAATGGTAAAAACTGGGTTACAAATTAATTGATGGGCAGAAATCGAGTTCTTTGGTGTAATTTAGCGAGTAGTAATGGTAAAAACTGGGTTACAAATTAATTGATGGGCAGAAATCGAGTTTTTTGGTGTAATTTAGCGAGTAGTAATGGTAAAAACTGGGTTACAAATTAATTGATGGGCAGAAATCGAGTTTTTTTGTAGATTTTAGCGAGTAGTAATGGTAAAAACTGGGTTACAAATTAATTAATGGGCAGAAATCGAGTTTTTTGGTATAATTTAGCGAGTAGTAATGGTAAAAACTGGGTTACAAATTAATTAATGGGCAGAAATCGATTTTTTTGGTATAATTTAGCGAGTAGTAATGGCAAAAAATGTGTACAAAATTAATTAATGGGCAGAAATCGAGTTTTTTGGTGTAATTTAGCGAGTAGTAATGGTAAAAACTGGGTTACAAATTAATTGATGGGCAGAAATCGAGTTCTTTGGTGTAATTTAGCGAGTAGTAATGGTAAAAACTGGGTTACAAATTAATTGATGGGCAGAAATCGAGTTCTTTGGTGTAATTTAGCGAGTAGTAATGGTAAAAACTGGGTTACAAATTAATTAATGGGCAGAAATCGAGTTTTTTGGTGTAATTTAGCGAGTAGTAATGGTAAAAACTGGGTTACAAATTTATTAATGGGCAGAAATCGAGGTTTTTGGTGTAATTTAGCGAGTAGTAATGGTAAAAACTGGGTTACAAATTTATTAATGGGCAAAAATCGAGTTTTTTGGTATAATTTAGCGAGTAGTAATAGTAAAAACTGGGTTACAAATTTATTAATGGGCAAAAATCGAGTTTTTTGGTATAATTTAGCGAGTAGTAATGGTAAAAACTGGGTTACAAATTTATTAATGGGCAGAAATCGAGTTTTTTGGTGTAATTTAGCGAGTAGTAATGGTAAAAACTGGGTTACAAATTAATTAATGGGCAGAAATCGAGGTTTTTGGTATAATTTAGCGAGTAGTAATGGTAAAAACTGGGTTACAAATTTATTAATGGGCAAAAATCGAGTTTTTTGGTGTAATTTAGCGAGTAGTAATGGTAAAAACTGGGTTACAAATTAATTGATGGGCAGAAATCGAGTTCTTTGGTGTAATTTAGCGAGTAGTAATGGTAAAAACTGGGTTACAAATTAATTAAGGGGCAGAAATCGAGTTTTTTTGTATAATTTAGCGAGTAGTAATGGTAAAAACTGGGTTACAAATTAATTAATGGGCAGAAATCGAGTTCTTTGATGTAATTTAGCGAGTAGTAATGGTAAAAAC
>JACEEZ010022316.1:187500-197500 GCA_016584305.1 Chionoecetes opilio
GCGTGACCACTGGACAGCAATCTTAACTACAGAGGGTGTTTTGATTTTGTCACCCTCTGTAGTGAAGATTGCTGTCCAGTGGTCACGCCGCTGTTAAGTAGTGAAGATATTGTGATGGGTAGTGATGATACGAGGAATGCACCAATCAGCTGCCCCGTAGCATAGAAGGGCAGGCAGGGGGCGTGGCTTCCTCACTGCATTTTGACCTTAATAAAAAAATAGACTAGAGGTAAGGTAATATTTTGAAGATTACAAATAATTATATCAATTTTTTTTTTTTTTTTTTTTTTTTGGTATGGTGTTTAGAAATGGAGCAATAAGTCATACAGCTATTACTACCTTTCTAATATAGTTTTAAGTGCTAAGATAATCTATGGCCAACAACTTACTTCAATATAAAGATACGATGCATGGCTATATATATAAATCCCTCAAAAAATAGAGGGAAAGAGAAAAACCCGAGCCTATACAAAATAAATATGATCCAATGCATGATATAAAATCCAAAATGAAAAATTACTCTATAGGAATTGTTGATGTAAAAATAAAGACAAAGGAAAATTGGATGACATGAAAAAACATTGATTAGAAGTCTATCAAAATAATACAAAAGTTATATGTCTAAGTTTACACGACTATCTAAGAATACTACTACTACTACTACTACTACTACTACTACTACTACTACTACTACTACTACTACTACTACTACTACTTCTATTCCTTCTACTACTACTCCTACTACTACTATACTACTACTACTACTACTATTACTACTACAACAACAACCCTACTACTACTACTACTTCTATTCCTTCTACTACTACTCCTACTACTACTATTACCACTACTACTACTACTATTACTACTACAACAACAACCTTACTACTACTACTACTACTACTACTACTATTACCACTACTACTACTACTATTACTACTACAACAACAACCTTACTACTACTGCTACTTCTATTCCTTCTACTACTACTACTACTATTACTACTACTACTACTACTACTACTACTACTACTACTACTACTCCTTCTTCTACTACTACTACTACTACTACTACTACTACAACACCCTTACTACTACTACAAGAACATAAGAACGTAAGAAAATAAGGAAGCTACAAGAGACCATGAGACCTACACGAGGTAGTTCCTGTTCAACGACAATAACAACAACTACTACTACTACTACAACAACAATAACACCAACAACAACTACTACTCCAACAACAACTACAACAACAACAACAACCACTACCACTACTGAAAACCCCCAATAATAACGAAGTGCCCCCTGGAGTGACGTCATCTGGTAAGGCTGAGATCCCGTTTTCTGTGCGTTATGTTTACATACTCACCCACGATGGTAGCGAAGATGAAGACGCCGATGAGGTAGCTGACAATAGTGAATATATACCTGTGGAGAGAACGGGAGGGGGAGGGAAAGAAAACGGGGTGTTAGAGGGGGGTCTTGGTTATATTTTAAGGGGGAGGGGAGATAATATAGATAGATAGATATAGATAGATAGATAGATTATAGAGATGGAGAGAAAGGGAAGAAAAGAGTTTAAGTAATTGGGTGATAGATATTATATAGATAGTAGAATAGTTATAGAGAAAGAGAGAGTATTGAGATAGTTAGAGAGAGAAGATAGATGAGAGAGAGAGAGAGAGAGAGAGAGAGAGAGAAGAGAGAGAGGAGGAGAGAGAGAGAGAGGAGAGAGGAGAGAGAGAAGAGAGAGAGAAGAGAGATGCATAATACAAAGAAAGATAAATAGATAGACAGAAAAAAAAAAAGAGAGAGAGAGAGAGAGAGAGAGAGAGAGAGAGAGAGAGAGAGAGAGAGAGAGAGAGAGAGAGAGAGAGAGAGAGAGAGAGAGAGGAGAGAGAGAGAGAGAGAGAGAGAGAGAGAGAGAGAGATTTTTCACATTACAATTGATAGCATGAATAACAAGCAAAGAACAAGTAAAGAAAATGGGAAATTAGTTCGTTTTTTATTACATGGAAAGAAAATGTGAGTCTGAGAAAAATAAAACAATAAAAAACGATAATTTACAGCCATTACTATTTTATTTTGTGTTGAAAAATAAGAAAATAAGAAAATTTATAGTTAGTTCAATGGGTTTTTTTATAGATAAGTTGAGAAAATAGACAGAAAACATGAATTAGGGAGTTTTTTTATTATTATTTTTCTTTTAAATTGTGGAAAAAGACGAGGAAAAAGTAGCTGAAGATAAGTTAGTGATTTAGTAGTAGTAGTAAGTAATTTATTAAGTGGTTAGATTGGTATTATAAGAAGACAAAATATGTTACTGAATAATAAGCAAGAAGTAAATTAATAAAGTTTGACGTTAAATTAAATATCTGAGAGAAAATGGTTTGTAGTTGAATTTAAGGGAGACTTTAATATTATTTTTAGTCATTATAAACAGAACATTGCAAGAAATACAAGATTAAATTAATTCAAGAAGTAAATTAATAGTGTGTTACGTTATATAAAGTACCTTAAAGAAAACGTGACACTCCTTATAGAGAAAGAAAACGGTTTGAGGTTGAATACAAGGGAGACTTTAATATTGTTTAGTATTTATTATTTTAGTATCATTTGATCTCTTTTTAGCATTATTTAGTATTTATTTTCTTAGTATTATCTTCCGTATTATTTCTATAGTATTATTTAGCATTATTTAGTAGTATTATAATTTATTAGACATTATAATATACAGAAAATTGGAAGAAGACATAAGATTACTTTACTATTTGTACAATCTGGACAGTTATTTATAGGACTGAGAATTTGATAAGAATGGAAAATGCAGCAAAAAATATGAGTAATAGAACACGTAAGGAAAATGTGATGATTTAAATTTAATAAGATAGGCTGTAAATGAATTGTAGTAAAGTTTTATAAATCACATATGAGAAAATTGTTAAAATTATGATAATGAAAGTAGATATAAGAAGGAAGGGAATGCAGTGAAGGAAATGAAAGAAAATAGTGATGAAATGAGAGAAAATAGTGATGAAATGAGAGAAAATAGTGATGAAATGAGAGAAAATAGTGATGAAATGAGAGAAAATAGTGATGAAATGAGAGAAAATAGTGATGAAATGTGAGAAAATAGCGATGAAATGAGAAAATAGTGATGAAATGAGAAAATAGTGATGAAATGAGAGAAAATAGTGATGAAATGAGAAAATAGTGATGAAATGAGAAAATAGTGATGAAATGAGAGAAAATAGTGATGAAATGAGAGAAAATAGTGATGAAATGAGAGAAAATAGTGATGAAATGAGAAAATAGTGATGAAATGAGAAAATAGTGATGAAATGAGAGAAAATAGTGATAAAATGAGAAAATAGTGATGAAATAGAGAAAATAGTGATGAAATGAGAAAATAGTGATGAAAGAGAAAATAGTGATGAAATGAGAAAATAGTGATGAAATGAGAGAAAATAGTGATGAAATGAGAGAATAGTGATGAAAGGAGAGAAATTAGTGATGAAATGTGAGAAAATAGTGATGAAATGAGAGAAAATAGTGATGAAATGAGAGAAAATAGTGATGAAATAGAGATAATAGTGATGAAATGAGAAATTAGTGATGAAATGAGAGAAATTAGTGATGAAATGAGAGAAATTAGTGATGAAATGAGAGAAATTAGTGATGAAATGAGAGAAAATAGTGATGAAATGAGAGAAAATAGTGATGAAATGAGAAATAGTGATGAAATGAGAAAATAGTGATGAAATGAAGAGAAATAGTGATTGAAATGAGAGAAAATAGTATGAAATGAGAGAAATAGTGATGAAATGAGAGAAATAGTGATGAAAATGAGAGAAAATAGTGATGAAATGAGAGAAATAGTGATTAGAAATGAGAGAAAATAGTGATGAAATGAGTAGAAAATGTGATGAAATGAGAAAATAGTGATGAAATGAGAAATTAGTGATGAAATGAGAAATATGATGAAATGAGAGAAAATAGTGATGAAATGAAGAAAATAGTGATGAAATGAGAGAAATGTGAGAAATGATAGAAATTAGTGAGAAAGTGAGAAAATAGTGATGAAATGATAGAAAATAGTATTGAAATTAGAAATAGTGATGAAATGAAAATTAGTATGAAATGAGAGAAATTAGTGATGAAATGAGAGAAATATGATGAAATGAAGAAATATGATGAATGAGAGAAAATAGTGATGAAATGAGAAAAATAGTGATGAAATGTAGAAAATATATGTGATGAAATGAGAAATTGATAATGAAAAATAGATGAAAGAGAGAAAATATATGAATGAGAGAATGGATAAAGAGAAAATAGTATGAATTAGAAATAGTGATGAAATGAGAGAAAATTGTGATGAAATGAGAGAAAATAGTGATGAAATGTGAATAGTTATGAAAATTTAGATAGAAAAATGAAAGAAATATGAAACAAGAAGAAAAAAAATAGAAAGTATAAAAAGATGCAAAAATAGATAGATGAAAAAATTAGATAGACTAGAATAGATTTAGAGGAAGGATAGAGAAATAGCTGAAAGAAATTGATTATTGTTAGAAATAGAAGCTAATATACTAGATAAGTTAGTCATTTAGTAAGTAATTTAGTAAGTGAAGTTAGATTGGTATTATAAGAAGACAAAATATGTTAATGAATAATAAGAAAATGACTATAAGAATTACATGGTCAAAAATACAGATATGAAAAGATATAAATTTTTTTGGATAAGTTAGAAAAATCCAAAATTTCAGAGTTTTAGGCAAGAGGTAAAAAAAATATTACTACTTAGTGTTAAAATTAAAATGACATCAATACAAGAACTACTAGATAATGTTATAGTAATTAATAGAAAGATGATAGTGCAAGCTTAAGACATTATTATTATTACCATTATTATTATTATACAGAAACACACGATGGCAAAAGCAGGGATACATTTTTTTTGAGGTGGTAAACAAAAGACACTAAAATTAGAATAAATATGATAGACAATAAAACTAGAATAAATATGATAGAAAAATAGAAGTAGTAGAATATATAATAAATAAGGCAAGAGAAATATAGAGAAATATGATAAACCTTGCATAGCTAAATAACGAAGAAAAATAAGTTTGAAATTAATGAAGAAAGACGAGGACAGAAATATTTAAGAGGATAAAAAAATTGATTATAGAAAAATTAAAACTTGTACAGACTAAAGAAATATATCGATAATGAGATAATTAAATACACAGGCATAGAGATAGACAGAAAAGAGCAAAATACGTTTAATATAATACAGGGAAATAGTGATAGATAAGTCTTTTTAATATGTATACAGAAGATCAAATAAAACAGAAAAAGTTGTATTTAAAAATTGAAAAGAATAACACAAGACAGCCAGTCAGGAACAAGAAAGCCAAAGAACCGACCAATCAGAGGCAAGATAGCGAAGAGAGGTTCAATATATCGACCAATAGGGAAGAAGATAGCCCAAAATAGCCCAAAATAGCCAACCAATCAGAAGTGAGGTAGGGAAATAGCCCAAAATAGCCAACCAATCAGAAGTGAGAGGGAAATAGCCCAAAATAGTTAACCAATCAGAAGTTATAGGGAAATAGCCCAAAATAGCCAACTAATCAGAAGTGAGAGGGAAATAACCCAAAATAGCCAACCAATCAGAAGTGGGATAGGGAAATAGCCCAAAATAGCCAACCAATCAGAAGTGAGATAGGGAAATAGCCCAAAATAGCCAACCAATCAGAAGTGAGATAGGAAAATAGCCCAAAACAGCCAACCAATCAGAAGTGAGATAGGGAAATAGCCCAAAATACCCAACCAATCAGAAGTGAGATAGGGAAGTAGCCCAAAATAGCCAACTAATCAGAAGTGAGATAGGGAAATAGCCCAAAATAGCCAACCAATCAGAAGTGAGATAGGGAAATAGCCCAAAATAGCCAACAAATCAGAAGTGAGATAGGGAAATAGCCCAAAATAGCCAACCAATCAGAAGTGAGATAGGGAAATAGCCCAAAATAGCCAACCAATCAGAAGTGAGATAGGGAAATAGCCCAAAATAGCTAGCCAATCATAAACACGGAAAAAAAAAAAATATTAAAGATACAAAATAATAATACACGGGTACAGAAAATCACTTAGAAGTAATAATGAAACTATCAAAAACTGAAAAAAACTGGCTTATTGACAAAAGTAAATAAATAAGTAATGAAAGGCTACAAAAAACATTTAAAACAATAAAACCCAAAAATTTGAAAAAAAAAAAAAAAAAAAAAAAAAAAAAAAAAAACGCTTGACCTGTACACACTATTAAAATCTCAAATTATTATCTCAAATCAAACAAACCAAACATATTACAAAGCAAACAAACAAGCAGGTCAGGGAAGGTTTGCCTGAAGCTAATAGAATAAAGCAAACAATAAAACAAAATTTGATGTCCAAAAAAAAAAAAAAAAAAAAAAAAAAATATTGATAGGGAGAAAAAAAATTGAAACCGAAAAAATACATGATTGTAAAAAAAAAAAAAAAAAAAAAAAAAAATATTGAAATAGAGAAAAAAATTGAAACCGAAAAATACTTGATTGTAAAAAAAAAAAAAAAAAAAAAAGCTCAAAATTGCCAACAACCAAAAGCAAACAAAACAGATTACAAACAAACAAGCAAACAACAGCAAACAACAACAACAACAGCTGGCCTGAAAAAGAGGAACATTATGGAGAAACCTGAAATGGAAAATGTAAACAAGTGATATAAACAAGTAAAGTAAACAAGTAAAGTAAACTAGTCACAAGTAAAGACAAGCAAGGGAGGAGGAGGAGGAGGAGGAGGAGGGCGACAATGACAGCGTGAGAACAAGTAAAGTTACCAGTAAACAAGTAAACAAGAAAACAAGTAAACAAGCATTCTCTTTTCTCGTCACCCCTGCACTTAAACCCGTAGTTTTCGAACAGTAGTAGTGGTAGTTATAGTAGTAGTAGTAGTGGTAGTAGTAGTAGTAAGGTTTTTCATACATACATATATACATACACATATATGCGTATGTATGTATCAGGAGGTTGCTATTATTGTTATTGTTGTTGTTATTATCATTATTATTGTTATTATTATTATTATCATCATTATTATTATTCTTATTTGGTTTTATCGTATTTTTTATCATTCTTCTTTCTAGTTTTTATGCATTTGCTAGTCTCTCTCTCTCTCTCTCTCTCTCTCTCTCTCTCTCTCTCTCTCTCTCTCTCTCTCTCTCTCTCTCTCTCTCTCTCTCTCTCTCTCTCTCTCTCTCTCACACACAGAAAATTTTAGTATAGGAAAAAGAAAATAGAAAAAATTCGTATATATATATAAAAAAAAAATATATATATATAAAATATAAATTTTGAAAAAGTCGGGTCTGCCCTTTTTTTTTGTCATTATCATACTATCATTATCATTATTATTATTATTATTATTATTATTATTAGTTTTTTTTGCATTTCTCCTCAAAATTTTCCAAAATCTTTGTATAAACAAACGTTCGAAAACTTCGGGTTTGCGTGACACAGGCTTTGTCTTGGTCAGGAAAAAAAGTAAAAAAAAGTGAGTCTTCAATATTCGAGGCACGGAATTGAACATTTTAGTGTGTGTGTGTGTGTGTGTGTGTGTGTGTGTGTGTGTGTGTGTGTGTGTGTGTGTGTGTGTGTGTGTGTGTGTGTGTGTGTGTGTGTGTGTGTGTGGGGTGTGTGTGGGTGTGTGTGTGTGTGTGGTGTGTGCGTGTGTGTACAATTGTAAGGAAAGACTTGTTCGGACGCTGATTTTCTGACTACGGCTTCGGCCCCGCCTAGAATATTATTATCATTATTATTATTATTATTATTATTATTATTATTATTAGTATATGAAAGATGGTAAGACGAGAAATTGTTAACAGAATCACTTTTATTATCATTATTATCATTATTATTATTTATTATTATTTCTTTCCTCTCATTTCCTAGCTGACTATTTTTTTCGATTTTCTTGAATTAAATTTTTTTTTCTTGCATTTTCAATTTTTTCGTTTTTTTTTTTTTTTTACATCTTACATTTTTCCGTTTTTCTCGTTTTCGTTAAATTCTCCATCTTTCATTTATTCATTCATTCGCGATTTTTTCACCGAGCCCGGCCCACCAGAGGAGGTTGTAACAGAGAAATGCCAAATTTATGATAAGGGGAATACACAGAGAATATATATTATTATTAGACGTCATGAAAACAACCGAGTGAAAATATATGACAGTTAGGTAGCAGTAATAGTAATAGTAGTAGTAGTAGTAGTAGTAGTAGTAGTAGTAGTAGTAGTAGTAGTAGTAGTAGTAGTAGTAGCGGTAGTTGTAATAGTAGTAATGATAGTATAGCAATTTTATGACCAAAATAGTTATAGTAGTAGTAAAAGTAGTAGTTGTAGTAGTAGTAGTAGTAGTAGTAGTAGTTAGATATTTAAGACTATCTGAATTATTATATTTGAAATGGGATATAATTTTGGATAGCCCGCTCTCTCTCTCTCTCTCTCTCTCTCTCTCTCTCTCTCTCTCTCTCTCTCTCTCTCTCTCTCTCTCTCTCTCTCTCTCTCTCTCTCTCTCTCTCTAATTCCTATTTCTTTCATTAGTTTCAGCGAAAGAATGATGATAATAACCAGAGTAATAATAACAACAATAATAATAATAATAATAATGATAATAATAATGATAGGAGTGGTGGTGGTTTTTTAGGGAGATAAAAAAACAACTTTCTTTGGCAAAAAACAACAACAACATTATTATTTTGTACAGAAGTAATTTTTTTAGTAGATTCAGGGAGGAAAAATATTTTATCTATTTTTTTAATATAGACACGAAACGACACTTTTTTTTTTTTTAACTACGAAGATAAGGTGTAAAAAAGGGTCGAAAGAAACAATTAAATAAAGGGTCGATATATACTTTTCGATCAGCTAAAGAAATTGTTCTACAGAAATTGTTCTTCAAATGATTTAGTTCTGAATGTTTTTAAAGTTGAGACGAAAAATATGAAGGTTTTATTTTTATATATATTTGGTTATTTTAGTAACTATTTTTACAGGGCACATAACCAAAGTAGTAGTAGTAGTAGTAGTAGTAGTAGTAGTAGTAGTAGTAATAGTAGCAGTGGTGATGGTAGCGGTAGTAGTAGTAGTAGTAGTAGTGGTGATGGTAGTATTAGTTTTAGTGGAAGTGTTAGCAGTAATGTTAGTAGTAGTGGTAGTAGTAGTGGTAGTAGTGGTAGTATTACTGGTTCAACAACTACTATACAGGTAATCAAAACTAGTAGTAGTAATGGTAGTTATCCTAGTACTACAAAGAACTAATAGTAGTAGTAATACAGACGCAATCCACTCTAATAGTAGTAGTAGTAGTAGTAGTAGTAGTAGTAGTAAGTAGTAGTAGTAGTAGTAGTAGTAGTAGTAGTAGTAGTTCCAATCTTTCTACAATACAAGGGGGAGGTAGTATATCAACAAACTAGCAAATAGTAGTAATAGTAACTACTAGTAACTACTCGACAAGCTACAAGTTTCCTAGTAAGGCTACAAGGTGTTAGGGGGGGGGAGGGGGGAGGGGGATGTCGAGAGGGAGGGGGGGAGGGCTTATATTTTCTAGTAACTGCCTATTTGCTATTATTAAAGATCTAATAACTGCTGGGTGATAAGATACTAGTTACTGGTTGATTAGGTTTGTACTAGGAAGGGATAGAACTATAAGGATGAGTACTAGTCAATTAAGGCTAGTTATGTGGACATTGTTAGGCAGTCAGGTCTGTCTGTTTGTTTGTTTGTTTGTTTGTTTGTCTGTTTGTCTGCACTCTATCTCGATACAAAATGATGCTATCTCGTTACAAAATGATGCTATCTCGATACAAAATGATGTTATCTCGTTACAAAATGATGCTATCTCGATACAAAATGATGCTATCTCGTTACAAAATGATGTTATCTCGTTACAAAATGATGCTAT
>JACEEZ010022316.1:205000-207500 GCA_016584305.1 Chionoecetes opilio
GTTGTGTTAGGAAGGAATATCAGTTAGGAACGGTAATCTTGGTAGCATTTAGAGTTAGGAAGGTTACAATAAGTTAGGAGGGCTGTGGAACTAAGTCGAAGTAGGAGTAATGATGTTAGGAAGGTAAGTTCACTTTAATGTTAGGAACGTTAAGTTAGGAAGGTTATATGAGTTAGGAACGCTGTGGAACTATGACAAAACTAGGAATTAGGATGTTAGGAAGGTGGAGTGAGTCATAATCACAGTTAGGAAGGTTAGGGTTAGGAATGTGGTGTTAAGAAGGTTAGAAAGGTTGTTAGGAACGTTAGGTTAGGAAGGCTATATGAGTTAGGAACGCTGTGGAATTATGACAAAAATAGAAATTATGATGCTGGAAAGGTGGAGTGAGGCATAATTATAGTTAGGAAGGTGGTGTTAGGAACGTTAGGTTAGGAAGGTTGTTAGGAAGGTTGTTAGGAGGGTTCTTAGGAAGGTGATTTTAGCGTGGTTGTTAGGAAGGTGGTGTTAGGAACGTTAGGTTAGGAAGGTTGTTAGGAGGGTTCTTAGGAAGGTGATTTTAGCGTGGTTGTTAGGAAGGTGGTGTTAGGAACGTTAAGTTAGGAAGGTTGTTAGGAAGGATGTTAGGAGGGTTCTTAGGAAGGTGATTTTAGCGTGGTTGACTATATGAGTTAGGAACGCTGTGGAATTATGACAAAAAGGTTAGGAAGTTAATTTTAGGTTGGTTGTTAGGAAGGATGTTAGGAAGGTTGTTATTAAGCTGTTATCAAGATTGTTAGGAGGGTGATTTTAAGTCAAGGGTGATTTTGTGGAAGGGGATTTTATTGAAGGTTGTTGTTAGGTAGAAAGGCCTTAACCCCTTGAGACCCAGAACGTAATTTCCATTGTAATTTGTGTACCATTAGACGATTTTTAGTGACTATAAGCAATGTTTTTATAGCAATGACCTGTTTAGTATCCTTGTCCACTAACTCATTTGGTATATTCAGTGACTTTTCGTAATTTTATGGCTGACAACTGACCATTTTTTATAGCCAAGGAAAGATCTGGGCGTGAAGGGGTCAAGCTACTGGGCGACAAGATATTTGTTCATAAAATCTTTCCTGGATACAATGGTTCATCTTATTATTATTATTATTATTATTATTATTATTATTAATATTTTTTTTTTTTTTTTTTTTTTTTTTTTTTAATCTGTGTGTGTTAGATCCAGAAGTGCACTCTTATTACTGCATAGGATCTTTATTTATACACAACATACAAAAGGGTGAAGTTGTTGAATCCAAAAAACGATATTTTAACAGGTAGGCCTTGACCCTTCTGGCTATCCAAAGAATGTCGCCCAGTAAAATTTGCTTAAAAAATGCCCTGAGAGAAGGTTGTTATTAAAGTGGGTTGTTAATAGGGTGTTATGAAGGTTGTTAGTAAGGAGGTTGTTATTAAAGTGGGTTGTTAATAGGGTGTTATGAAGGTTGTTAGTAAGGAGGTTGTTATTAAAGTGGGTTGTTAATAGGGTGTTATGAAGGTTGTTAGTAAGGAGGTTGTTATTAAAGTGGGTTGTTAATAGGGTGTTATGAAGGTTGTTAGTAAGGGGGTTGTTAGTAAGGGGGTTGTTAGTTAGGAGGGTTGTTATTAAATTGGGTTGTTATTAAATTGGGTTGTTAGCAAGGTTGGTTGTTAGTAAGGTTGTGTTATTAAGTTTAGTTGTTATGAGGGTAATAATAAGGGTTGTTAATAGGGTTGTTGTCATTAAATTGGGTTGTTAGTGAGGTGGTTGTGTACTTACTGCTTGTTGGTCTCTGGGGTGGGCAGGTCCCCGATGGTGGTGAGCGTGAGCGTGGACCAGTACACCGAACCCAGGTACTTGCGGGACAGTGTCTTGAACGCCGAGTCTGTGTGCAGGCAGCCACGGGTCAGGGCAGACACACACACACACACACACACACACACATACACACAGACACACACACACACACACACACAGACACACACACACAGGCACACAGGCACACACACAAACAAACACATTTTAAAAAGAGAAATGACAAAATAGCAATAAAAATCGCAGTAAACAAGCACGAACCAATCTATTACACACACACACACACACACACACACACACACACACACACACACACTCACACACACACACACACACACACACACACACACACACCGGAGTTTAGAGGAACTCCGTATTGTAAGGGTTAGCACGCTTGGCTCACAACCGAGAAGTCCCGGGTTCGATCCCCGGGCGGAGCGAAGACAGACGGGCGGTCTCCTTAAAACCCGAGCCCCTGTCCACCCAGCAGTGAATTTGTACTGGGCGTTAGCCGGGGGTTTGTGACCCGCCTCCCGGGGTGCTGGCTTCCCCCAACACTAAAGATGAATGAGAAAAATAAATGTTGATATGGAGACGGGGCCATACGAGTGTTGCTCAGGCACTGTAAGATACAACTAGATGAATACACACACACACACACACACACACACACACACACAC
>JACEEZ010022316.1:217500-225000 GCA_016584305.1 Chionoecetes opilio
GTTTATTGTAAAAATGTTTGACGATGTTTTAGCTAATTGGTTAAGAATATGAAAAGACAAGATGGGTTTTACAGTAGATAACACTATAGTCGCCAGTCACTCGCCACTGCACTAATGTCGCCAGGCACAAAATATTACGAATTTTAGCATCACTACAGACTTTTAGGTGTCACTGACGAGGCATGCACAGTAGTTTATATTATGTACATCACACTACATGTCTTCAGTGGCACATACATATATAGTAGTAGTAGTAGTAGTAGTAGTAGTAGTAGTAGTAGTAGTAGTAGTAGTAGTAGTAGTAGTAGTAGAGGCATGCACAGTAGTTTATATTATGTACATCACACTACATGTCTTCAGTGGCACATACATATATAGTAGTAGTAGTAGTAGTAGTAGTAGTAGTAGTAGTAGTAGTAGTAGTAGTAGTAGTAGTAGTAGTAGTAGAGGCATGCACAGTAGTTTATATTATGTACATCACACTACATGTCTTCAGTGGCACATACATATATAGTAGTAGTAGTAGTAGTAGTAGTAGTAGTAGTAGTAGTAGTAGTAGTAGTAGTAGTAGTAGTAGTAGTAGTAGTAGTAGAGGCATGCACAGTAGTTTATATTATGTACATCACACTACATGTCTTCAGTGGCACATAAAAGTCTGTAGTGATGCTAAAATTAGTAATATTTTGTGCCTGGCGACATTAGGGCAGTGGCGAGTGACTGGCGACTATAGTGTTATCTACGGTTAGAAATATTTGTTTGCTGTGATAATAAAAGATGAGTTCAGTTTATGGGAATTATAGAATATGTACAATAAATATGTCTGTAAATATATGTAAAATATGATGTATAGTTAGTTGTTTAATGACTGTTTATTATTGTGAGTTTAATATAATTGGTTTAAATAAATGATTAGTGGATGAGTTTGTATAAAAAAATATTGAGTTTAGTTAATTGGCTGTTAATGTGAGTGTAATGAGATTGGTTTAGAAATTGATGGTTTAGAATGAGTTTGAAATTTGTTATATATTAATGCGTTAAAAAAATTGATGAAAAATAGTTGTTTACAAATAGTTAATAATTTAGTGAGATCTATATAAAAAAAATTGAAGGTTGAAAATGAATATATTTGATAATTAAAAAGAGCTACAAATAAGTTTCGTAAATCGTTATGAATAAAATTTTGGAAAAAGTTTGCCTAAAAGCTTGAGGAGAAAACTGAAGAGCAGCTGATAACGAAAAAATGCTAAATTAGATGTTAATTTATTCAAGGGCAAGATGAAAGTGTGCTCAACGGAATTCACTATGAGAGACTGGAGTACACGAAACCAAGTGAAAAAAAAACGATGAAAAATGAAATAAAAAAAAACGCAAATTTAATCGAGCATTATTTTTTTGTTTTGTTAATAATTATGAAAAAAATATATGTGTGTGTGTGTGTGTGTGTGTGTGTGTGTGTGTGTGTGGTGTGTGTGTGTGGTGGGGTGTTGGGGGTGTTGTGTGTGTGTGTGTGTGTGTGTGTGTGTGGGTGTGTTGTTTTTCATTAGGGTAATACATATTCATTCCCAAAAGGCAAAATATTTCAAATCTCTCTCTCTCCTCTCTCTCTTCCTCTCCTCTCTCTCCTCTCTCTGTCTCTCCCTCTCGTCTCTCTCTTCTCTCTCTCTCTCCTCTCTCTCTTCTCTCTCTCTCTCTCTCTCTCTCTCTCTAAATTTATCAAACGACTAGAAACTTTTCATCCTTCCACTTTTATTACATCAAGACCTTTCTCCATTTTTCTTTACGAGAGAGAGAAGAGAGAGAGAGAGAGAGAGAGAGAGAGAGAGAGAGAGAGAGAGAGAGAGAAGAGAGAGGGGAGAGAAAAGAGGGGCGAGAGAGAGAGAGAGAGAGAGAAGAGAAGAGAGAGAGAGAGAGAGAGAGAGAGAGTAGAGAGTGAGTAATGTTTAGGACTGAGAAAGGATAAATAAGGGTGATAAGGAGGGAGGAGGAGGAGGAGGAGGGAGGGGGGGAGGAGGAGGAGGAGGAGGAGAAAGTCAACTAAAAGGAAGAAGAAGGAGACAAAAAAAGGAGTGCAGATGAAGGAGGAGGAGGAAGAAAAAGGAAGAGGAGGAAAGGGGGAGGAGAGTAGGGAGGAGGGGGAAAGGGGGAGGGGGAGGAGGAGGAGAGAAAAAATTAATTCCAAAAAAGTGAATTAAAGCAAATATTGAAAGAAGAAAAGAAGAAGAAGAGAAGGAGGAGGAGGAGGAGGGGAGGAGGAGGGGGAGGGGGAGGAGGAGGAGGAGGAGGAGGAGTTACGTTTAAATCCCCTTATCAAAGAGGAGACTTCTTGGGAAACTCTCTCTCTCTCCTCTCTCTCTCTCCTCTCTCTCTCCTTTTCTCTCTCCTCACATCACCTCTCTCTCTCTCTTTCTTTTGTGCATTTCCCAGTTATGTTTAAGCGAAGTAGTGTGTGTTGTTTGTGTGTGTGGTGGGTGTGGTGTGTTGTGTGTGTGTGGGTGTGTGTGTGTGGGGTGTGTGTGGGTGTGTGGGGTGTGGGTGTGGTGTGTGTGTGTGGTGTTGTGTGGTGTGTGTGGTGTGGGTGTGTGTTGTGTGTGTGTGTTGTGGGTGGGGGTGTTGTGTGTGTGTGTGTTGTGTGTGTGTAGTGGGTGTGGTGTGTGGGTGGGGGGTGGGGTTGAAAAAGGCGTTGGGTGGTAGGGAGGGGGGGGGGGGGGGGGGTGAGTGGAGGGAGGAAGAAAAAATAAGAANTCTTTTTCTCTCTCTCTCTCCTCATCTCTCTCTCTCTCTCCTCTTTCTCTCTCTCATCAATCAATCATCTTCTATCTTCTTATCTCTCTCCCTCCACACACCACACACACATACACAACACACACCACACACACACACACACACACACACACACACACACACACACACACACACACACACGCACACACACACAAACACACACACACACACACACGAACGGCCTTGCCCACCGCCACGCAGGAGCAGATAGCAAGCCAGTGACGTCAGCCAATCAGAGAGTCACGATTAACAAACTCTGGCTTCCCAATGGTTAAAAAAGTTCCCTCGTGTAGCAAAAAACATTTATTAACCAACCCCTTGAGACCCAGAACGTAATTTCCATTGTAATTTGGGTACAATTAGACGATTTGTAGTGGATATAAGCAACATTTTATAGATATGACCTGTTTAGTATCCTTGTCCACTAACTAATTTGGTAGATTCAGTTACTTTTCGTAATTTTATGGCTATCAACAGACATTTTTTTATAGCAAAGGAAAGATCTTGGCGTGAAGGGGTTAAAGTCTTAGAATCGTTTAGATCTTAGAGTCAAAAGGTTGGTCGAAAATTTTATATACATGTTGAAGAGAATGTAAGTATAGTAAAGTCTAGATTGTAAGTAAAGTAAATATATAGTAGTAAGTAAGATAAGTATATTAAGTAGTTAAATAGTAAATTTAGTATGTATATTTCATCTATTAAATTCGTTATTTTTTTCATTTTTTTCTTTCTTTCGAGTCAACTTCTGGAAATAATTTGGAAGATGCATTTTTTTTTTTTTTACTTGTGCGGCGTCAGAGAAATTGCCTCATCATTGACTCTCTCTCTCTCTCTCTCTCTCTCTCTCCTCTCTCTCTCTCTCTCTCTCTCTCTCTCTCTCACACACACACGAACATACACCACGACAAATTTTATCCAGCCAATCTGCATTCTCTCTCTCTCTCTCTCTCTCTCTCTCTCTCTCTCTCTCTCTCTCTCTCCTCTCTCTCTCTCTCCTCTCTCTCTAATACTCCCCTACTCTCTATCTCTCTCTTAATACTCCCTCTCTCTCTTCTCTCTCTCTCTCTCTCTCTCTCCTCTCTCTCTCTCCTCTCTCTCTCTCCTCTCTCCTCTCTCTCTCCTCTCTCTCTCTTCTCTCTCTCTCTCTCTCTCTCTCTCTAATACTCCCCTACTCTCTCTCTCTCTCTTAGCAACAGACACAGATAACAAACCACCTCCCTTCCTATCTTTCACTAAGTGCAATTTTTACACTTACAAACCGAGCCACATTGAGCCTTATCGCTATTACTTGCTTACTCTTGCATTTACTAATCGACAATAACTCAGTGTTGCCAAGTTAATAAAGGCAACAAGGAGACTTAACCCCTTCACGCCCAGGTCTTTCATTTGCTATATAAAATTGTCTGTTGTCTAGCCATAAAATTACGAAAAGTAACTTAACCCCTTGTGGCCCAGAACGTAATTTCCATTGTAATTTGGGTACCGTTAGACGATTTTAGTGAATATAAGCAATGTTTTGTAGACATGACCTGTTTAGTATCCTTGTCCTCTAACTCATGTGGTATATTGAGTTACTTTTCGTAATTTTATGGCTGACAACGGACGATTTTATATAGCAAAGGAAAGATCTGGGCGTGAAGGGGTTAATATACCAAATAAGTTAGTCGACAAGGATACTAAACAGGTCATAGCTATAAAATATTACTGATATTCACTAAAAATCGTCTAATGGTACCCAAATTACAATGGAAATTACGGTCTGGGCCTCAATGGGTTAAAAAAAATTGTCTGTTGTTGAGCCATAGAATTACGAGAAGTCACTGAATATACCACATTAGTTAGTCGACAAGGATACTAAACAGGTCATAGCTATAAAATGTTGCTTATATTCACTAAAAATCGTCTAATGGTAGCCAAATAACAATGGGAATTACGCTCTGGGTCTCAAGGGGTTAAAAAAAATCGTCTGATGGTACTCAAATTACAATGAAAATTACGCTCTGGGTCTCAAGGGGTTATAAAAAATCGTCTGATGGTATTCAAATTACAATGGAAATTACGCTCTGGGTCTCAAGGGGTTAAAAAAAATCGTCTAATGGTATTCAAATTACAATGGAAATTACGCTCTGGGTCTCAAGGGGTTAAAAAAAATCGTCTAATGGTACACAAATTACAATGGAAATTATACTCTGGGTCTCAAGGGGTTAAAAAAAATCGTCTAATGGTACACAAATTACAATGGAAATTACGCTCTGGGTCTCAAGGGGTTAAAAAAAATCGTCTAATGGTATTCAAATTACAATGGAAATTACGCTCTGGGTCTCAAGGGGTTAATACTACTCGATGCCTCGCCTTAGTGGTATCTGAAGCCACATCAATATCAATGCTCTTCTATACGGTGTTGAGTCATATCTTATCGCCTTGCAGTATCATCAATCCCAATGCGTTATAAAAAACATAATAGTTGTCTGATTTATATCAATATTACGATGTTATGACTGACGTGGCTGTCATCATTAACGAAACATTACATAAAAATTAGCGAAAATAATTAAATATAAAGCTGTGATTGTATATATGCAATAATTAACTAATAAGTACGCGAAAGCATAATGAAAATAACGATATATGAAGTTCCAATTGCGTCTACGAAATAATCAACGAAAAAATACACGCAAGCAAAATAGAAAAAAAAAAAAATGTAATAATTAACGAAATATTACATGAAAACATAACGAAAATATGAGTTAAAATTATAACAAACGTAAAAATGTATCACTATTACTCAGGAAGGATTGATTTGATTTGATACATTTATTAGGACAAAAAAATACATACAGTCACATATGTGCTAAGGCCTACCTAGAGACACACATGAGAGGGGTATGCCGTTGTCCCAAAGGACGTGTATGGGTGCCTAGGCGGTCCCCGCCCTGAGCATACTGATCATAAGTACATTACTAAACACTGCATAAATGTGATAAGAATGACTTACATAAAAGTTTGGCTGTCCAGCATTGTACATAAATCTACCTACCATTACATTACCATCTATAACATACTGTTGTTTTTCTTTATTTTATTTTTATCCTATATCTTTACTATATCCCATATTATAGATATATACACACATACATATACATATACATACATATATACATATACATATATATATTATATATATATATATACATAGACGCACACATACACATACACATATACACACACATGAGCAGATGTAGACATACATACATTCATACATACACACATACATACACATGTATATGCACACATATATACACATGCACACATATATACGCATACACACATACACATACAGACAAACATACACATACGTATACATACATACACATGTTCGCACACATGCATACATATAGTACACGCATACATACACACACATATACATTCACATATACGTACATAGATGTACATACATACACATACATGCATATACAGACATATACATACATACATACATACATACATATATCCACACCCACACATACACATATACACACATATGCATACTCACATATATATACTATTGCATTATTATCCATATCTACTATATCTATTATTTTGCCGTTGCACTTATCCTGATCCATAGACGCTGGAGGCTGGTTTTCCGTAATGCCGCATCAACCTGACCGTTTGTTTGTCATCCAGATAACTTGGTCCGTGACATTATCTATATCGGGATGTCTGAAAGTTGCCAAAGATGGACACTGCAGTATGTAATGTTTGTAAGGTGTGGGACCTGAGTGCTGGCATAATCTACATTTTTGTCGTCCTCGGGCACGTTCATCCCCAATTCCCAGTAAAAGGGGGACCCCAACCTAAGTCTCGTGAAGACTGTGTCTTTCCATTTAGTTCTGTGTTTGCCGTATGAGAAGTGTGTCTGCAGTGCAACATTTGTATAGTGTGCCATGAGCGGGTGGTTGGCATATTTGTTTTCTATCCTGGCTTTGTCAGTGTCGTTTTGAGTGTCCCTAATCTGAGTCTTGACTTGTCTCATGGACAGTGTGCCCTGGATATCTACTGAGTCCCTGCACGTTGCCTGCTTGGCGATGTCATCCACCCTTTCATTGAGAGTTATCCCTACATGGGATGGCACCCAAATGAAGGTCACGGATCTACCTGTCCTTTCAATGCCCTGCAAAATACCCATACACTCGTTCACTATCTCCTCAAAAACAGGGTGTGGACTCCTGAGGGATTCCAGAGCTCCCCTGCTGTCTACATAAAAATATGTGTCCCCAACACCATCCTTGACTTTCCCAAGGCCAAGGAGTATGGCAGAGAGCTCAGCCTGAGTGGAGGAAATAGCATCAGACAGTCTATAAGCTTGATGGGTGTCCGTGACCACGCCATGGACATCATACTGCCTCACCAGAATACCACACCCGGCCCTGCCACTCTCCATGACAGACCCGTCACACCACACGTGTGTACTGTTCGCCTGCCAGAAAGGTGAAAGTTTCTCCAAAAAAAATGTATTTAAGTTCATGTGGAGCATACATGTGCTTTTTCTTATCCAGTGGCGATATTATTATGGTTACTTGTGTGTTCTGCCACGGAGGGCCCCTCTTATGTCGTCCCTGTGTTTCACAGCTGTTCATCAGGTCATACCTATCTATATCTGCCACTAGTGTAGCTAGAAATCCTCTCCGCCCTGTTTCCTAAAAGTTGTGAGCCCAG
>JACEEZ010022317.1:0-37500 GCA_016584305.1 Chionoecetes opilio
ATGTTCTTATGTCTCGCGGCCTCTTGTAGCTTCCTTATGTTCTTATGTTCTTATACCTGACCCTTACTGACGCCTGTTCACCCTGTATCTTATCAAGGTGTGTGTGTGTGAGTGAGCCTGCAGGGTTGCATGGCTAGTGACTATAACTGCCTGGGGTGAGGATTGAAGACTTGCTTGAAGGCTTAAGCAAGACAAGGCAAGTGGGTATTAGCTTGAGTACAAGTAGCTTGAATTTATTTGCTGATCAAGCCTGGCCATCTATCTACATACATATAGTCTTTTTTTTAACGAGGCGAAAATTCCATTCTATATTAAGGTCTCATGCTTAGAATGATGCCTCTATTTACCTGATAATATGATTAACTATGATAAAATACAACTCATTTAGAAGAACTGTAGTATTCCCTTCTCCTGGCATTAAATATCAGTCAGTAAGCAGCAAGGGGGCAGGATTTTTTGCCTCGTTAAAAAAAACAGCCTGTAGGTAATCTTGCATGCTCAGATAAAGAGTTAACTAATGAAAGAAAAGTTTTAGATAATACAAATATTTGGGATTTAATCAACAGTGATCATTCAGGGCTCAAGACTTTTTTTTTTTTTTTTTAACACCACAAAGGACTGGCCAAGGGTATAAAAGAACCCCCAGAGGTCACAAAAAACCCACTTAGTTGCCAATCCCTCTAAAGAAGACAATAAGAGAATAGAGAAAGAGGGGTGGCAATACAGTAAACCCTCTCGTATTCGGACCCTCATTAAAAAAAAATTCGGACTTCGACATTATTCGGACCCTCATTAAAAAATAATCATTATCATTCGGACTGGACATTATTTCGACCCCTACATTAAAAAAAATTCCCATTCGGACCTTCGACTTATTCGGACCCTCATTGTTTGATCATTCGGACTTCGACATTATTCGGACCCTCATTAAAAAAAAATCATTCGGACTTCGACATTATTCGGACCCTCATTAAAAAAAAATCATTCGGACTTCGACATTATTCGGACCCTCATTAAAAAAAAATCATTCGGACTTCGACAGTCTCGGACCCCTCATTAAAAAAAAATCATTCGGACTTCGACATTATTCGGACCTTTTTTTTTTTCTTTTTTTTTCCCAAATCCTCGCATTATTCGGATCCTTGCATTACACGGACCACTCTTTGGCCCATTTAGTCCGAATATGAGAGGGTTTACTGTATATACAATAGTAGTTCCTATTGCCAAAGACGTGTGGTGGCTCTTAGGGAAGTAGTGGCTTCTTCTTCTTACATCTAGTAATCAGGGTAGAACAAGAAGTAACGGATTCAAGCTGGAAAAGCGTAGATTTAAAAAGGAAATAGGGAGAAACTGGTTCACAAATAGGGTGGTAAATGATTGGCATGACTTCAGTAGACAGGTATTAGTGAGGAGTCAATAGGTATCTTTAAAGGAGTCTGATAATATTCATGGGTGTGGATGAAAGGTGGATGTAGGTAGTGTTAAGTAACAGGAACTACCACGTGTAGGTCTCACGGCCTCTTGTAGCTTCCTTATTTTCTTATGTTCTTATGGCTCTAGATGGCAAGGCTTGATTGTTAGTGGGTGAGAGTACAGGGCCTTTACTAATCAGTGACATGGATAGGCTAGCAAAACACCTTAACAAAACATCCCTTTTTTTACCCATTAACCAAGGAATATTATCAATCCACCTCCTTTTAACAAAACATTAACTTTTTTTACCCATTAACCAAGGAATATTTTTACCCTAACAAGGAATATTATCAATCCCTCCCCTTACAAAACATTAACTTTTTTTTACCCGTTAACCAAGAATATTATCAATCCACCTCCCCTTAACAAAACATTAACTTTTTTACCCATTTACTAAGGAATATTTTTACCCATTAACCAAGGAATATTATCATCCACCTCCCCTTAACAAAAAATTAACTTTTTTTACCCATTAACCAAGGAATATCAATCCACCTCCCCTTAACAAAACATTAACTTTTTTTACCCATTAACCAAGGAATATTTTTACCCATTAACCAAGGAATATTATCAATCCACCTCCCCTTAACAAAACATTAACTTTTTTTACCCGTTAACCAAGGAATATTATCAATCCACCTCCCCTTAACAAAACATTAACTTTTTTTACCCATTAACCAAGGAATATTTTTACCCATTAACCAAGGAATATTATCAACCCACCTCCTCTTAACAAAACATTAACTTTTTTTACCCATTAACCAAGGAATATTACCAATCCACCTCCTCTTAATAAAACATCCCTTTTTTTACCCATTAACCAAGGAATATTATCAATCCACCTCCCCTTAACAAAACCATTAACTTTTTTTTACCCATTAACCAAGGAATATTATCAATCCACCTCCCTTAACAAAACATTAACTTTTTTTACCCATTAACCAAGGAATATTATCAATCCACCTCCCCTTAACAAACCATTATTTTTTTTTACCCATTAACCAAGGAATATTATCAATCCACCTCCTCTTAACAAAACATTCACTTTTTTTACCCATTAACCAAGGAATATTACCAATCCACCTCCTCTTAACAAAACATTAACTTTTTTTACCCATTAACCAAGGAATATTATCAATCCACCTCCCCTTAACAAAACATTAACTTTTTTTACCCATTAACCAAGGAATATTATCAATCCACCTCCCCTTAACAAAACATTCACTTTTTTTACCCATTAACCAAGGAATATTATCAATCCACCTCCCTTAACAAAAACATTAAACTTTTTTTACCCATTAACCAAGGAATATTACCAATCCACCTCCTCTTAACAAACATTAACTTTTTTACCCATTAACCAAGGAATATTATCAATCCACCTCCTCTTAACAAACCATTAACTTTTTTTACCCATTAACCAAAAGGAATATTACAATCCACCTCCTCTTAATAAACATTAACCTTTTTTTACCCATTAACAAGGAATATTATCAATCCACCTCCTCTTAACAAACATTAACTTTTTTTACCCATTAACCAAGGAATATTATCAATCCACCTCCCCTTAACAAAACATTAACTTTTTTACCCATTAACCCAAGGAATATTATCAATCCACCTCCCCTTACAAAAACATTAACTTTTTTTACCCATTAACCAAGGAATATTATCAATCCACCTCCCCTTAACAAAACATTAACTTTTTTTACCCATTAACCAAGGATATTCAATCCACCTCCTTTAACAAACTTAACTTTTTTTAACCCATTAACCAAGGAATATTTTTACCCATTAACCAAGGAATATTATCAATCCACCTCCCCTTAACAAAACATTAACTTTTTTTACCCATTAACCAAGGAATATTATCAATCCACCTCCCCTTAACAAAACATTAACTTTTTTTACCCATTAACCAAGGAATATTTTTACCCATTAACCAAGGAATATTATCAATCCACCTCCCCTTAACAAAACATTAACTTTTTTTACCCGTTAACCAAGGAATATTATCAATCCACCTCCCTTAACAAAACTTAACTTTTTTTAAACCCATTAACCAAGGAATATTTTTACCCATTAACCAAGGAATATTTTTACCCATTAACCAAGGAATATTATCAACCCACCTCCTCTTAAAAAAACATTAACTTTTTTTTACCCATTAACCCAAAGGGAATATTACCAATCCACCTCCCTTAACAAAAACATTAACTTTTTTTACCCATTAACCAAGGAATATTACCAATCCACCTCCTCTTAATAAACATCCCTTTTTTTTACCCATTAACCAAGGAATATTATCAATCACCTCCCCTTAACAAACCATTAACTTTTTTTACCCATTAACCAAGGAATATTATCAACCCACCTCCTCTTAACAAAACATTAACTTTTTTTACCCATTAACCAAGGAATATTACCAATCCACCTCCCCTTAACAAAACATTAACTTTTTTTACCCATTAACCAAGGAATATTACCAATCCACCTCCTCTTAATAAAACATCCCTTTTTTTACCCATTAACCAAGGAATATTATCAATCCACCTCCCCTTAACAAACCATTAACTTTTTTTACCCATTAACCAAGGAATATTACCAATCCACCTCCTCTTAACAAAACATTAACTTTTTTTACCCATTAACCAAGGAATATTATAAAACCCACCTCCTCTTAACAAAAACATAACTTTTTTTACCCATTAACCAAGGAATATTCCCAAATCCACCTCCTCTTAACAAAACATTAACTTTTTTTACCCATTAACCAAGGAATATTACCAATCCACCTCCTCTTAATAAAACATCCCTTTTTTTACCCATTAACCAAGGAATATTATCAATCCACCTCCTCTTAACAAACCATTAACTTTTTTTACCCATTAACCAAGGAATATTATCAATCCACCTCCCCTTAACAAAACATTAACTTTTTTTACCCATTAACCAAGGAATATTATCAATCCACCTCCCCTTAACAAAACATTAACTTTTTTTACCCATTAACCAAGGAATATTATCAATCCACCTCCCCTTAACAAAACATTAACTTTTTTTACCCATTAACCAAGGAATATTATCAATCCACCTCCCCTTAACAAAACATTAACTTTTTTTACCCATTAACCAAGGAATATTATCAATCCACCTCCCCTTAACAAACATTAACTTTTTTTACCCTTAACCCAAAGGAATATTATCAATCCACCTCCCCTTAACAAAACATTAACTTTTTTTACCCATTAACCAAGGAATATTATCAATCCACCTCCCCTTAACAAAACATTAACTTTTTTTACCCATTAACCAAGGAATATTATCAATCCACCTCCCCTTAACAAAACATTCACTTTTTTTAACCATTAACTAGGGAATATCATTACTGTGTGTATCCTCTGAACAGGAACTACCAAGTGTAGGTCTCGCGGCCTCTTGTAGCTTCCTTATTTTCTGATGCTCTTATGTTAAAACACAGTTGTATTGACTTGACATTAAATTTACATGTCAAGTAGATTATTTCACCCTTCCCTATAATAATAATAATAATAATAATAATTTTAATACCATGGCATATACAAACAGGAACTACCACGTGTAGGTCTCGCGGCCTCTTATAGCTTCCTTATTTTCTTATTTTCTTATATATGACCAGTAGTTAAGTCGTCAGGTGGTCAATGCGGAGTCTATTGGGGTCTTTAAAAGGAGCCTGGATAAATTCATGGATGGGGAAGAGAGGTGGATATAGGTAGTGTTAAGTAACAGGAACTACCTCGTGTAGGTCTCACGGCTTCTTGTAGCTTCCTTATTTTCTTATGCTCTTATATATGACTGTCCAGACCTACCCTGTCACTGATGTCCATGTCATTCTCAGCATATTAACCCCTTGAGGCCCAGAACGTAATTTCCATTGTAATTTGGGTACCATAAGACAATTTTGAGTGACTATAAGCAATGTTTTATAGATATTTCTGTTGAGTATCCTTGTCCACTAGCTGATTTGGTATATTCAGTCACTTTTCGTAATTTTATGGCTAACAATTGACGATTTTTTATACCAAAGGAAAGATCTGGGCGTGAAGGGGTTAAAATGATATTGATATATTATGTGTAGCAAAGTTATCAAGAACCTATAGTCTATTTTTTTTAACGAGGCGAAAATTCCATTTTATCTTAAGGTCTCATGCTTAAAATGATGCCTATGTTTACCTGATACTATGAATATGGTTAACTGTGATAAAATACTACTGAAATTAAGAAGAAGCGTAGTATTCCCTTCTCCTGGCATCAAATATCAGTCAGTAAGCAGCAAGGGGGCAGGATTTTTCGCCTCTTAAAAAAAACGGGGAGTATGGATATTTTGTTTGTAGGATATAGTATTTTAATGTCCATTGGGGAAGAGTGTATCAATATGTTGGCCAATGCTTTTGCTGTATTTCTCTACATTGGTAAACATGAGTGTCCAAAGGGATGCTTAAATAGGGTCAACGGGACAAGATTTTACAGGAACTACTACGGTACGTTGACGGTAAGTCTCACGGTCTCTTGTAGCGCTTCCTTATTTTCTTATGTTCTTATGTTCTTATGTTTATGCTGCCAGATCCTCTTCAACACACTGTCACTATGTCTCAAAATCATGTACAAAAACACCTTCCATATACCTTCCATACAGGAACTACCATGTGTAGGTCACGCGGCCTCTTGTAGCTCCCTTATGTTCTTATGTTCTTATGTTAATGCTGCCAGATCCTCTTCAACACACTGTCACTATGTCTCAAAATCATGTACAAAAACACCTTCCATATACCTTCCATACAGGAACTACCTCGTGTAGGTCACGCGGCCTCTTGTAGCTCCCTTATTTTCTAATGTTCTTATGTTTAAAGGAGGCTGGACAGTGTTAGGGATGGGAAAAGGTGGATTAGGTAGTGTTAAGTAACAGACTACCGAGTGAGGTCATGGCAGATTCTTATTTTTTATGTTCTTAGTATTAATTTTGTTTTATTGAAGAGGTTCAGGTATTTACGTACGGCATATCTTGGTTCTATTATGTGCGAGCATGGAAGACGAGGGAAGGGAGCATCATTATTCAGTCATTAGGGAGTTTTAAAAGGAGTCTGGATAATTTTATGGATGGGGGTGAAAGGTGGATGTAGGTAGTGTTAAGTAACAGGAACTACCACGTGTAGGTCTCGCGGCCTCTTGTAGCTTCCTTATGTTCTTATGAGAGACCGCTGCAAGGGAGGAAAGGAGACTGGCTTGTACCCTTGAGTCATATGGACCGTCCTTGACTTGACTCCTTGACTCCTTGACTTGACCGTCGTCGCTGCTCCTCGTTCCGTAAAATATCCCTTTTATGGTACCATTCGTCGGTCGTTGTCGTTGTGTTCGTCGCTCGACTGTCGTCATGACTCTTGGTACGGGCCACTGGATCTTTAGGCATGTGATGATAGGAAGGACTGGGAGCTTAAAGGAAAAAATATTGACTCGGAAGCGCATTAATTTTACCAATGATCAGAAATACGAGTGAGTTCCTATTAACCCCTTGAGACCCAGAACGTAATTTCCATTGTAATTTGAGTACCATTAGATGATTTTTAGTGACTATAAGCAATATTTTATAGCTATGACCTGTTTAGCATCCTTGTCCACTAGCTAATTTGGTTTATTTAGTTACTTTTTGCAATTTTATGGCTAACAACAGACAATTTTTTCATAGCAAAGGAAAGATCTGGGCGTGAAGGGGTTAAAAGCAAAAACATTGACTCAGAAATGCATAAATTATACCAATGATCAGAAATACGAGTGAGTTCCTATTAAGAGAGAGAGAGAGAGAGAGAGAGAGAGAGAGAGAGAGAGAGAGAGAGAGAGAGAGTTAACAGGGCGTCAGAGATACATAGATACAGTATATTATGTTCTGTAGAAGTGAATCATAATTTTTTTGTTTTTGTTTTTGTTAGCTAGTCAAATAGAAGAATTTATACGTACAGTTTTGTGAATGAAACGGAATGAGATAACGTGATAAACATGATAGATATATTTCATTAGTCCAAGTATTGCTTGAGAGAGAGAGAGAGAGAGAGAGATAGAGATAATGATAGTTTGTTACTCCATGGTTACCTTATACTTCTTACAATGGCATTAGAAAACAGTATATTTTAGTAACAATGTCTGATCTAGGCAGTTCTCTCTCTCTCTCTCCTCTCCTCTCCTCTCTCTCTCTCTCTCTTCTCTCTCTCTCTCTCTCTCTCTCTCTCTCTCTCTCTCTCTCTCTCTCTCTCTCTCTCTCTCTCTCTCTCTCTCTCTCTCTCTCTCTCTCTCTCTCTCTCTCTCTCTCTCTCTCTCTCTCTCTCTCTCTCTCTCTCTCTCTCTCTCTCTCTCTCTCTCTCTCTCTCTCTCTCTCTCTCTCTCTCTCTCTCTCTCTCTCTCTCTCTATCTCTCCTCTCTCTCTCTCTCTCTCTCTCTCTCTCTCTCTCTCTCTCTCTCTCTCTCTCTCTCTCTCTCTCTTCTCTCTCTCTCCTGCATCCTCACTCAACATCACATACTGTTGAAAGAGGTCATTTTAAGGGTATCTCCAAAAGGTCAAAATCAAAAACTCGCTTTCAATATAATATAGTATCTTATTTTTGATTAAGATTTACGGATATATAAATAAAGTAGGAAAATGAATCATGCAGAAGGGATATCCTGCCTGTTACCCAGAAAGCCTTTTAACCCCTTGAGACCCAGAACGTAATTTCCATTGTAATTTTGGCACCATTAGACGATTTATAGTGACTATAAGCAATATTTTATAGCTATGACCTGTTTAGTATCCTCGTCCACTAACTAATTTGGTATATACAGTTACGTTTCGTTATTTTATGGCTAAGACGAGACAATTTCATATAGCCAAGGCGAGATCTGGGCGTGAAGGGGTTAACACAGCTTATAGGGATAGTCAATTTACAGGAATAAGGGATGAAAGAGTGAAGATAATGAGTAACTCTTGCATTAGGAAGATATACAGAACTGCCCTTAGTACCACATAGGTGAACTAAATTATAAGTTCACACATATATATTACCCAAACACACTATTCCTACCTCCCTATGTTTTATATATTTTATATATTTCACATATAGGGTGAAACTGGTTCACAAATAGGGTGGTAAATGATTGGAATGGACTCAGTCGTCAGGTAGTTAGTTTGGAGTCAATAGGGAGCTTTAAAAGGAGGCTAGACAGTGTAATGGATGGGGATGAAAGGTGGATGTAGGTAGTGTTAAGTAACAGGAACTACCACGTGTAGGTCTCACAGCCTCTTGTAGCTTCCTTATTTTCTTATGTTCTTATGTTTAAAAGGAGGCTAGACAGTGTAATGGATGGGGATGAAAGGTGGATGTAGGTAGTGTTAAGTAACAGGAACTACCACGTGTAGGTCTCACAGCCTCTTGTAGCTTCCTTATTTTCTTATGTTCTTATGTTTAAAAGGAGGCTAGACAGTGTTATGGATGGGGATGAAAGGTGGATGTAGGTAGTGTTAAGTAACAGGAACTACCATGTGTAGGTCTCACAGCCTCTTGTAGCTTCCTTATTTTCTTATGTTCTTATGTTTAAAAGGAGGCTGGACAGTGTTATGGATGGGGATGAAAGGTGGATGTAGGTAGTGTTAAGTAACAGGAACTACCACGTGTAGGTCTCCCAGCCTCTTGTAGCTTCCTTATTTTCTTATGTTCTTATGTTTAAAAGGAGGCTGGACAGTGTTATGGATGGGGATGAAAGGTGGATGTAGGTAGTGTTAAGTAACAGGAACTACCACGTGTAGGTCTCACGGCATCTTGTAGCTTCCTTATTTTCTTATGTTCTTATGTTTAAAAGGAGGCTGGACAGTGTTATGGATGGGGATGAAAGGTGGATGTAGGTAGTGTTAAGTAACAGGAACTACCACGTTTAGGTCTCACAGCCTCTTGTAGCTTCCTTATTTTCTTATGTTCTTATGTTTAAAAGGAGGCTAGACAGTGTTATGGATGGGGATGAAAGGTGGATGTAGGTAGTGTTAAGTAACAGGAACTACCACGCGTAGGTCTCGCAGCCTCTTGTAGCTTCCTTATTTTCTTATGTTCAATGGCAATGCCTTGTCCTGTCTTCCAATGGTATCACACAACATGCCAATTGAGAAAACATAAATAACCTTTTCTACGCACGAATTGATTGATTGATTGATTTAATGCCTAAAAAGGGTAATGTGCCAGCCATCAGAGGTCATATGGCACTATGGCAAAGCATATCAAGGGTCAGGGTTAAAGAATAATAGTGAAACGATGAGGGAAGGGGAAAGAACGGAATGTTACAGCAGGATGGTTAGATCAGATGTAGGATGTGGATTTGTTGGAGGAAGGAGGTTAAATTTTCTGGGGAGAAGGAGGGGGATTCCGGGAGAATGTCCGCAAGACAGGGAGGTCGGGAAAGGGAGGACAAATGAGGGAAGGAACTGGAACGGGCAGGAGTAAGATGGGGGTAGGATATTAGGACATGTTGGACAGTGAGAGGAACTTGACAGGGTGTGCAGAGGGTTGGGGAGGAGCATGACAGGGTGTGCAGAGGGTTGGGGAGGAGCGTGACAGGGTGTGCAGAGGGTTGGGGAGGAGCGTGACAGGGTGTGCAGAGGGTTGGAGAGGAGCGTGACAGGGTGTGCAGAGGGTTGAGGAGGAGCGTGACAGGGTGTGCAGAGGGTTGGGGAGGAGCGTGACAGGGTGTGCAGAGGGTTGGGGAGGAGCGTGACAGGGTGTGCAGAGGGTTGGGGAGGAGCGTGACAGGGTGTGCAGAGGGTTGGGGAGGAGCGTGACAGGGTGTGCAGAGGGTTGGAGAGGAGCGTGACAGGGTGTGCAGAGGGTTGAGGAGGAGCGTGACAGGGTGTGCAGAGGGTTGGGGAGGAGCGTGACAGGGTGTGCAGAGGGTTGGGGAGGAGCGTGACAGGGTGTGCAGAGGGTTGGGGAGGAGCGTGACAGGGTGTGCAGAGGGTTGAGGAGGAGCGTGACAGGGTGTGCAGAGGGTTGGGGAGGAGCGTGACAGGATGTGCAGAGGGTTGGGGAGGAGCGTGACAGGGTGTGCAGAGGGTTGGGGAGGAGCGTGACAGGGTGTGCAGAGGGTTGGGGAGGAGCGTGACAGGGTGTGCAGAGGGTTGGGGAGGAGCGTGACAGGGTGTGCAGAGGGTTGGGGAGGAGCGTGACAGGGTGTGGAGGTTGAGGGAGCGTGAGGGTGTGCGAGGTGAGGAGCGTGACAGGGTGTGCAGAGGGTTGGGGAGCTGAGTGTCGTTGAGGACTGACAGGGTGTGCAGAGGGTTGGAGAGGAGCGTGACAGGGTGTGCAGAGGGTTGAGGAGGAGCGTGACAGGGTGTGCAGAGGGTTGGGGAGGAGCGTGACAGGGTGTGCAGAGGGTTGAGGAGGAGCGTGACAGGGTGTGCAGAGGGTTGGAGGAGGAGCGTGACAGGGTGTGCAGAGGGTTGGAGAGGAGCGTGACAGGGTGTGCAGAGGGTTGGGAGGAGCGTGACAGGGTGTGCAGAGGGTTGGGGAGGAGCGTGACAGGGTGTGCAGAGGGTTGGGGAGGAGCGTGACAGGGTGTGCAGAGGGTTGGGAGGAGCGTGACAGGGTGTGCAGAGGGTTGGGGAGGAGCGTGACAGGGTGTGCAGAGGGTTGGGGAGGAGCGTGACAGGGTGTGCAGAGGGTTGGGGAGGAGCGTGACAGGGTGTGCAGAGGGTTGGGGAGGAGCGTGACAGGGTGTGCAGAGGGTTGGGGAGGAGCGTGACAGGGTGTGCAGAGGGTTGGGGAGGAGCGTGACAGGGTGTGCAGAGGGTTGGGGAGGAGCGTGACAGGGTGTGCAGAGGGTTGGGAGGAGCGTGACAGGGTGTGCAGAGGGTTGGGGAGTGAGCGTGACAGGGTGTGCAGAGGGTTGGGTGGAGGAGCGTGACAGGGTGTGCAGAGGGTTGGGGAGGAGCGTGACAGGGTGTGCAGAGGGTTGGGGAGGAGCGTGACAGGGTGTGCAGAGGGTTGGGGAGGAGCGTGACAGGGTGTGCAGAGGGTTGGGGAGGAGCGTGACAGGGTGTGCAGAGGGTTGGGGAGGAGCGTGACAGGGTGTGCAGAGGGTTGGGGAGGAGCGTGACAGGGTGTGCAGAGGGTTGGGAGGAGCGTGACAGGGTGTGCAGAGGGTTGGGGAGGAGCGTGACAGGGTGTGCAGAGGGTTGGGGAGGAGCGTGACAGGGTGTGCAGAGGGTTGGGGAGGAGCGTGACAGGGTGTGCAGAGGGTTGGGGAGGAGCGTGACAGGGTGTGCAGAGGGTTGGGGAGGAGCGTGACAGGGTGTGCAGAGGGTTGGGGAGGAGCGTGACAGGGTGTGCAGAGGGTTGGGGAGGAGCGTGACAGGGTGTGCAGAGGGTTGGGGAGGAGCGTGACAGGGTGTGCAGAGGGTTGGGGAGAGCGTGACAGGGTGTGCAGAGGGTTGGGGAGGAGCGTGACAGGGTGTGCAGAGGGTTGGGGAGGAGCGTGACAGGGTGTGCAGAGGGTTGGGGAGGAGCGTGACAGGGTGTGCAGAGGGTTGGGGAGGAGCGTGACAGGGTGTGCAGAGGGTTGGGGAGGAGCGTGACAGGGTGTGCAGAGGGTTGGGGAGGAGCGTGACAGGGTGTGCAGAGGGTTGGGGAGGAGCGTGACAGGGTGTGCAGAGGGTTGGGGAGGAGCGTGACAGGGTGTGCAGAGGGTTGGGAGGAGCGTGACAGGGTGTGCAGAGGGTTGGGAGGAGCGTGACAGGGTGTGCAGAGGGTTGGGGAGGAGCGTGACAGGGTGTGCAGAGGGTTGGGGAGGAGCGTGACAGGGTGTGCAGAGGGTTGGGGAGGAGCGTGACAGGGTGTGCAGAGGGTTGGGGAGGAGCGTGACAGGGTGTGCAGAGGGTTGGGGAGGAGCGTGACAGGGTGTGCAGAGGGTTGGGAGGAGCGTGACAGGGTGTGCAGAGGGTTGGGGAGGAGCGTGACAGGGTGTGCAGAGGGTTGGGGAGGAGCGTGACAGGGTGTGCAGAGGGTTGGGAGGAGCGTGACAGGGTGTGCAGAGGGTTGGGGAGGAGCGTGACAGGGTGTGCAGAGGGTTGGGGAGGAGCGTGACAGGGTGTGCAGAGGGTTGGGGAGGAGCGTGACAGGGTGTGCAGAGGGTTGGGGAGGAGCGTGACAGGGTGTGCAGAGGGTTGGGGAGGAGCGTGACAGGGTGTGCAGAGGGTGTGGGGAGGAGCGTGACAGGGTGTGCAGAGGGTTGGGGAGGAGCGTGACAGGGTGTGCAGAGGGTTGGGGAGGAGCGTGACAGGATGTGCAGAGGGTTGGGGAGGAGCGTGACAGGATGTGCAGAGGGTTGGGGAGGAGCGTGACAGGGTGTGCAGAGGGTTGGGGAGGAGCGTGACAGGGTGTGCAGAGGGTTGGGGAGGAGCGTGACAGGTGTGCAGAGGTTGGGAGGACTGGACAGGTTGAGAGGGTTGGGGAGGAGCGTGACAGGGTGTGCAGAGGGTTGGAGAGCGTGACAGGGTGTGCAGAGGGTTGGGGAGGAGCGTGACAGGGTGTGCAGAGGGTTGGGGAGGAGCGTGACATGAGATAGGAGTGCGTGAGGTTGGTAACGCACATCAATTCGTTCTACGCACAAATTACGTTCCTGAGAAATTGAGCGTTTTGCGAAAAATGAACGGAAACAACAGTCATGCAATGTAACAGATGTCTATAAATATAATGCGTTCAAAGAATCCTACGTTCCTGTTGATTTTTCCATGGATATTTTAACATTCTCGAACTTTTAGGCATTAACTTCCATTTATTTTATGCGTGAAATCATTTTTAGTATGAAAACGGAAACATTTGAACTCTGTATTTCCATGTCTTTTTTTTCCCTTTCTTTCTGATGTCTTGAAATTCTAGCACTGTTTTCTGCATAACTAATATTTTTGGTACTTTTTTAAGCTTATTCTAGTACAAAAACGGAAACATTTGAACTCTGAATATCCGTAAAGCAAGCCTGCGTTAAACATACGTACGTAACACACATTCGTACGTAGGTGCTTAACATTACAAAAATATATATGTGGCTATGGGTACCAGAACATGATTTTAACAGCACCATGATAACATAAGTACATACATACATTATTGCATTGCTGTGAGACCTGAGCTATCCACACTATCTGCTTTTGGAAGAGAATCTGGCAGCATTGGGCATTGAAGAGGTTGAGGCAATGGATAGAGACAGTTAGAAGCATTGAAGAGGTTGAGGCAATGGATAGAGACAGTTAGAAGCATTGAAGAGGTTGAGGCAATGGATAGAGACAGTTAGAAGCATTGAAGAGGTTGAGGCAATGGATAGAGACAGTTAGAAGCATTGAAGAGGTTGAGGCAATGGATAGAGACAGTTAGAAGCATTGAAGAGGTTGAGGCAATGGATAGAGACAGTTAGAAGCATTGAAGAGGTTGAGGCAATGGATAGAGACAGTTAGAAGCATTGAAGAGGTTGAGGCAATGGATAGAGACAGTTAGAAGCATTGAAGAGGTTGAGGCAATGGATAGAGACAGTTAGAAGTATTGAAGAGGTTGTGGCAATGGATAGAGACAGTTAGAAGCATTGAAGAGGTTGAGGCAATGGATAGAGACAGTTAGAAGTATTGAAGAGGTTGAGGCAATGGATAGAGACAGTTAGAAGCATTGAAGAGGTTGAGGCAATGGATAGAGACAGTTAGAAGCATTGGGCATTGAAGAGGTTGAGGCAATGGATAGAGACAGTTAGAAGCATTGAAGAGGTTGAGGCAATGGATAGAGACAGTTAGAAGCATTGAAGAGGTTGAGGCAATGGATAGAGACAGTTAGAAGCATTGAAGAGGTTGAGGCAATGGATAGAGACAGTTAGAAGCATTGAAGAGGTTGAGGCAATGGATAGAGACAGTTAGAAGCATTGAAGAGGTTGAGGCAATGGATAGAGACAGTTAGAAGCATTGAAGAGGTTGAGGCAATGGATAGAGACAGTTAGAAGCATTGAAGAGGTTGAGGCAATGGATAGAGACAGTTAGAAGCATTGAAGAGGTTGAGGCAATGGATAGAGACAGTTAGAAGCATTGAAGAGGTTGAGGCAATGGATAGAGACAGTTAGAAGCATTGAAGAGGTTGAGGCAAGGGATAGAGACAGTTAGAAGCATTGGGCATTGAAGAGGTTGAGGCAATGGATAGAGACAGTTAGAAGCATTGAAGAGGTTGTGGCAATGGATAGAGACAGTTAGAAGCATTGAAGAGGTTGAGGCAATGGATAGAGACAGTTAGAAGCATTGGACATTGAAGAGGTTGAGGCAATGGATAGAGACAGTTAGAAGCATTGGGCATTGAAGAGGTTGAGGCAATGGATAGAGACAGGTGGAAGCATTGAAGAGGTTGAGGCAATGGATAGAGACAGTTAGAAGCAGTGAAGAGGTTGAGGCAATGGATAGAGACAGGTGGAAGCATTGAAGAGGTTGAGGCAATGGATAGAGACAGTTAGAAGCATTGAAGAGGTTGAGGCAATGGATAGAGACAGGTGGAAGCATTGAAGAGGTTGAGGCAATGGATAGAGACAGGTGGAAGCATTGAAGAGGTTGAGGCAATGGATAGAGACAGTTAGAAGCATATCATCGACTGTCTAACCTCATAAGAGAAATATTATAGAAAAATCTGACGTTAAAACAGAAGCTGATGGAAAGGCATATATTTTTAGGTACGACCCGAAGATTCCTATGTTGTAGAAATCTCATATATTTCAAGGGAAAAACATAAACAAGAGTAATTTATAATATTATATAATATGTACAGTTGTGGCTATACTGAGGGGTTCACTATATAGCCAGGCCTGGGGTGGGACGTAGAATGCATGTCTCGGAATGTCCTGAGTGTCGTAAGAGGTTATTAAAATGTCCTGAGTGTCGTAAGAGGCTATTAACCCTTTCACGTACAAATGACGTCTTTGAGCGTCATCCGGTACGTGTAGGCCATACGTACAGATGACGTCTTTGAGGGTCATCCGGTACGTGTAGGCCATACGTACAGATGACGTCTTTGAGGGTCATCCGGTATGTGTAGGCCATACGTACAGATGACATCTTTGAGGGTCATCCGGTACGTGTAGGCCATACGTACAAATGACGTCTTTGAGCATCATCCAAAAATAATAGTTTAAAATATTTATTAAAAATCTTAATAAGCACGCGGTTGACGTGAGATTCACTTGACCGTTGGAGGGAATTACAATATATTATATTAAAATATATTTTGTATAATATAATATTGTATAATATTATATTATACAATATATTTATTTTTAAAAAAAACTACGCTATCTTTCACTTCGTTGTATGGCTTTATTTTTGAGCGAATTACAATATATTATACTTCATTGGAAAGGAAATTTATTCCGCTATGTCATGGAATGTAGAAAAATCTTCTATGATGATAAGTTGCTTTTTGGCATATTATTTTTTGCCGCAAGGTGTTATTTTTTTTTTTTTCACTTCTAACTTGAGGTTTTGTAAGTTATTTTCACGCTAGCGTATTTTTTTAACATTGTATGATATAGGAAATGATCTTAGCTTAAAAACGAAACATAATTGAACTCGATACCTTTGATAGTTTAGTTTCTAGACGCGGTGGAAGTACAACTTTTTCCCGCGCGTGACATTTCGGGTGACAATGGGTTTACGCGGGACAACAAAAAGTGAATGACAATGGTGACGGGAAAGGGTTAAAATGTCCAGAGTGTCGTAAGAAGTTATTAAAATGGCCTGAGTGTCGTAAGAAGTTATTAAAATGGCCTGAGTGTCGTAAGAAGTTATTAAAATGGCCTGAGTGTCGTAAGAAGTTATTAAAATGGCCTGAGTGTCGTAAGAAGTTATTAAAATGGCCTGAGTGTCGTAAGAAGTTATTAAAATGGCCTGAGTGTCGTAAGAAGTTATTAAAATGGCCTGAGTGTCGTAAGAAGTTATTAAAATGGCCTGAGTGTCGTAAGAAGTTATTAAAATGGCCTGAGTGTCGTAAGAGGCGACTAAAATGTCCTGAGTGTCGTAAGAGGCGACTAAAATGTCCTGAGTGTCGTAAGAGGCGACTAAAATGTCCTGAGTGTCGTAAGAGATGCGATCTTTCCCCTGGCGGTATTATTTCCAGACAAAAAGGAGAAACCTATTGATATTTGTACAGATATCACCCCACTTGTTTAGAAGACCAGTTTATATAATGTATATACAGCTTTATTTTAGTGAGGTTATTGCATTGCTATAGAACTGTGCAGTAAATGGAACACTTTTGTACCCTTGAAAAGCACTAGGGTTCATGGGGTGGATATGAGAGGATATGAACACTTTTGTACATGGACCGTTCAGTGATTTTAGTGAGGTTATTGCATTGCTATAGAACGTTGTAGTAATGGAACACTTTCGTACCCTTGAAAAGCACTAGGGTTCATGGGGGGGGGGGGGAGAGGATATGAACACTTTTGTACATGGACCGTTCAGTGATTTTAGTGAGATTATTGCATTGCTATAGAACGTTGTAGTAATGGAACACTTTCGTACCCTTGAAAAGCACTAGGATTCATGGGGGGGGGGGAGAGGATATGAGCACTTTTGTACATGGACCATTCAAGTGATTTTAGTGAGGTTATTGCATTACTATAGAACGTTGCAGTAATGGAACACTTTCGTACCCTTGAAAAGCACCACTGTTCAGGGTTCACAGGCGGAGGGGGGGAGGGAGAGGGGAGTTATATGAACACTTTTGTACATGGACCGTTCAGTGATTTTAGTGAGGTTATTGCATTACTATAGATTTGCAGTAATGGAACACTTTCGTACCCTTGAAAAGCACCACTTCAGGGTTCACAGGCGGAGGGGGGGAGGGAGAGGGGAGTTATATGAACACTTTTGTACATGGACCGTTCAGTGTGACCCTCTCCCTCTAAATTTCAAAAAAAAAAAAATTGAATTCCACCCCCCCCCAAAAAAAATTGCACCAGCTAGGACGGATGAAGATGAAAACAGAATGAACACACAGACACTCACACACATGGACGGAGAAAAGCACGGGATGTATACAGTGAGAAATCCTAAACAAATCACATTCCTTATCATAACTACCGCTGGGCTTAACAGAAATTTAGTCCCCCTGACAACGAAGAGCGAGTGATTGACTGTCAGGTTGTGGCTCAAAGTTTTTATACAGTGAGAAATCCTAAAGAAATCACATTCCTTATCGTAACTACCGCTGGGCTTAACATTAACGAGGCCCAGAACGTTATTTCCATTGTAATTTGGGTACCATTAGACAATTTTTAGTGACTATTAGCAATATTTTATAGATATGACCTGTTTAATATCCTTTTCGATTAGCTAACTTGGTATATTTAGTTAATTTATGTTATTTTATGGCCAACAACATAGTTTTTTTTATAGCCAAGGAAAGATCTGGATGTGAAGGCGAACCCCATACTAATTGGGGTTCGCTTATAAATAAATGATCACTTTGCTTATAAATAGATATATAATTAAATCACATATTAACCCTACCCGAACATGAGGCTAATAAAGGCTGCTTCCCTCTCTCTCTCTCCACGTTATCTCTCTAGCTGAAGGACACAGAGACAGTAGCAAGAAGGATATAGAAGGCATAGCTATACCTTCTATACCTTCTATGTATTATCTATATCCCCTATAGCCTCATCCTCACCTCAGTTTCTCTCCCTATAAACACACAACCCATTGCCTATGCCCATATATAACAGCGCACCCAAGGTATTCCTCTCAGTGTCGAGGAAGCAGTGAGGGGGTCCACACGTCCAGTTTCTCTCCCTATAAACACACAACCCATTGCCTATGCACTATATATAACAGCACACCCAAGGTATTCCTCTCAGTGTCCTCCAAGCAGTGAAGGGGTCCACACGTCACTCCTCGCTCCTCATAGCCTGGCAGACTCCTTCTCATTGGGGGAATAGCTGTGTTTGGATTTCTTCTCGTTGGGTTCCGTCTCAAAGCCGGAGTTGATGGCGCCGTTATACTTAGTCGGGATCTTGATGTCATTGAGAGCCTCACCCTCTCTCTGCCGGAGGAAAGAATTATTGTAGAATTGTTTCATGGATTGGCTGGACTCGAACTCGGGACCTCAAACTCATCACTTTAAAGCTCTAATCACACGAATAATGCCTTGACGACTACAAAAGTAGCTAATCCACTGGCTGGACTTGAACTCGGGACCTCAAACTCACCACTTTAAGGTACTAATCACACGAATAATGCCTTGACGACTACAAAAATAGCTAATCCACTGGCTGGACTTGAACTCGGGACCCACACACGCTGGGAGCACACCAAGCTAAAAATGTTCCAACGCTCGAGCAGCAATATTTAACCTATGCCACAATCTCAATAACAGCAACCTCAATAACAGTCATTGATAATATTCCAAATAGCAACAGTTAACAGTCAACAGTCAATAGTAGCAATGAAAGCAGCAATATTTAACCTATGCCACAATCTCAATAACAGCAATAAACAACACAGTCATTGATAATATTCCAAATAGCAACAGTCAATAGTCAACAGTAGCAATGAAAGCAGCAATATTTAACCTATGCCACAATCTCAATAACAGCAATAAACAACACAGTCATTGATAATATTCCAAATAGCAACAGTCAACAGTCAACAGTAGCAATGAAAGCAGCAATATTTAACCTATGCAATAATCTCAATAACAACAATAAACAACAGTCATTGATAATATTCCAAATAGCAACAGTCAACAGTCAATAGTCAACAGTAGCAATGAAAGCAGCAATATTTAACCTATGCCACAATCTCAATAACAACAATAAACAACAGTCATTGATAATATTCCAAATAGCAACAGTCAACAGTAGCAATGAAAGCAGCAATATTTAACCTATGCCACAATCTCAATAACAACAATAAACAACAGTCATTGATAATATTCCAAATAGCAACAGTCAACAGTAGCAATGAAAGCAGCAATATTTTACCTATGCCACAATCTCAATAACAGCAATAAACAACAGTCATTGATAATATTCCAAATAGCAACAGATCCAACAGTCAACAGTCAATAGTAGCAATGAAAGCAATGACAGAGCTATACCCACATACCCACATTAGCCTGTTACAGGAGTGGAGTGGGAATTCAATCTTTCTTGGCATGAGTATAATCTATTCTTTTTATTATGGTCAAAATGCAGTAAGGAAGCCACGCCCCCTGCCTCCCCTTCTATTCTACGGGGCAGCTGATTGGTGCACTCCTCGTATCATCACTACCCATCACAATATCTTCACTACTTAACAGCGGCCTGGTGACCACTGGACAGAGCAATCTTCACTACAGAGGGATTTTTGATTTTGTCACCCTCTGTAGTGAAGATTGCTCTGTCCAGTGGTCACGCCGCTGTTAAGTAGTGAAGATACAGTGTAGGAATGCACCAATCAGCTGCCCCGTAGAATAGAAGGGGAGGCTTCCTTATTGCATTTTGACCATAATAAAAATAATAGACTCTAGCCAAGCAGAGCAGAGCAGTTATGCCGGATTCGCCAGAAAACAACATTGTCCTGACCGCCAAGATGGTGTGTAGCAAGCAATAACCATGAATATTTCAGTCCTAACCAGCCTTCACACAAAGCAATAGATTCCTTCGTGAAATACTGTAAATGTGCAGTTTCGGGCGGGCGGCGACGGTGACGTTTGACAGGGCGAGGCACGGGGGTTTATCCTCGTATCGCCTTTATACTCTTCACCTGAGAACAGTTTGCGGAGAAAATAACCTCTTATGCCAACTGTATTATTGATTTCTTGCAATGTTCCTACATCTTATTTTATACATTCAGCGCAAACCAAAGCAAGACATAAAACTCATCTCCCACGAAGACCTAGGAAGACCCGCGTCCTCGCACTCGCCCTTCGTTCCGCTTCGTTTTATCCCCGCCGCTCTCTGGGCACCAACAAGTATGCGCTTCTTCGCCCTGCATACAAGCCCTAATATCCTCACAGTAACAAAAGTGGGAAGCCATGGACCTAATATCCATAGTGGGAACCCACGACCTCAAGCTCATCCCTCCCAGCATATCACAACTCCGGTAAACTCACATCATTTTCTCCGAGTGCCTCCAGGCCGGAGAATCCAGTGCTTGACATAGAGGAGCTGCTGATCTTACAGACACCACCTTAAAGACGACAGAAATAGCTAATCCCATGGCTGGACTCGAACCCGGGACCTCAAGCTCACCACTGCAGGCACTAATCTTACAGACACTGGCTTGATGATTACCGAAATTTTGCCCCTTGGCTGGACTCAAACTCGGGACTAGCAGAACATAATACAACTTTATAAACTTGACGAATAAGAAATAGCCGACCCCCCTCCGACTGGACTCGAACTCGGGACTAACATAGCATAGCAAAACTCCGTAAACTCACATAATTTTCACCGAGTGCCTGGAGGCCCTCAAGGATCCATACCCACAGGAAGTGCTAATCTACAGACACCACCTTAAAGACTACAGAAATACCTAATCCCATGGCTGGACTTGAACCCGAGACCTCAAGCTCACCCCTCCCAGCACGGCTCAACTCAGTAAACTCACATAATTTTCTCCGAGTGTCTCGAGGCCGGGGATCCAGTGCTTGACATAGAGGAGGCCAGGGGAGAGGAGGTCTGGGTTGAGAGTCTTGATGTCCTGCAGCCCCGTGATGGCGGACACAATCATGCCCACCACTATGACCGTGAAGCAGCCCGTCGCAGAGTACCACATGTAGGACAGGCGGTAGATGCCCAGTGGCTCACCGGGATCACTGAAAAGATTAATATAGGCGTAATGGTACTGCTATATATAAGGGTACTGCTACAGCCAAATTCCCAACATCCCACCTCCAAACATCCGACTTTTTTCACCACCACATTGTGTCTTGTTTTGGCCATTTATTTTACTTCGTTTTTTTTAGTTATTAGAAAACATTGATTTGTGGCTTTATTTATGCATGAATGTTACCTCTCGCATCTACCACTGGATCGGCCTTCAAGAGCTGCATCTTTTATGTTCTATACCATTTTGTCCTTACGTTTAGGGTTACTGTGATATCCGAACATCCGACTATTCCAATTATCCGACCTACCTTCGGTCCCCCCAAGGTCGGATAATTAATACTTAGCTGTATATATAAGGGTACTGCTATATGCATGTCCCTATACTTATAATTATAGTATAAATAGGATGGTTTGGGTGAGTACAAGTAATACAATCAGTGCTGTTTTGGCATGTTTGAATGACTTATTATTGTGTGGAGGGGCTAGAGGTAACCATCAGCATAATTCAGACTTTCGGCTAATTCGACCCAGGTCTCCCCCCAATTAGTTCGAATTAGAGAGTCTTTACTGTACTGTCTTCCTTATAGGGACTGGCATCAAACGGACTCTTTGTGACTCTTATTTTTTACCCTAAGCCAGTTTAAGTAAAAAAAAAATTGTAGAAATTAACGATTCAAAACAACGGCACTCAAAAAAGCATTCGCCGAGCTTTTTACATCTTACATGGCGGTGGCGAGTGTGGTGGTGGTGGTGGTTGCGGCGAGGATGGTGATGTTCATGGCGTCACAGCCGTCAATGCTGGTGGGCATGGGGTTACCTACAATCTGGCCGCTGTGCTTGGCAACCTGGTGACCCACGCCGATCCAGAACATGAAGATCAGGCTCGTCACTCCCCCCACGAAGGCTCCCTGCGACCACGAGGAAGAAATTAAGTGATAGGGAATAAGGGGAATAAATAGTGATAGTTAGTGCAAGACGTATTTGTTAATGACGGGATAATTAATGATACAGGTCTTTTTGGAGCGTTTTTCGACAATTTTATATAGCAAAGGAAAGATCTGGGTGTGAAGGCGTTAAGTTTTTTTTTTACGTGAAACAATCTCTCTCTCTCTCTCTCTCTCTCTCTCTCTCTCTCTCTCTCTCTCTCTCTCTCTCTCTCTCTCTCTCTCTCTCTCTCTCTCTCTCTCTCTCCTCTCTTCTCTCTCTCTCTCTCTCTCTCTCTCTCTCTCTCTCTCTCTCTCTCTCTCTCTCTCCTCTCTCTCTCTCTCTCTCTCTCTCCTCTCTCTCTCTCTCTCTCTCTCTCTCTCTCTCTCTCTCTCTCTCTCTTCTCTCCTCTCTCTCTCTCTCTCTCTCTCTTCTCTCTCTCTCCTCTCTCTCTCCTCTCCTCTCTCCTCCTCCTGTCCTGGTCCCAGGGGAAGAACATGCCCAGGGTAAACATGCCCAGCAGGGGTCCGCCAACCATGCCAAAGATGCTGAGCGCCGCCTAAACAAACGTAAATAAAAGGCATTAATAATAATAATAATAATAATAATAATAATAATAATAATTATAATAATAAAAATGTTATTCTCACTCAAAGGCATACAAGAAAAAACAACAACATAATATATGGACGAGGGAATGAACTTAAGTACTGAAGCAAATCATTGATAATAGCTATATAGTACATACCTCTGTAATAATAATAATAATAATAATAATAATAATAATAATAATAATAATAATAATAATAATAAAATAATAATAATAATTTAGTCTCAGCCAGTCTCAGTCTCTCTCTTCTCTCTCTCTCTCTCTCTCTCTCCTCTCTCTCTCTCTCTCTCTCTCTCTCTCTCTCTCTCTCTCTCTCTCCTCTCTCTCTCTCTCTCTCTCTCTCTCTCTCCTCTCTACGAAATACTAAAAAAAAAAAAAGGGATTCAGATAATGTACGAAAAGGCTATCATTTATTATAGTCTACATGTACGGAATAGAGAGAGGGGGCCGTGCTGGCTCCGGAGATGCGCAGCGGGTGCCTTGAGAATCTCGGTACGTGGCGCAGAAGTTGCCGAAGACCGGGCTGCGAGACCAGACAGATTATGACGTAGGAAAGAATGTCAGGAACAACATTACCCCTGAGACCAGAACGTAAATAGCATGTATTGGGTGCATTTTAGGACGATTTGAGGATATAGGCAGATATGTTATAGATAGGTATGACCTGTTAATATCCTGTCGATAATTATTTGGGTATTAAGGATTTTCTAATTTTATGCTCGACAACATACGTTTTATAGCCAAGGACAGATCTGGTGACGTGATGGAAGGGAAGTAAGATAAGATTTTCATCCCTATCTAGACATTTGCAGTGACACTCAGGTTATTGATATACAAGCGCGCAAGTCAGCACTAGAATAGCGGACTCGAACCGTGACCGAATGCACAGGACGCTACAATTGCGGCTCACACTCTACCACCTTGCATCCTGTACGGCTGATGAAGTAGGATTGATGTTTAGAGGAAGGTTTGAGTCAATAGAGCAATAGTTAGTCATGCAGTAACCCTCTGTAACGCGAGTAATTGAGTAAAACGGGACTCACAATTGACCAAAAGGTTGACATGACGTGTGAGAGTAAAGTAAATATAGCCATTTATTAAAGAGTCCATTTCTTCACTCTCAGTCACAATTCGTGTTGGAGAGAGTATCCGCATACGTAAAAGGTCTCGTATCACGGGGACGTCAGGGGAGAAAGTAGAGGTACGGCAGGCAGGTCCCTCTTGCTTTTCTTCTCAGCCGATAAGTAGATAAGATTTTCATCCTATCTAACACTTGGCAAGTACCAACTACAAGGTTATTGACTATACCAGCGCCACACTGTCAGCACGAACTGGCGACTCAAACCGCTTTGACCGAAATGCACAGGGACGCTTACACATTGCAATGCTACGTCTCTCAACCTTGCCGCCCTTGACGGACTTCAGCGACTACAGCGTGACTGTCTGTGTGAGGGATCATGTTTCTGATACCTGTACAAAGGTTTCTCTGGGGATGTGAAGCGGTAGGGTGGATCTAACGACTTGGTGTTGTTCCCATTGTGGCCTGTGGGTGTGTTTACTTAGTTGTATTTACTATGTTGTGTTTTCAGGCCTGAGCTACACTAGTGTGGTCCGTCTCAGTATCTACATTATCCAGTCTTTGCTTCAACTGGTGACTTCTTGCCGTGACTCTTTAGTCATTCCAAACTGTACTTTTCTATGAGGAAGCTGTACTTCTTGCTGCTGTTCAGGCATCTAAGCTGTACTTCTTGCTGTTGTTCAGGCATCTAAGCTGTACTTCTTGCTGTTGTTCAGGTATCTAAGCTGTACTTCTTGCTGTTGTTCAGGCATCTAAGCTGTACTTCTTGCTGTTGTTCAGGCATCTAAGCTGTACTTCTTGCTGTTGTTCAGGTATCTAAGCTGTACTTCTTGCTGTTGTTCAGGCATCTAAGCTGTACTTCTTGCTGTTGTTCAGGCATCTAAGCTGTACTTCTTGCTGTTGTTCAGGCATCTAAGCTGTACTTTTTGCTGTTGTTCAGGTATCTAAGCTGTACTTCTTGCTGTTGTTCAGGCATCTAAGCTGTACTTCTTGCTGTTGTTCAGGCATCTAAGCTGTACTTCTTGCTGTTGTTCAGGCATCTAAGCTGTACTTCTTGCTGTTGTTCAGGCATCTAAGCTGTACTTCTTGATGTTGTTCAGGCATCTAAGCTGTACTTCTTGATGTTGTTCAGGCATCTAAGCTGTACTTCTTGCTGTTGTTCAGGCATCTAAGCTGTACTTCTTGATGTTGTTCAGGCATCTAAGCTGTACTTCTTGATGTTGTTCAGGCATCTAAGCTGTACTTCTTGCTGTTGTTCAGGCATCTAAGCTGTACTTCTTGCTGTTGTTCAGGCATCTAAGCTGTACTTCTTGCTGTTGTTCAGGCATCTAAGCTGTACTTCTTCTGTTGTTCAGGCATCTAAGCTGTACTTCTTGCTGTTGTTCAGGCATCTAAGCTGTACTTCTTGATGTTGTTCAGGCATCTAAGCTGTACTTCTTGCTGTTGTTCAGGCATCTAAGCTGTACTTCTTGCTGTTGTTCAGGCATCTAAGCTGTACTTCTTGCTGTTGTTCAGGCATCTAAGCTGTACTTGTTGCTGTTGTTCAGGCATCTAAGCTGTACTTCTTGCTGTTGTTCAGGCATCTAAGCTGTACTTCTTGCTGTTGTTCAGGCATCTAAGCTGTACTTCTTGCTGTTGTTCAGGCATCTAAGCTGTACTTCTTGCTGTTGTTCAGGCATCTAAGCTGTACTTCTTGTGTTGTTCAGGCATCTAAGCTGTACTTCTTGCTGTTGTTCAGGCATCTAAGCTGTACTTCTTGCTGTTGTTCAGGCATCTAAGCTGTACTTCTTGCTGTTGTTCAGGCATCTAAGCTGTACTTCTTGCTGTTGTTCAGGCATCTAAGCTGTACTTCTTGATGTTGTTCAGGCATCTAAGCTGTACTTCTTGATGTTGTTCAGGCATCTAAGCTGTACTTCTTGCTGTTGTTCAGACATCTAAGCTGTACTTCTTGCTGTTGTTCAGGCATCTAAGCTGTACTTCTTGCTGTTGTTCAGGCATCTAAGCTGTACTTCTTGATGTTGTTCAGGCATCTAAGCTGTACTTCTTGCTGTTGTTCAGGCATCTAAGCTGTACTTCTTGATGTTGTTCAGGCATCTAAGCTGTACTTCTTGATGTTGTTCAGCATCTAAGCTGTACTTCTTGATGTTGTTCAGACATCTCCCTTTTGCTAAATGTTTTGTATGTCCTCTTGTGTAGCGACGTTCTCTTTGTTTCGTAGTCAGTAGTCTCTCACTGTCTGTTTCTTCCATCTTAGTTATCAGCTTAAACATTGTTGTTAACCCCTTCACGCCCAGATCTTTCCTTGGCTATATATAATTGTCTGTTGTTAGGCATAAAATTACGAAAAGTAACTTAATATACCAAATTAACTCGTGGACAAGAATACTAAACAGGTCATAGCTATTAGAATATTGCTTATATGAATTAAAATTGTCTAATGGTAGCCAAATTACAATGGAAATTACGTTGTGGGCCTCAAGGGGTTAAGTCTCCTCTTTCTCTTCTCTGCTCGAGTGTTGTCACTTTATTTCCTTCAACCTTTCCTCACAAGAAAGTTCTTCCAGCCCTGCTACCATCCTTCAAGGCTGGGCACCGCACCTTTTTTTTCAGGTTTCTGTTTCTTCCATCTTTGTGTGTGTGTGTGGGGACCATGCACTCGGGTACTCAATGGCCCACGTGTTGCAGTGTACTTACCTGCCTAGGTACAATACATAAAAAAATATATTTTACTCTACAGTACTGTACAGACAGGGAACTTAGTTTGAGCATGTATGACCGAGGGACGCCCCTCATAAACCCAACAGAGTTTATAAGAAGTCCGAACAGAGGTGGACAACCGATCATCCTACAAACCAAACTATCGGATATTGCGATGGACCCTTCTCCCCAATTGGTTCGGTTTATCGAGGAATTACTGTAGTTCATACCAATACAGGTTGAAGTTCCCAAACTCGGCAACACCAAAACTCGGCTATGGTTCCGGATTTTCCAAAACACGACAGAACACCCAAAACCCTGGGCGTAGTTGCCGGGTCGGCCGCTGGGTGCCACCACACTAGGCCGCTGGGTTTCTTATGGGTGAAATATAGCTTTTTTCCTACATATTGAAGTATACAATCCTCTTTTTAGAATAATTTTGTCACCCTCACCACATTATAATGGACTCAGTGACATAGTTTCGGGGTAGGGAGGGATTATCTAACTACCTTAATTTTTTTCATGTGATTTTCATGCTTTTTTCCCCCTTAATATATCTACGTTCTAAAAGTCGGAAAATTCCATTACTCGGCTCGGCGCTGGTCCCGAGGTTGCCGAGTTTGGGAACTTCAACCTGTCCTATAACTACTACCAATACTACTAATGGTAATGATAATAACAGAGTTTATTAACACACACCCGCTCACCTCAAGGCCCCAGAGAATATACCCGCCACGAACAGGCCCGGCAGACCACGGAACTTTCCCAGAGTGTCCATGACGAACAGGGGGAACAGTTGGTCGCCCTTGGACACAATGCCGGCGCGGATGGGGTCACAGTCTGCGTACTTGGCGTAGACCACCATTCCTCCGAAGGCGCAGGTGATCATGAGGATAAACAGTCCCACCATGTTGATGTACAAGGCGTTGATGGCCATCTGTTTCGTCTGCACACTCAGGTAACGCTGGACCTAAGGGGGGAAAAATAAACATTAGAAATAAAAAAAATTGACATAAAAAAAAGAAAATACCAGGAAAAACTCCGTGTTCACCTGGGCCTAAGGAAAAAAAAAAAAATCCCTGCGGTGTTTACCTGGGCCTAAAATAATAAATAAATAAAAAATAAATAAAAAAACGGAAAAAATCCCCGCCGCGTTTACCTGCGCCTGGTTGACGCCATAGATGGTGATCCAGGTGAAGTATCCGCCTATAATTAACCTCTTCACTGCGGCTGGTACAAATATGGTCTCAGCTGTCTAAGGGTTCACTGCGGCTGGTACAAATACGGTCTCTCAGCTGTCTAAGGGTTCACTGCGGCTGGTACAAATACGGTCTCTCAGCTGTCTAAGGGTTCACTGCGGCTGGTACAAATACGGTCTCTCAGCTGTCTAAGGGTTCACTGCGGCTGGTACAAATACGGTCTCTCAGCTGTCTAAGGGTTCACTGCGGCTGGTACAAATATGGTCTCTCAGCTGTCTAAGGGTTCACTGCGGCTGGTACAAATACGGTCTCTCAGCTGTCTAAGGGTTCACTGCGGCTGGTACAAATACGGTCTCTCAGCTGTCTAAGGGTTCACTGCGGCTGGTACAAATACGGTCTCTCAGCTGTCTAAGGGTTCACTGCGGCTGGTACAAATACGGTCTCTCAGCTGTCTAAGGGTTCACTGCGGCTGGTACAAATACGGTCTCTCAGCTGTCTAAGGGTTCACTGCGGCTGGTACAAATACGGCTCTCAGCTGTCTAAGGGTTCACTGCGGCTGGTACAAATACGGTCCTCTCAGCTGTCTAAGGGTTCACTGCGGCTGGTACAAATACGCTCTCAGTGCTAGGGTCACTGCGCTGGTACAAATAGGTCTCTCAGCGTCTAAGGGTTTATGGGTGTAAAATATATGGTCTCAGCGTCTAGGGTTTCACTGCGGCTGTACAAATACGGTCCTCAGTGTCTAAGGTTCACGCGGCTGGTACAAATACGGTCTTCAGCTGTCTAAGTTCATGCGGTGGTAATCGGTTCTCAGCTGTCTAAGTTTCCTGCGGCTGTAAAATACGTCTCTCGTGTCTAAGGGTTCACTGCGGCTGGTACAAATCGGTCTCTCGGCGTCTAAGGTTCACGCGGCTGTCAATACGGTTTGAACTTCAGCTGTCTAGGTCATGCGCTGTACAAATATGGTCTCAGCTGTCTAAGGTTCATGCGACTGATACAAATACGGTCTCTCACTGTCTAAGGGTTCACTGCGCGTACAATACGGTCCTCCAGCTGTAGAAGGTTCACGCGGCTGGTACAAACTATGGTCTCTCGTGCTAAGGTTCATGCGGCGGTACAAACGGTCTCTCAGGTGTCCATAGGTCAACTGCGGCTGGTACAAATATGGTTCAGCCTGTCTAGTCACATGCGGCTGGTGACAATGGGTCTACAGCTGCTAAGGTTCTGGCGCTGGTACACATGTCTCGCGTCTAAGGGTCAGGTGCGGCTGGTACAAATACGGTCCTCAGCTGTCTAAGGTTCACTGGCGGCATGGTACAATCGTCTCTCAGCTGCAAGGGTCACTCAGGCTGGTACAATACGTCTCGTCGACTCTAAGGTCATGGGTGTACAAATACGGTCTCTAGAGTCTAAGGTTCTTGCGGCGGTACAAAAACGGATCTCCACTGCTAAGGGTTTCACTGGCGCTGTACAAATAAGTTCAGCTGTATAAGAATCACTGCGGTGGTACAAAATCGGCCTCAGCGTCTAGGTTACCTGCGCGCTGGTAAATGACGGTCTCTCAGTGTCTAAGGGTCCACGCGGTGGTACAATATGGTCTCTCAGCTGTCTAAGGGTTCACTGCGGCTGGTACAAATACGGTCTCTCAGCTGTCTAAGGGTTCACTGCGGCTGGTACAAATATCGGTCTCTCAGCTGTCTAAGGGTTCACTGCGGCTGGTACAAATATGGTCTCTAGCTGTCTAAGGGTTCACTGCGGCTGGTACAAATACGGTCTCAGCTGTCTAAGGGTTCACTGCGGCTGGTACAAATACGGTCTCTCAGCTGTCTAAGGGTTCACTGGGCTGGTACAAATATGGTCTCTCAGCTGTCTAAGGGTTCACTGCGGCTGGTACAAATACTGGTCTCAGCTGTCTAAGGGTTCACTGCGGCTGTACAAATATGGTCTCAGCTGTCTAAGGGTTCACTGCGGCTGGTACAAATATGGTCTCAGCTGTCTAAGGGTTCACTGCGGCTGGTACAAATACGGTCTCAGCTGTCTAAGGGTTCACTGCGGCTGGTACAAATATGGTCTCTCAGCTGTCTAAGGGTTCACTGCGGCTGGTACAAATATGGTCTCAGCTGTCTAAGGGTTCACTGCGGCTGGTACATATAGGGTTTCTGTATTTAAACTCTGCGCTCAATGATAGTTGTGGGTAAATATTCGCTGTGATAGGCTTGTATGGCAACAGTGTCAAGTGTTGCGATATAATAGAACCTCTTTTTCTGCTTGAGTGAGTTAGTGTGACTAATAAGGTCTAGCGGTGCAGTACGACATTTTGACGCTGCCACGCCTTCTAATTCAATGGCCAGGCTAAATAGTCAAGATATTCAACATATTCTTGATGGATATAAAACAGAAGCATGAATGAATGAATGAATGAATGCATGAATGAAGCATTTATGTACCAAAATATACTGTATTATGTTGAGTAGTAATAGTAAGTGGTTTCATTGTGCGTCTAGCTGCACGGTCACGGCCCTGTTGCTGCACTCTGACGTAACTCCTCACTTAGCTGGTAGCCTCCACCAAGACCAAACATAGATTTTCTGGTATGGAATGAGCATCCTATTTGTTTAGGCACTGTAAATATGATAAGAAATTATTTTAATTTTAATTAAACCTGCCGCACAGGGGGGTAGGCCTATGAATTTGATATCAGCAGTGAAGGGGTTAAGGTCCAGAAGTAAGCCTATTTTTTTCCCCTACATCTTAAAAATAAAAATAAATAAAAAAGACCCAGGAGAAAAAAAAGGACCCGGAGGAAAAAAAAGACAGAAAAAAAGGACCCGAGAAAAAAAGACAGAAAAAAAGACAAAAAAAGGACCCGAGAAAAAAAGACAGAAAAAAAGACAAAAAAGGACCCGAGAAAAAAAGACAGAAAAAAAGGACCGAGAAAAAAGACAGAAAAAAAGGACCGAGAAAAAAAGACAGATAAAAGGACCCGAGAAAAAAGACAGAAAAAATAGGACCGAGAAAAAAAGACAGAAACAAAAGGACCCGAGAAAAAAGACGAAAAAAAAAGGACCCGAGAAAAAACGACAGAAAAAAAGGACCAGAGAAAAAAGACAGAAAAAAGGACCCGGAAAAAAAGACAGAAAAAAATGGACCCGAGAAAAAAAGACAGAAAAAAAGACAGAAAAAAAGGACCCGAGAAAAAAAGACAGAAAAAAAGGACCCGAGAAAAAAAGACAGAAAAAAAAGGACCAGAGAAAAAAAGACAAAAAAAAGGACCCGAGAAAAAAAGACAGAAAAAAAAGGACCCGAGGAAAAAAGATCCATGGAAAAAAAAAAACAGGGAAAAAAACTACTCTGGAAAAAATAAAACACCCGAGAGAAAAAATAAACCTGTGGCTTATTTAAAAATTACTGTAAAACCTCTCGTATTCGGACCCTCATTATATTATTCGGACTTTGACATTATTTGGACCTCCCTTTTTTTTTTTTTTTTTTTTTTTTTTTTTTAGGGGTCAAATTTCCTAGCTATATTTACACCTAGATTTTTTTTTTTTTTTTTTTTTTTTTTTTTTTTTTTTTTATATATACATATCCCCCCATATATAATCCCCCATTATTCGGATCCTTGCATTACTCGGACCACTCCTTGGCCCCATTAGTCCGAATACGAGAGGTTTGACTGTATAAAAATCTGCGGTGTGTTTACCTGAGCCTGATTGACGCCGTAGATGGTGATCCAGGTGAAGTATCCCCCGATGATGAGTGTCCAGAAGGTGTGGCGCGTGGTGGGGTCCGGGTCAAAGTCTATGAGGGTGGCGCGGCCGCTCTCCACATTTTTCTGCCACACGTACTCAAAGCCGCCCACGTCTATGCAGCCTTTGATGATCATGAACATCATGCTGGAGTACATGATCACCGTCTGGAAGCCAACAGTGAATTACGGGTTGAGAATGGAGTTTAATTCGTTGAGTTTTTATGAATCGAAGGTATTTTTAATGAGGGTTTCAGAAGGTTTTGAGGCTTTTCCAGTTTAGATTTTCAGTTTGTTTTGTTAATTTTAGAGGAAATTTCTGACAGTAATCAACATAAAAATATACTAGGAAAAATAGAAAAAAACACTAACCTATAGGAAATATAGGTCAAAACAGTGTCAGAAATAGGAAAAAACACTAACCTATAGGAAATATAGGTCAAAACAGTGTCAGAAATAGGAAAAAACACTAACATATAGGTCAAAACAGTGTCAGAAATAGGAAAAAACACTAACCTATAGGTCAAAACAGTGTCAGAAATAGGAAAAAACACTAACCTATAGGAAATATAGGTCAAAACAGTGTCAGAAATAGGAAAAAACACTAACCTATAGGTCAAAACAGTGTCAGAAATAGGAAAAAACACTAACCTATAGGTCAAAACAGTGTCAGAAATAGGAAAAAACACTAACCTATAGGTCAAAACAGTGTCAGAAATAGGAAAAAACACTAACATATAGGTCAAAACAGTGTCAGAAATAGGAAAAAACACTAACCTATAGGTCAAAACTGTGTCAGAAATAGGAAAAAACACCTAACATATAGGTCAAAACAGTGTCAAGAAATAGGAAAAAAAAAACACTAACCTATAGGTCAAAAACTGTCAGAAATAGGAAAAAACACTAACATATAGGTCAAAACAGTGTCAGAGAAATAGGAAAAAACACTAACATATAGGTCAAAAAACAGTGTCAGAAATAGGAAAAAACACTAACATATAGGTCAAAACAGTGTCAGAAATAGGAAAAAAACACTAACATATAGGTCAAAACAGTGTCAGAAATAGGAAAAAAACACTAACCTATAGGTCAAAACTGTCAGAAATAGGAAAAAACACTAACATATAGGTCAAAACTGTTCAGAAATAGGAAAAAACACTAACCTATAGGTCAAAAACTGTCAGAAATAGGAAAAAAACACTAACATATAGGTCAAAACTGTGTCAGAAATAGGAAAAAACACTAACCTATAGGTCAAAACTGTGTCAGAAATAGGAAAAAACACTAACCTATAGGTCAAAACAGTGTCAGAAATAGGAAAAAACACTAACCTATAGGTCAAAACTGTGTCAGAAATAGGAAAAAACACTAACATATAGGTCAAAACAGTGTCAGAAATAGGAAAAAACACTAACCTATAGGTCAAAACAGTGTCAGAAATAGGAAAAAACACTAACCTATAGGTCAAAACAGTGTCAGAAATAGGAAAAAACACTAACATATAGGTCAAAACAGTGTCAGAAATAGGAAAAAACACTAACCTATAGGTCAAAACAGTGTCAGAAATAGGAAAAAAACACTAACCTATAGGTCAAAACAGTGTCCAGAAATAGGAAAAAAACACTAACATATAGGTCAAACTGTCAGAAATAGGAAAAAACACTAACATATAGGTCAAAACAGTGTCAGAAATAGGAAAAAACACTAACACTATAGGTCAAAACTGTGTCAGAAATAGGAAAAAACACTAACATATAGGTCAAAACAGTGTCAGAAATAGGAAAAAACACTAACCTATAGGTCAAAACAGTGGTCAGAAATAGAAAAAAACACTAACCTATAGGTCAAAACTGTGTCAGAAATAGGAAAAAACACTAACCTATAGGTCAAAACAGTGTCAGAAATAGGAAAAAACACTAACCTATAGGTCAAAACAGTGTCAGAAATAGGAAAAAACACTAACCTATAGGTCAAAACAGTGTCAGAAATAGGAAAAAACACTAACATATAGGTCAAAACAGTGTCAGAAATAGGAAAAAAACACTAACCTATAGGTCAAAAACTTTTGTCAGAAATAGGAAAAAACACTAACATATAGGTCAAAACAGTGTCAGAAATAGGAAAAAACACTAACCTATAGGTCAAAACAGTGTCAGAAATAGGAAAAAACACTAACCTATAGGTCAAAACAGTGTCAGAAATAGGAAAAAACACTAACATAGGGGGGGAAAAACACTAACATATAGGAAAGATATTTAAAAACAGAGTCTTAAGTCTCACCTGCAGAGCGTCCGTCCATAACACAGCCTTCATGCCTCCCAGCGTGGTGTAGAAGATACACACAAAACAGATGAGGGAGACGGAGATGTAGACGTTGAAGCCCGTCACTTGGGCCAGGGCCAGGGCCGGCGCGTACACCACGATGGCCATGTACAGACACATCTGGGGGGGATGGAGAGTTGTAGTTGTATGATACGAACAAAGAAAAACAGCGATAGCCATGTATAGGGACATCTAAGGAGGGAGAGAGAGAGAGAGTTGTGGTGTGATGTTAACAAAAAAAAGTGATGGGAGAGAGAAAAAGAGAGAGAGAGAGAGGGTTTTGGTGGTATGATAATAAAAATAGTGATTGCCATATACAGGGAGGTCCCGTTATACGAGCATTCGGTATACGAGAATCCGATGATACGAGATGTGTAAATTAGGGTCTGTTTTCAATATACGAGATCGAAAATCCAATGATACGACATTCAAACTGGGGTGAGTAAAATTATCAAGTTGAAAATACTCGCCCTACCACTCCCAGTCTGGACAAAGGGGGATTTGGTTGACCCCAGTCAGGTCACCCCTAGCAAGCCGTGACCTGAAGGGTAATTAAGCATATGGCGCGGCCTGACATTTAGTGGTAATTAGCCAGGTGTGCGGCTCCAACCTTGGGACCGCAGTCAGTTACCTGAAGGGTAATTAAGCATATGGCGCGGCCTGATCCTTAGGGGTAATTAGCCAGGTGTGCGACTCCAACCTTGGGACCGCAAGCAATGACCTGAAGGGTAATTAAGCATATGGCGCGGCCTGATCCTTAGGGGTAATTAGCCAGGTGTGCGACTCCAACCTTGGGACCGCAAGCAATGACCTGAAGGGTAATTAAGCATATGGCGCGGCCTGATCCTTAGGGGTAATTAGCCAGGTGTGCGACTCCAACCTTGGGACCGCAAGCAATGACCTGAAGGGTAATTAAGCATATGGCGCGGCCTGATCTTAGGGGTAATTAGCCAGGTGTGCGACTCCAACCTTGGGACCGCAAGCAATGACCTGAAGGGTAATTAAGCATATGGCGCGGCCTGATCCTTAGGGGTAATTAGCCAGGTGTGCGACTCCAACCTTGGGACCGCAAGCAATGACCTGAAGGGTAATTAAGCATATGGCGCGGCCTGATCCTTAGGGGTAATTAGCCAGGTGTGCGACTCCAACCTTGGGACCGCAAGCAATGACCTGAAGGGTAATTAAGCATATGGCGTGGCCTGATCCTTAGGGGTAATTAGCCAGGTGTGCTGCCCCAACCTTAGGACCTCTGCACTACCCTCTTTTGTATCACGCGGCGTCCCCTACAGTACAAAGTCTTTTTTGCTTGTTATGCACGTTTTATGTTTAATTAATGTGCAGTTATGTTATTTTGTGTGCTATTTTCTTTTATAAGAATGCTTTTTTACAGAATAGGTAGTACAGTGTGGGTAATATAGACGCTGTGTGTTTGTTGTGTTTGCTATAGTTTATTTTAGCTTGAAAAACAAGTTGTTTTTTTTTTTTTTTTTTAATTGATGGTTCTGGAACCAAACCTATATTTTACCATTAGTTATGTGTTTCGTTCCTTATACCAGCTTTCACTTTACGAGTATGCCAGGTGGAACCTAACTGCTCCTATCTTCGGGACCTCCCTGTACAGGGATATCTGGGGGGGTGATAATTATATAGTAGTACAGGAGAACCTCGTTTATCCGGCACCCTCGGGGGGGGGAGCGCAAGCCGGATAACTCATTTTGCCGTTGTTTTGAGAGTTACTCTTATGGAATCGCCCAAAATCCCTTTTTTTTTTTTTTTTTTTTTTTTTTAATTTTATTTTTTATATACATCAAAGGAACTGGCCAAGGGCACAACAAAAATGGGTAACACAAAGGCCGCTTAGTTGGCAGTCCCTATAAAGAAGACAGTCAGAGAATAAAATAAAAAAGAGGGGTGAGCCAATTTAGTTTGGGAGGTGTCTTGTTACTCCTCTCTTGAAAAGATGTAAGTCATAGGAAAGTGGAAAAATAGAAACAGGAAGAGAGTTCCAGAGTTTACCAGTGAAAGGGATGAAAGGGTTGCCAACCCTGCGTACCCCGCCAAATTTGAACTAAATTTCTGCCGATTTTCTCAGTTTTTGAAATAATTATACCTAATTAATGCCTGGGTTATCCTGCTGAGTGCCCCACACTCCTCGTCAGGATGGACAAGCCAGTCCTCGTGTCGCACGCCAGCAGCACGAACACTCTCCTCTCTTTTTTCACAGGATCTCTCTGACGAGCTCAAGCTAGCCCGTGGTCCTCCCTGCTGGAGGCCCGGAGAAGAAAAAAAAAAAAAAAAAAAAAAAAATGCCTGGGTCGATTAGTGCCGTTGTTTTGAGGCTGCCGTTGTTTTAAATGCCGGTTAAATGAGGTTCTCCTGTAATAGGATAACAAAAATAGAGGGAGGTGGAAATTAATGAGAGAAAAAAAAGCAACAACTAGGAAATAGAGGGGAAAAAATAACGAAATCCAGGAAACAAATTAGAAAAAGGGGAGAGGGTTGTAGTGATAGGATAAGGACAATAGTGATGGATATATACAGGGGATATATACAGGGACATTGGGTGTATACAGGGACATCGGGGTGTATACAGGGACATTGGGGGGGGGGGGTTGTACAGTAGTAATATGATAAGGAAAATAGTGATAAGATATATACAGGGATATCTACAAGGACATCTGGGTGTATACAGGGACATCGTGGGGGGGGGGGGGGGGGGGGGGGGGGGGGGGGGGGGGGGGGGGGGGGGGGGGGGGGGGGGGGGGGGGGGGGGGGGGGGGGGTTGTACAGTAGTAATATGATAAGAGAAATAATGGTGGTGAGACTGGAGGAGTATTGGGAGTGCTTGTTGCTGTTGTGACATTCTAGAAAACAGGATGTCACTTAGTAATTATAGGAAGTGTAGATATATTCCTCCTTCTCCAATATCTTCCCTTCTCAAATAGCACTCCTACTCTTACTACTCTACCCCCCCCCCCTACCATTCCTCCTCCTCCTCCTCCTCTTCCTCCAGAATCTTTCCTTTCAAATATTACTCTTTTTCTGCTCTATCCTCTTCCTCTTCCTCTTCCTTCCCTCTTCCTCTTCCTCTTCCTCTTCCTCCTCTCTCCTCCTCCCTCCTCCTCCTCCTCCTCCTCCTCCTCCTCCTCCTCCTCCTCCCCCTTTCCTCTCTCCTCTCCTCCTCCTCCTCTTCCTCTTCCTCCCTCCTCCTCCTCCTCCTCCTCTCACCTGTATGATAAACACGCCAGAGCCCAGCCATCGCGTATAGCAGTCGAATCTCTTCTCCAAGTATTCATAAGCAGAGGTGACCTGAGGACAGACAAAGAGTGCCATTATTACCTGGATCTCATCAGAACAGAAGCATGTACTGTATAAATCCCAGTCACCTTAACCCCTTCACGCCCAGATCTTTCCTTGGCTATAAAAAAATGCATGTTGTCAAGCCATAAAATTACGAAAAGTAACTGAATCTACCAAATTAGCTAGTGGACAAGGATACTAAACAGGTCATAGCTATAAAATATTACTTATAGTCACTAAAATCGGCTAACCACAGACCAGACTCAACATCCAA
>JACEEZ010022317.1:42500-50000 GCA_016584305.1 Chionoecetes opilio
CAAAAGGTCAATTTTCTCAGAAATAGTTAACACATTGTTCTTCCTTTTCTTTTCACTTCCCCCAGTAGGTGTTCCTGGACGTTTGGGAGCCATAATACCAATAACAGACCTGTAGAAGTACACAAAATAACAGTGTACACAACTCTACAGTCACAACACCACTGAACAATAACAACAAACAAATCGGCGGGAGAAACCAAGCGGCCTAGTGTGGTGGCACCCAGCGGCCGACCCGGCAACTACGCGCCGGGTTTTGGGTGTTCTGCCGTGTTCTGGAAAATCCGGAACCATAGCCGAGTTTTGGGTGTTGCCGAGTCTTGGGATGCCGAGTTTGGGAACTTCAACCTGTATGACCTTTGCTATGTGGTACTCACTCATACACTCATTAAAATAGGGCATAATAGGGCATGGGTCATATAAAAATGGGTATAAAGTCTATTGTCTATTAAGAAAACTGTATTGACTATTGACTTAGGAAAAAAGGACTTAAAATGACTTAGACGAAAATGATGGGCAATTTGTTTACGAGGCTGACAATTGTATACATGGATATCGTACCTTGCAATCAGCGACATGGCCACGGGGAAAGTTGTCATGGACTTGCCGGCCATCAGGAACTCATTGGTGTCCTGCTTTTTGCCGAAACAGCCGTACAGAATGCCTATGACGGCCGACACAGCCAACATTAGCGTGAACACAACGTAATCGGGCCATTGAAACCGATCCGCTAACTCCTCTGCTAAGTTAGGGGCGGTAGTAGTAGAGAACTCCTCTTCTAAGTTAGACATGGTGTTAGGGGTGGTGGTGGTAGTGGTAGTGGTAGTGGTGGTAGTGGTAGTGGTAGTTAGTAGTAGTAGTAGTAGTAGAGGTTTTTGCTATATCTTATTCAGGCATCTCTCGCTGTAGTATTTTTTTTCAATGGTGGTGGTGGTGGTGGTGGTGGTGATGGTGGTGATGGTGGTGGTGGTGGTGGTGGTGGTGTGGTGGTGGTTCTTCTGGAAAATAAAAATAAAAGTGTAAGTACAGTTCTATCTACCATTTTATGATAGCGAGTATATATATATATATGATCGAATGCTAAGTCTCAGCTAGTGGACAGGGATACTAAACAGGTCATGCCTATAAAATATTGCTTATAGTCACTAAAAATCATCGCATGGTACCCAAAATACAATGGAAATTACGTTCTGGGTCTCAAGAGGTTAACCCCTTCACGCCCAGATCTTTCCTTGGCTATAAAAAATTGTCTGTTGTCGAGCCATACAATTACAAAAAGTAACTCAATATACCAAATTAGTTAGTGGACAGGGATACTAAACAGGTCATATCCATAAAATATTGCTTATAGTCACTAAAAATTGTCGCATGGTACCCAAAATACAATGGAAATTACGTTCTGGGCCTCAAGGGGTTAAATGCAACAAGGTAACTTATCACATGGGAGACATCATAGGAACCAGATTTTTGTTGAATCATATACATGGTGACAAGCCTGGGGATATTTTTTTTTAGATAGAGAGAATTTAGCTCACTCACTCACTGCCATTTTAACATTATTTTCCCTTGTACACTTATAAAAAAAATAAAAAAAAAAAAAAAAAAAAAATCACTTCTCAAAATAATGTGCCTGGAGGATTTTTTTAGAGACGTAAGATGAAGATATGATAAATACAATAGCAACAATGTATTACTCTCAATGACAGTAATAAAATAGTCATAAGGAATAGTATTAAAAGAAATGATGGAGATAATGGAAAAAGACCCACACGAAAAATTTGTACCAAGTAATATTATAAAAAAAAAAAAAAAAAAAAAAAAAAAAAAAAAAAAAAAAAATAATAATAATAATAATAAAAAAAAAATAATAAACAAATAAATAAATAAATAAAAACATTTAACGAGAGAAAAAAATATCGATAAAGAGTACAGTTTTAATTAATATTTGATTCGAAAAAAAAGAGATGACATGATAACACTATATAAATTAATAAAAGGCCGCAGAAATATTGGACTTATCAAGGTATTAATAATTAGCTCATGAAAATAGATTATAGAAGTTTTGTGTCCATAGCTTGAAAATTATAACTGATGTCAATTTTTTTTAGCGAGGCGAAAATTCCATTCTATCATAAGGTCTCATACTTAAAATGATGCCTCCGTTTACCTGATACTATGGTGAACTATGATAAAATACAGTTGAAATTAAGAAGAAGCGTAGTATTCCCTTCTCCCGGCATCAAATATCAGTCAGTAAGGAGCAAGGGGTCAGGATGTTTCACCATGTAAAAAATTTATACTAAGTAAGAATAGATACGTTGTCAAGGCAGTACTACAAGCATGAAGGAGGTCATTTCCTGTGTTATATCTAAGTACATATACTCTCTCTCTCTCTCTCTCTCTCTCTCTCTCTCTCTCTCTCTCTCCTCTCTCTCTCTCTCTCTCTCTCTCTCTCTCTCTCTCTCTCTCTCTCTCTTCTCCTCTCTCTCTCTTTCAGATATTACCGATGGGGGGGGATGGGGGATATCTCTCTCTCTCTCTCTCTCTCTCTCTCTCTCTCTCTCTCTCTCTCTCTCAGATATTACCGATGGGGGGATGGGGGATATCTCTCTCTCTCTCTCTCTCTCTCTCTCTCTCTCTCTCTCTCTCTCTCTCTCTCTCTCTCTCTCTCTCTCTCTCTCTCAGATATTACCGACGGGGGGGATGGGGGATATCTTTTTCAAGGGGTGAGTTAGAAGTATAGCATTATCCCCTTCACGCTCAGATCTTTCCATTAATATATAAAATCATCTGTTGTTAGCCATAAAATTACGATAAGTAACTAAATATACCAAATGAGTTAGTGGACGAGGATACTAAACAGGTCATAGCTATAAAATATTGCTTATAGTCACTACAAATCGTCTAATGGTACACAAATTACAATGGCAATTACGTTCTGGGTCTCAAGGGGTTAATGCAGAGAAATAGCAATTTTATGAAAGATATATAAGAGAAGAAATGATATATAAGAAGAAATGATAGAAAATATTACGAAAATTAAATACAGTAGTGTAGTTAATTATATAGAATAACAGAAAATTATATCAATTATAGTATTATGAATGAGAAATAGCAATTATATCATTATTTAAACATTTACTTTGTTTAAGAATGGCTGTTATTATTGTTATTATTGTTATATTCAGTGTCTGCTTATCAATACTAATGATATACAGCTAAGTATTAATTATCTGACCTTGGGGGGACCGAAGGTAGGTCGGATAATTGGAATAGTCGGATGTTCGGATATCACAGTAACCCTAAACGTAAGGACAAAATGGTATAGAACATAAAAGATGCAGCTCTTGAAGGCCGATCCAGTGGTAGACGCGAAAGTAAAATTCATGCATAAATAAAGCCACAAATCAATGGTTTCTATAAACTAAACAAAAAAAAGTAAAATAAATGGCCAAAACAAGACACAATGTGGTGGTGAAAAAAGTCGGTTGTTTGGAAAAGTCGGATGTTGGGAATTTGGCTATAATACAATCATTATTATTATTATTATTATCATCATCATCAATGGTGTGAACAAAGGCAAGAACAAAGGGACAAAGACAGGAACACAGTAGCAATTTTAACCCATTGAGACCCAGAACGTAATTTCCATTGTAATTTGACCACCATTAGATGATTTTTAATGAATATAAGCAATGTTTTTATAGATATGACCTGTTTAATATCCTTGTCCACTAGCTAATTTGGTTTATTTCGTTACTTTTCGTAATTTTATGGCTCGACAACATATGATTTTTTATAGCAAAGGAAATATCTGGGCGTGAAGGGGTAAATGAAGAAGTTTTTGGTCATTGAAGTTTTGTCAGATTTTTGTGAGATGTTTAATTATGATATGAAAGGGTTTATGTATTGACTTATTAATGGCCTTATTACCTTTATAAAGTTTGTGCTCTCTCTCTCTCTCTCTCTCTCTCTCTCTCTCTCTCTCTCTCTCTCTCTCTCTCTCTCTCTCTCTCTCTCTCTCTCTCTCTCTCTCTCTCTCTCTCTCTCTCTCTCTCTCTCCACACACACAAGAAACCGCGAAAGCTATGTGGATTAGCATTGATAATACTCTCTCTCTTTCTCTCTCTGAACGCCAATAAAAGAATGTGTCAGATAGCGGGTTCCCTTGTCACACACACACACACACATTTACACACACACACAGTCACACACACACAGTCACAGTCACAGTCACAGTCACACACACACACACACACACACAGGAAGGAAATAATTATGATTTTTACAAAGTCATTGAAGACCGGAGGCTAAATGCAGTGAGAGAGAGAGGAGAGAGAGAGAGAGAGAGAGGAGAGAGAGAGAGAGAGAGAGAGAGATAAGAAAAAAACCAGACGATTTTTTTTTTTTTTTTTTTTTTTTTTTTTTTGATAGAAAAATAAAAATGTGTTTCTAGTTTACGTGTGGGCGGGGTGGGTGTGGGTATTTATGTATGTCTGTGTAGTGGGCGGCCTTGGGTCACTGATACGGCCATCACACGCCCCCTGCCCACCCCACACACACACGCCCCCCCCTCTAAATTACCTGGAAACCCCCCACCCTTCCTGCCCTTTAAATCGGGTATTTCCTGATTTACACAAGATCACTTCTGAGTAAAAGCAAAGGTTGTATTCTTAGTATTGTATCATCATTGTTATATTGTATTACTATATGTATTACTAGCCGCAAAGCCGCCCTCCGGGCGGACTTTTTGGCTAGCTCCTGCGGAGGGCTATTGGTGGGCCTTCGGCCCACCACCTGTGTTTGGTGGGCCTTCGGCCCACCAAACATGGACTCTCCAGATAGCCCCTTCTAACTTTCCTGAAATCATGGATGTAGAAATGTATGTATTCCCCCCACCCATTCACTTACCCATTACCCATCACCCCCCACCCATTCACTCACCCATTACCTATCACCCCCCACCCATTCACTCACCCATTACCCATCACCACACACCCATTCACTCACCCATTACCCATCACCCCCACCCATTCACTCACCCATTACCCATCACCCCCCACCCATTCACTCACCCATTACCCATCACCCCCCACCCACCCATTCACTCACCCATTACCCATCACCCCCCACCCATTCACTCACCCATTACCCCCCACCCATTCACCTCACCCATTACCCATCACCACACACCCATTCACTCACCCATTACCCATCACCCCCACCCATTCACTCACCCATTACCCATCACCCCCCACCCATTCACTCACCCATTACCCATCACCACACACCCATTACCCATCACCCCCCACCCATTCACTCACCCATTACCCATCACCCCCCACACCCATTCACTCACCCATTACCCATCACCACACACCCATTCACTCACCCATTACCCATCACCCCCCACCCATTCACTCACCCATTACCCATCACCACACACCCATTCCCTCACCCATTACCCATCACCCCCCACCCATTCACTCACCCATTACCCATCACCCCCCCACCCATTCACTCACCCATTACCCATCACCACACACCCATTCACTCACCCATTACCCATCACCCCCCACCCATTCACGCACCCATTACCCATCACCACACACCATTACCCATCACCCCCCACCCTTCACTCACCCCCCACCCATTCACTCACCCATTACCCATCACCACACACCCATTCACTCACCCATTACCCATCACCCCCCCACCCATTCACTCACCCATTACCCATCACCACACACCCATTCACTCACCCATTACCCATCACCCCCCACCCATTCACTCACCCATTACCCATCACCACACACCCATTCACTCACCCATTACCCATCACCCCCCACCTATTCCCTCACCCATCACCCATCACCCCCAACCCATTCACTCACCCCACACCCATTACCCATCACCCCACCCATTCACTCACCCATTACCCATCACCCTACATCAAGGCTTCCTCAATTCTCGCAACCCACTTTTGTTTTCACAATTCTCGCTAATAGGCTGCTAAAAAAAAGAAAGAAAAAAAAGTGATCGGATCATCTCATAAGTGGGCTTATGACCCCCTGGTCAACCTGATTCCAAAAATGTGCCATATGAGGTGTTTGCGCCACGGGGGGCGGAACCTATACCACACACACACACACACACACACAGACAGACAGACAGACAGACAGACAGACACACTTTCGCTTATATTATTATAGACTATATGTAGGTATGTAGTATTCTCTCTCTCTCTCTCCTCTCTCTCTCTCTCTCTCTCTCTCTCTCTCTCTCTCTCTCTCTCTCTCTCTCTCAGATATTACCGTTTACCGGGGGGATGGGGGATATCTTTTTCAAGGGGTGAGTTAAAAGTATAGCTTAAGTCAAAGTTAAAAGTAAGGGGCGATCTGATGAAGTTTTTTTAAGTGGATAACGGGATGTGATAAATGAGATGTAGGAAAAGTTCTTAAGGCCATTAACCCCTTGAGACCCAGAACGTAATTTCCATTGTAATTTGGGTACCATTAGACGATTTTTAATGAATATCAGCAATATTTTATAGCTATGGCCTGTTTAGTATCCTTGTCCACTAACTAGTTTGGTATATTCAGTTAGTTTTCGTAATTTTATGGCTGACAACAGATGATTTTATATAGCAAAGGAAAGATCTAGGCGTGAAGGGGTTAACCAGGGTAGAACAAGAAGTAACGGATTCAAGCTGGAAAAGCGTAGATTTAAAAAGGAAATAGGGAGAAACTGGTTCACAAATAGGGTGGTGAATGATTGGCATGGACTCAGTCGTCAGGTAGTTAGTGCGGAGTCAATAGGGAGTTTTAAAAGGAGGCTGGACAGTGTTATGGATGGGGATGAAAGGTGGATGTAGGTAGTGTTAAGTAAAGCCCGGTTCCCACCTTCCCGCTTGTACGGCCGCCGTACAAAGTTAAATTCAAGTCATCTCTCCCGCTCGGCGGTGTCCGCTCGAGCGGAGTTGCCAACTGTGCCCAGTTACCACAAATACCACTCAAGCGGTGATGATGGTGACGTCATTGTTGTTGTATGGCGGCCGTACAAGCGGGAAGGTGGGAACCGGGCTTAACAGGAACTACCACGTGTAGGTCTCGCGGCCTCTTGTAACTTCCTTATTTTCTTTTATTACTTCCTTTACTATTTCCCTTTATCCTTCCTGTTGTACTTACCGTGACCCTGACTGCATTCTGGAAACAGGCTCAACCACCACCACGATCTATGTGCCGTTGCAATATTTTCCTAGAGCTTGTTTGTAAAATATTCAGTACACACACACACACACACACACACACACATACCAACACACACACACCACACTCACACACATACAAATCAAAAGAAATATCAATGTTATTTACAGATCTTTCCTTTGCTATACTTTTGTTTTTGTTTTCGAGCCATAAAATTACGAAAAGTAACTGAATATACCAAATTAGTTAGTGGACAAGGATACTAAACAGGTCATAGCTATAAAACATTGCTGAT
>JACEEZ010022317.1:55000-60000 GCA_016584305.1 Chionoecetes opilio
TTTTGAATGTAGTTATTGTGTTGGCTCCGACAACATTTGCTGGTAACTTGTTCCATCGATCAACGACTCTAACATTGAAATAATTTTTACGGAGATCGGTGATGCAACGTTGACCGTTTAGTTTTAAACCATTATTTCTTGTTGTCACTTGAGTTGAAAGCTCGAATAGGTCCTCTTGATTAATGACATCAAAACCTTTTAGGATCTTAAAGGTTTCTATCAAGTCCCCACGGATTCTACGATCCTTTAAGGAAAACATATTAAGTTTCCGCAGTCTCTCTTCATAAGATGAATTTCGCAGAGATGGAATTTGTTTGGTTGCTCTTCTTTGCACTGATTCCAATTTGGCTTGATCTTTTACGAAACAGGGCGACCAGAATTGAACGGCATATTCCAAATGCGGCCTAACCAAGGACGTGTATAATTGTGTCATTACTTTCGGAGTTTTATGTTCAAAGTTACGTTTAATAAAGCCCAACATCATATTTGCCTTTTTACTGGCAGCTAGGCAATGCGAACTGGTTTTCAGATCATTACTGATGATGACACCTAGATCCTTTTCCTGCTGTACTTCAGTTAACGATTGGAAGAAGAGGAGGAGGAAGAAGAGGAGGAGAAGGAGAGGAGGAGGAGGAGGAGGAAAAAACTGGTTATTCGTCTTTGCACTTGTGGTGGTGGAGAGAGAGAGAGAGAGAAGCCGGATAGGTAAAGGGGAAAAATGTTTGGAAATAATAAAAAAAAAAGTGGTTTGGATGTAAAAAAAAATATATTGTATTACGAATTCTTATTATCTGCTTTTGTTCTTTTATTTGTGTACCGACTGACGGCTTTTATTTATTTATTTATTATTATTAATATTAATATTATTATTATTATTATTATTCAAAGTTATCATAAATATGTGTTGTTTATCCTCAGTCACTTTTCTTCCTGCCTTCCTAACTTTCATGGAATTATTCGTAAGGTTATTATTTTTTCAAGTAATTACTAACTACCTATATTCTCTCTCTTTCTCTCTCTCTCTCTCTCTCTCTCTCTCTCTCTCTCTCTCTCTCTCTCTCTCTCTCTCTCTCTCTCTCTCTCGTACTGTACCTATGGAGAGTTTTCTAATAAGCTCACGCTCAAGCCTGTCTCTCGGGCTGTCACATCCTCCGCCCTTTCAGCCTGAAAGATCTATCATTTACCGTAAATTCCCTGTGCTTTTTCGGGACATATCAGAATTACCCTTCAATACAACAACTGAAACAGTTCTTAATAAAAAATGTAGTTTATCATTTTATTTGTCTGCACTTGGTGAAAATATTGGCAAAACAATTGAATACTTGAAAACTCATTCTTTAAAAATCGTCTTTTCATGAAAAAACGCAAGTTCAAGCAGAATGAGGCTTCAGGAAATATCTACCTGTATGTAAGCATTCACTGAGTACCTGTTTTGGGTGTGTCTGTGTCTTGCGACGAACATCATTCATCATCGACGAACATCGACGATCAGAGTTCATTCACGCTCAAAGGGCAGTGGATGTGAGATGCGAGAGACGTCTGGCGGCTTAGCTTTGAAAACTCAGTCTCTGTCCCTCTCTCTCTTTCTCTCTACACATAAACACTCGTACCTAATAAGTCTCTCTCTCTTACCTATTCAGTATGCCTCTCTCTCTCTCTTACCTATTCAGTATGCCTCTCTCTCTCTCTTACCTATTCAGTATGCCTCTCTCTCTCTCTTACCTATTCAGTATGCCTCTCTCTCTCTACAGTGACCTACGCACACACACACTCTCTTGTTGTACCTATACGTAACACACACGGCATGGAATGGGACCTGAAGTTTAGTGAAAGGAAATGTAAAGTCATGGAGTTTAACAGTGAAGATAGGAGTCAGTGGGTGCTTCAGAATAATGTCCTAGAAGTAGTAGAAAAGTATATATACCTAGGAATGGAAGTAAACAAGGAAGGGATAGGCGGTGACAAGCAGAGGAAACTTAATGAAGGCAAGGCAAGGAGGATGACAGGCATGATTATAAATGGTGGTAACAGTCATTAATAAATATGAGGTAGGCAGGAGTTTATGGAAGGGTGTGGCTGTACCCCATTGCCTGTATGGGTCAGAAGTGACTCAGTACAGGGAAGGAGACATCAGGCACTTGGAAAAGACTCAGAACATAGTAGGCAGATGGGGACTAGGAGCTTGTAGGAGCACTGCCGTAGAGGCCATAAGGGGAGACATGGGATGGAGCACCTTCAGGGAAAGGATAATTAAAGGAAAACTGGTGTTCCACAAGAAAATTGAAAGACTTACTGAAGATAGATGGGCAAAGAAAATATCACAGGAAAATAGATCAAGTTCCACCTGGAAGAAGGAACTAGAGAGATGGAAAAGGAGAGAAACTGTGGGAGAGGAATGGAACAGGATGGAGATAATAGATATCAAAAAGAAAATTGAGAATAATGGGCTAGTTAAATGGCAGGAAGGAATGGCCAGGAAATCAACGTTGCAGTGGTACAGGTGGAAACAGAAACCAGAGGGGGTGACCTGGCATGTAGGAGACTGGGGTAGTAAGTTACTCTATAAAGCAAGAACAGGTACCTTGGAAGTCAACGGAAGGAACAGGGAACTGGAGAACCAGAATTGTAGCTGCAGGGTAGGAGAGAAAGAAACTGTAGAACATGTCATTGTGGAATGCAACAAGTATAGGAGTCAGAGGGAAAAGCTTATAGCGTCAATAGTAACAGTCCTAGGCAGAGAGGAGTGGGACAGGAGACTAGAGCAGAAAGACGGGGCCCTGTGTACGGTGTTAGGGCTGTATGGGGACAGAGAGGAGTGGGATAGGAGACTAGAGCAGAAAGACGGGGCCCTGTGTACGGTGTTAGTGCTGTATGGGGACAGAGAGGAGTGGGACAGGAGACTAGAGCAGAAAGACGGGCCCTGTGTACGGTGTTAGTGCTGTATGGGGACAGAGAGGAGTGGGACAGGAGACTAGAGCAGAAAGACGGGGCCCTGTGTACGGTGTTAGGGCTGTATGGGACAGAGAGGAGTGGGACAGGAGACTAGAGCAGAAAGACGGGGCCCTGTGTACGGTGTTAGTGCTGTATGGGGACAGAGAGGAGTGGGACAGGAGACTAGAGCAGAAAGACGGGGCCCTGTGTACGGTGTTAGTGCTGTATGGGGACAGAGAGGAGTGGGACAGGAGACTAGAGCAGAAAGACGGGGCCCTGTGTACGGTGTTAGTGCTGTATGGGGACAGAGAGGAGTGGGACAGGAGACTAGAGCAGAAAGACGGGGCCCTGTGTACGGTGTTAGTGCTGTATGGGGACAGAGAGGAGTGGGATAGGAGACTAGAGCAGAAGACGGGGCCCTGTGTACGGTGTTAGGGCTGTATGGGGACAGAGAGGAGTGGGATAGGAGACTAGAGCAGAAAGACGGGGCCCTGTGTACGGTGTTAGTGCTGTATGGGGACAGAGAGGAAACTGAAACTATTGCAAAACCCTTCACCAAGTGTTTCCTACGGCAGAGGTTGGGAGAGACAGAAACAAAAGACGGCCAGTGATGTTAGGCTGATAACAAAGGATGGAAAACTGAGCAGAAACCTGTTCTTTTGCTTATGGTGAAATGAAGAGGGGAAGAGACTAACAAGACGTGGTGTTACGGTGAGGACGAAGGGACAGAGAGGAGTGATGGAAAGCAGAACTAGACGGGCTGGTCACAGGGACAGAGAAGAGAAGATGATTTACAAATGTTCCTAACGCAGGACACACAACACAACATACACAACATTAATATATCTTATCTGACAAACTCTCTCTCTTCTCCCAGTAATCGGTTCGTCTCTTCAAACAATTAAGGCCTATAACGATCTCGACTATCACAAAGGCTGATTTCAGTATTCTCTTCTACACACACACACACACACACACACATTCCTCTTCTCTCTCTATCTACACACTCTCTCTCTCATCTCTCTCTCTCTCTCTCCTCTCTCTCTCTCTCTCTCTCTCTCTCTCTCTCTCTGTGTATCTATTCAGTATATATCTCTTTCTACACACAAAACACACACACACACACTTCTCTCTCTCTCTCTCTACTACACACTCTCTCCACACACACACACCTCTCTCTCCCTCTCTCTCACTCACTCTCCTCTACATTCTCTCCTCCTCTCTCTCTCTGTATCTATTCAGTATATATCTCTCTTCTACACAACACACCAACACCACTTTTTCTTTCCAGTAAACCACACACTAATGAACCACACACACACCAAACACACACACACACACACACACACCTTGATCACAGCCTAGCAGCAGCAGCAACACCCCTCCCTCAACCACACACAACGCACTGCCATTGAAACACAAACACGATATTAAATATGACCTGACTTCCAAAGGCCTTCGCACTCCTCCCCGCTCTCTTCCTCCTCCTCCTCCTCCTGCTCCTCCTTTTACTTGCTTCCTCTCTCTCTCTCTCTCTCTCTCTCTCTCTCTCTCTCTCTCTCCTCCTCCCCTCCTCCTGTCCTCCTCCCCCTCTGCTCCTGCTCCTCTCCTCCTCCTCCTCCTCCTCCTCTCTTCTTCTTTATCAACCTTGCTCATGTTTCCTGTCCTAATTAATTTTCTGAGAGAGAGAGAGAGAGAGAGAGAGAGAGAGAGAGAGAGAGAGAGAAAGAAAGTATGTGTGTGTGTGTGTGTGTGTGTGTGTGTGTGTGTGTGTGTGTGTGGAGGAAAGTAGGAAAGGTTTCGCTAACTTTTTCTGTATTATTTTTACTTTTTATTTCTCGCGCGTTGATTTTTTTTTTCTCATTTTTTGCAGCTTTTTTATTGCCTTTTTTCTCTCTCTCTCTCTCTCTCTCTCTCTCTCTCTCTCTCTCTCTCTCTGATTTCTTCCTTCAGTTGAAACTCGAGAGAGCACTGGCGGATTTTTTTTTTCTCTCTCTCTCTCTCTCTCTCTCTCTCTCTCTCTCTCTCTCTCTCTCTCTCTGATTTCTTTCTTCATGTGAGACGAGAGA
>JACEEZ010022317.1:65000-75000 GCA_016584305.1 Chionoecetes opilio
CTTCCGAAGTGCCACAGCTGGAACAGTGGTGAAGTTTTCAGGCAGTCTATGGTCCTGGGTGGTGTTTTTTAGAAGGGCTAGGCTGATCTCACTCTGGGATTGGCCCATGTTTGAACGGGTGGGAAAACTGGAACAGGCTGATACCTGTCCCCATGGAATGATCCTGTGGCTGTTGTGCTTGAGGGGTTGTGGTCAATATTATCAAGGGCCCCTACAGTGAAGAGCTGAAAGCGCAACTGGACTGGGCACACAACTCCCTTTCTCTTCATGTCCTCACACACAGCAGTAGCCAGGTGATTCTCTAGGTGGAGCACCCGGTCATAACTGACACTCAGGCCCAGTCATGCATCTGGTAACAAGTTTTCTTGACCTAGTCTGCGTGTGGAGGTTCAGGCCAATGTAGAGTGGTAGGGGTGGCTCAATTTCCAACGAATGTCGTGATCGACTGCTTGGTATTTGCTTGTCTCTCTGGCTCTCTTTTTGCAGTTGAAGAGTATGATCTGTGAGGCAGTGAGACAGGCCTGGAATCTGTGCAGTCCTGATCTTTCAGTCAGCTCCTTTCATCAGCATGGTCCCATACTCTTGAGGTTGGCTGGACAGAGTTCTTCTGGCATCAGGGGGAAAGGAGCCACTGAAGTTGAAACCACAGGAACGAAAGATGTCCCCCTCGCACAATCCTGGCAGCTTTTGCCAAAATTAGTGCATCTCCTTCATAGTCAGTCTCCATGGCCTGTTTCAGCATTTGTTGCATGCCTTTTTCAAAGACAAGTAGCACATTTTTTCCATCACTTTGCTCTTGTGAATATGGAAAGTGCTTCAGGATTTGCTCTTTAAAGCGAACTTTGTTGACTTCACTCCTGATGCCAAAGCCCAGCAAGACGACTTTCGTAGAGATGCCGTAGGGAAGCAAACTTGAAGAGCAATGTGCCTTCTTCCACTTCATTCTCTATGTAAGTGACCAGCTCAGCAAATGCTCTTGCTCGGGCTTTCTTGTCTGGTTTACTGGCATCCTGTAGGTTTTCCCTGTTCCTGATCAGGGACCGGTGACGATTCCGCAGCCCAAACCAAGCAAGCAAGATGGTACTTGGCCTCCAGTGCAATGAGGTCACCGACACCTTCAATCCTGGTCAACAAATCTGAATCCAACAGATCTCGGGCCATTGACCTAACATTGTCATCTGCCCCTAGGGTTTTGAACTCATGCAGGAGTCCATCTTCTTTGGTGCAAATATGCAGCTGGTCTTGTCGAACATTTGCGTGGACGACGGCATCGGTCTTCTGGAGCAGGAGTGCTATCTCTCCCTCGCTTCTTTCGCCCTTGCCAGTTTCTGTGTGTTGATTGGTCGTGACATGATTTGTGCCACTGTGCATGATTCCTGATCAACTCATCCACGTCTGTGGCAGCCCCAAAATGCAAGAGGCACTGGCAGAGCGTTGATTTTCTCTGAACTGAGTCACTTTCTCCAGGAAAGATCCATAGACAGCTGGCGCCGACTTGTCCCGCTCCATGTGCATTTAAGGGACAGCGAAGTGGCTCAGAGGTTTTCTTCTGGCAGACTGCACACGCTGACCAATCCATCACAGATGAGGACTGGGGCTCTTCAAATCTGCAACACACAAAACAAAACAGTTAGCAGACATTGTTGCATCCTTAACTAAGTACATGTACGTAAGTAATTCATGGTCATACATGTAAGCCTAAATTCCATTGTAATAGAACGGTTGTCCTGGTAAAATTTGAAAAGTGTGATCTTGAAGTATAAGAAGGGATGAAAAAAATAACAAACTAGTGGATGTATTGCATATACGGAATATTTCTTTTGCCATTAAAGGCGAATCTTGATTTCATCAAGATTTTTCTAAGTGAAAATTAGCCGTTATCACAAAAATGGTTCATAGAGGCTTCTGAGTAATTGGATCGTTTGTCTCCCCTCTCAAAATCATAGCTAGGACCCTGTAGAATGCCTGAACAAAATTTGGTGCTTTTATCCGGCATGTCCCCATCCTCTTGAAATCTGGTCCTTAGCGGCCGGACTATATCTATCTTTGCTAGTGTTGTTATATCAAGTGTATCTATCTATCTATCTGTCTGTCTATCTATCTTTGCTAGTGTTGTTATATCAAGTGTATCTATCTATCTATCTATCTGTCTATCTATCTTTGCTAGTGTTGTTATATCAAGTGTATCTATCTATCTATCTGTCTGTCTATCTATCTTTGCTAGTGTTGTTATATCAAGTGTATCTATCTATCTATCTATCTGTCTATCTATCTTTGCTAGTGTTGTTATATCAAGTGTATCTATCTATCTATCTGTCTGTCTATCTATCTTTGCTAGTGTTGTTATATCAAGTGTATCTATCTATCTATCTATCTTTGCTAGTGTTGTTATATCAAGTGTATCTATCTATCTATCTATCTTTGCTAGTGTTGTTATATCAAGTGTATCTATCTGTCTAGCTATCTTTGCTAGTGTTGTTATATCAAGTGTATCTATCTATCTATCTATCTGTCTGTCTGTCTATCTATCTTTGCTAGTGTTGTTATATCAAGTGTATCTATCTATCTATCTGTCTGTCTATCTATCTTTGCTAGTGTTGTTATATCAAGTGTATCTATCTATCTATCTATCTGTCTATCTATCTTTGCTAGTGTTGTTATATCAAGTGTATCTATCTATCTATCTATCTGTCTATCTATCTTTGCTAGTGTTGTTATATCAAGTGTATCTATCTATCTATCTATCTGTCTATCTATCTTTGCTAGTGTTGTTATATCAAGTGTATCTATCTATCTATCTATCTGTCTATCTATCTTTGCTAGTGTTGTTATATCAAGTGTATCTATCTATCTATCTATCTGTCTATCTATCTTTGCTAGTGTTGTTATATCAAGTGTATCTATCTATCTATCTATCTGTCTGCATCTATATATGTGCCTCTATCTGTCTGTCTATCTGTCTATCTATCTATCTATCTATCTATCTATTTATATGTCTATCTATCTATCTAGCTGTCTGTCTATCTATCTATCTATTTATATGTCTATCTATCTATCTAGCTGTCTGTCTATCTATCTATCTATTTATATGTCTATCTATCTATCTAGCTGTCTGTCTATCTATCTGTCTGTCTATGTATCTGTCTATCTATCTATTTATATGTCTATCTATTTATATGTCTATCTATCTATCTATCTGTCTATCTTTGTCTATCTATCTATCTGTATCTATCTATCTATCTGTCTATCTATCTATTTATATGCCTATCTATCTATCTAGCTGTCTGTCTATCTATCTATCTGTCTGTCTATCTATCTATCTGTCTATATGTCTATCTATCTATCTATCTATCTTTCCATTCTCATCGATTCATTTTTCGATCTCAGTATTCATATAGGAAATTATCTATTATCTATCTATATAACTATCCATATTTGCCTATTTATCTATCTGTCTGTCTGTCTGGGTGTCTGTGAGGGAGTGGTTGTGGTTACATAAATCAGCCTATGTAAAAAAAAAGGAGGCCTATTGTACTTTTTTTTTTTTTATTATTACTAGATCCTCATTTTAATTTTTGTCTCGTGTTTTGTCTCGTTTTTGGTCTCGTTTTTGGTCTCGTTTTTGGTCTCGTTTTTGGTCTCGTTTTTGGTCTCGTTTTTGGTCCCGTTTTTGGTCCCGTTTTTGGTCCCGTTTTTGGTCTCGTTTTTGGTCTCGTTTTTGGTCTCGTTTTTGGTCCCGTTTTTGGTCCCGTTTTTGGTCTCGTTTTTGGTCTCGTTTTTGGTCTCGTTTTTGGTCCCGTTTTTGGTCTCGTTTTTGGTCCCGTTTTTGGTCCCGTTTTTGGTCCCGTTTTTGGTCTCGTTTTTGGTCTCGTTTTTGGTCTCGTTTTTGGTCTCGTTTTTGGTCTCGTTTTTGATCTCGTGTTTTGTCTCGTTTTTTGTCACGTTTTTTGTCTCGTTTTTGGTTTCGTTTTTGGTCACGTTTTTGGTCTCGTTTTTGGTCTCGTTTTTGGTCTCGTTTTTGGTCTCGTTTTTTGTCACGTGTTTTGTCTCGTTTTTGGGTCTCGTTTTTGGTCTCGTTTTTTGTCACGTGTTTTGTCTCGTTTTGGGTCTCGTTTTGGGTCTCGTTTTGGGTCTCGTTTTTGGTCTCGTTTTTGGTCTCGTTTTTTCTCATTACAAAGACCAAAGAGACAGAGGCGAGCACAGTAGCCAAGCGCCGCGCAGCCTTTTTCCTTCGCCCCTTGAGGCTCAGAACGTAATTTCCATTGTAATTTGGATACCATTAGACGATTTTAATTAATGAATATAAGCAATATTCTATGGATATGACATGTTTAGTATCTTTGTCCACTAAGTCTCCTCTCTCTCTCTCTCTCTCTCTCTCTCTCTCTCTCTCTCTCTTCTCTCTCTCTCTCTCTCTCTCTCTCTCTCTCTCTCTCTCTCTCTCTCTCTCTCTCTCTCTCTCGAATTATCCGATGGTTACCTCTAGCCCCTCCACACAGTAATAAGTTATTCAAACATGCCAAAACAGCACAGATCGTATTACTTGTACTCACCAAAACCATCCTATTTATACTATAATTATAAGTACTCTCTCTCTCTCTCTCTCTCTCTCTCTCTCTCTCTCTCTCTCTCTCTCTCTCTCTCTCTCTCTCTCTCTCTCTCTCTCTCTCTCTCTCTCTCTCTCTCTCTCTCTCTCTCTCTCTCTCTCTCTCTGTATATTGCAAGAGTTCTGTTATTGCCAAACCATTTAACTTTTAAAGGAGTTTTTTAATGGTTATATACTTTTTTATTGGAGTATTATTTTCGTTTTATGGAGGCGGGTATTATAATGGAAATGTTAAGGTATCTATGTATGTATGTATGTATGCATGTAGATTTTAATGAAATATGCTGGGTTGCAATTTCTATTTTTTGTTCTTAGGTTCAGTCTAACTTGCGATTTTAAAAGTAAAACTGCTTTAAACTAGTCTACACTGAGCCATCATGAACGGTTTCTGAATTATAACATATATTTATTATAATGCGTTCAGTTCACAACACATTTCTCACACAGCCACACTTACCCATCAAAAGTTATTGTAAATGGATGGATCTACAATTATATCCTCGGCATTTCCAATTATCTATTGAAAAAAAACCTTTAGGATTTCTGGTTGCTCAAAAATATTCCAAAATTGATGAAAATCTGGTTTTTGGAATTTTGTCGCAAAACTATGAGTCGTAGAAGAAAATTTATCGAAGTAACAAAGATTTGTCTTGAAGTGTTCTACATGATGCAGTAATCGGCTTGTCAAAACACCTCATGGTTATCGAGAAAATGGATATTTTGTATAAATGTACGAAAATGCTATTTTCTCGGTTATTTACCAATCAATATTTTTTTGCTTTACGCCAAATGATAGCCCTTGTTCTACTTCATATTTGCTTCTTTATACATGGTGCAGGAATCTGCCATAGTGTTTTAGTTATTGAAAAAAATGTGATTTAAAAAAAAAATCAAGGCATACCCCTTGCAAAATTTTCAATATTTTTTTTAAAATAGATTTGCTTGAAAATTATTTCCTAGCAGTTATCAGGCATGCTGAACACGAATATGGAGTCAGTTTTCAGTTACAATGATTAGAAGTCCCTATTTCAGCCAATTCACAATGACATGATACTTCCAGATATTCCTTAAGAAACACAAATTAGACAAAACTTACTGCAAGACATAGAAATATGCTAGGCATTGCTAGATTAATCATTAAGTGATCAGTATTAGTATTTTCAGTATTAGTATTAGTAGTATTAATCCCTATTTGAGCCACCCATGCGATTGTCAAAGGACTTATAAAAACCTAGGAATACTATAGCAATCCTGTGGGACTTTTAATGCCCTCCCATGACTCCTGTAGGATGCGTGAAGGAGCGAAGAGGCCCGTGAAGGACTCTGAAGGACTGTATACAAAGCGAAGGAAACTTTAAAAAAATAGTTCTTCCTCCAATTTCCTCTCCTCCCTTTCTTCTCCTCCTTCCTCCTCCAATTGGATCGTTAAAGCGAGTGTTTACTGTATTTTCATATTTTCTAACCTAAGTATAAATATTCACCCTTATATTTCTATCATTGTTCGGATCATTATTTTTATTCGCGTATTTACTAAGAAATATTTAGCTACTAATGCAATTTTTTCAAGGCGTAAATTTTCAGCTATTCCCAAAAGTACTACGTCATGTAACTATAGACATTCAAGTACTACTTCATGTAACTATAGACATTCAAGTACTACGTCATGTAACTATAGACATTCAAGTACTACTTCATGTAACTATAGACATTCAAGTACTACGTCATGTAACTATAGACATTCAAGTACTACTTCATGTAACTATAGACATTCAAGTACTTCGTCATGTAACTATAGACATTCAAGTACTACGTCATGTAACTATAGACATTCAAGTACTACGTCATGTAACTATAGACATTCAAGTACTACTTCATGTAACTATAGACATTCAAGTACTACGTCATGTAACTATAGACATTCAAGTACTACTTCATGTAACTATAGACATTCAAGTACTACGTCATGTAACTATAGACATTCAAGTACTACTTCATGTAACTATATACATTCAAGTACTACGTCATGTAACTATAGACATTCAAGTACTACTTCATGTAACTATAGACATTCAGTACTACGTCATGTAACTATAGACATTCAAGTACTACGTCATGTAACTATAGACATTCAAGTACTACGTCATGTAACTATAGACATTCAAGTACTACGTCATGTAACTATAGACATTCAAGTACTACGTCATGTAACTATAGACATTCAAGTACTACGTCATGTAACTATAGACATTCAAGTACTACTTCATGTAACTATAGACATTCAAGTACTACGTCATGTAACTATAGACATTCAAGTACTACTTCATGTAACTATAGACATTCAAGTACTACGTCATGTAACTATAGACATTCAAGTACTACTTCATGTAACTATAGACATTCAAGTACTACGTCATGTAACTATAGACATTCAAGTACTACGTCATGTAACTATAGACATTCAAGTACTACGTCATGTAACTATAGACATTCAAGTACTACTTCATGTAACTATAGACATTCAAGTACTACGTCATGTAACTATAGACATTCAAGTACTACGTCATGTAACTATAGACATTCAAGTACTACGTCATGTAACTATAGACATTCAAGTACTACGTCATGTAACTATAGACATTCAAGTAAGACAGTGTTAGGTACGTATTGTGTTAAGTATAGTTACAGTAGTTATTGTTATTATTACAGTAGTTATTATATTAAACCCTTTGTAGTATTAGTATTAGTATTATTATTGGTGTTCAACTATGTGTTCTGTGTTCTGTATATTTGATGTTGGGTCCTGGAACACCTGGCTAATCCACTCCCTAGGCAATACACTAATCCTTTAAACTCGACCTCAGCCTCGCCAAATGTTCTCAGGTGTTCAGTAGTTATTGTATTAAACCCTTCACGCCCAGATCTTTCCTTTGCTATAAAATAATGTATGTTGCCAAGCCATAAAATTACGAAAACTAACTGAAAACACCAAAGTAGTTAGTGGACAAGGATACTAAACAGGTCATATCTATAAAAACATGGCTTATAGTCACTAAAAATCGTCTAATGGTGGTCAAATTACAATGGAAATTACGTTCTGGGTCTCAAGGGGTTAAGTGCAGTTAAGTACGTAAATATATGCTGGAAATGTGTTTGAGTTACGACCAGATTAACACTGATAGGCTGGCTCGTAAGATTGCCTCGTAACACACGCTACCTAACACTTACGCCACAAGTGTGTGTGTGTGTGTCCAGCAAGAGGTATTTAGCATTAACTTACGATGGTATTGAATATGTGAATGTTGTACGTGTGGTTACTTCAAAGCCTCGTGTTGTTATTGTTATTATTATTATTATTAATCCATCTAATTACCAGCATAGCAACAAGAGCGAGAGAGAGAGAGAGATCTAATAATCTGTCATTAAATATTTAAACTAAACCTCTCTCTCTCTCTCTCTCTCTCTCTCTCTCTCTCTCTCTCTCTCTCTCTCTCTCTCTCTCTCTCTCTCTTCCTCTCTCTCTCTCTCTCTCTCTCTCTCCTCTCTCTCCTCTCTCTCTCTCTCTCTCTCTCTCTCTCTCTCTGTGGTGCCAGGGTTTCTTTGTCGTTACAATGTGGATTGGAATTAAGTTAATTACGATTAATTCTCCACTGAAAGAAGTATTTGCTAGTTATAACTTATAACGATGAAATTATTTTTATTTAGAAGGGAAATGCTGCCACCAGTCCAAGCGGGTATTCCTATGGTTTACCCCTTGAACAAGATTTAAAGTATAAAGATGACGGTAGTTTTGGGGATACTATTAGTGTACAGAGTAAGTCTGAATCTCTTTGGAAATGTGAATAAGTATTTCCACAGCATGGACTAAGTCACCTGGGGTTTAGCGAGGAAAACTTCCTACCTTAAACTCATTTGATTTATTTAACACGAAAGGTTACTCGTTCTTAAGCTTATATATATTTATGGTTTATCATGGGAGGAAAGCCACTGAAGGGCATAACCTTTCAAACGGACTATATTCATAGGCCTACAGTCTAACCACATACAGGATAATCATCTAAACTAAACATGGATAAATAGAGGAGGAAAGTGTGGGAGTACTGATAATGCTTGCGAACAATACGACCATGTGGGAACATGTGTTTCCACCTTGAAACGTCCACGCTCTTGCCTTGAGGGTGGAGAGAAAGATAATCCAATATTAGTCGGGGGAGGCTATCACTGGTTAAGCTATCTCATCACAAGGGGAAAAAAGGGGAAAGGGGAGGAGATGAATACGGTGACATCTTACCATGAGGGAGGAGAGAAAGAGAATGCCTTCACATGGCGGGTCATGGGCACTGAGGACAGCTAAAACGTGGGAAATAGCGAATGTTCAAATACTCACTAGAGGCTTCATCGAAGGGGACGCGAAGCGTCGAACGACTCTTATTAGCTGGGGGAGCAACTATACATACGAATGGAGTAACTATAACAATCCTCTTAATTTGATGAAGAAAAATTTAGTTTACAAGACTAGCCAACGTGGGTTATTGCGCCTAGTCCGGAGCCCTTGTCCGGACGCGTTGGACAGTGGTCGGCTGCTGGGAGGGGGGAAAAGATTCTTGGAAGATTTTTAATTATAGCGAACTGCTCTACTAATTTATGTGTCAATGTTTGAACCAAACCTCTATTTTTCTCCTTTTTAAGTATTCTAAGAGTGTTAATTCGATTTACCAGGGGGGGGTAAGGGGAAAATAAGGCGTTTGAGTCTATGAGTTATTGGTAATCGCGAAGTTAATGTCTCACGGATTACACCTCGTGGCTCTCGCGTTTGGGGGGGAGAAAGGGAGGAGGGAGGGGGGAGATAGGAATGCAAGAGAAAGAAATAACACGGCGAAAGATAGGGAAAAATAGAAATGAAAGAACTTTGTGTTTGGTGGGCCTTCGGCCCACCAAACACAAAATTTGAAGTTATCCAAATGAAGAAGTTTGAAGTTATCCAAGAATGAAGTTATCCAAAAAAAATAACCTGTTCACTTATACACTGTATTTAGGCCACGCTTAGTCTAGACTAAAGAACTATGGTTATTGAAGCCTTCTCCTACCTCCTGTAAGAACATAGGACTCGGAAGGCCTGTGATGGAAATTTCCGTCTTCCCACTGGAAATTTCCGCCATTACATCTCTCTCTCTCTCTCTCTCTCTCTCTCTCTACAAGGCTATAATCAAAAGAACCAGGACAGTTATAATTAGAGGCTCTAATAATTTATTCTCTCCTTCTGTGTGTGTTCAAGTTCAATATTTATTACCAGTATAATTAAATTAAATTAGGAAACTACAACAATAATGCATGATTTAAGAATGGCACGGTCTGCCGAGCCAAGGCTCCCTGGCAGACAAAATAATTTATATAAGA
>JACEEZ010022317.1:77500-90000 GCA_016584305.1 Chionoecetes opilio
TCTCTCTCTCTCTCTCTCCTCTCTCTCTCTCTCTCTCTCTCTCTCTCTCTCTGTGTGTTGTGTGTGGGTGTGACGGTCATTAATTAAATCATTTATTTTAATCATGCCTATTACGGTGACGAAATATCCGTGGAATGCATCATTTGTATGTAGAGACAGTTGTGTAATATGTATGAATGTATATCTTAGTTATGTAGGAGGAGGAGGAGGAGGAGGAAGAGGGAGGAGGAGGAGGAAGAGGAGGAGGAGGAGAGAAGAAGAAGAAGAAGAAGAGAGAAGAAGAAGAAGAGAAGAAGAAGAAGAAGAAGAAGAAGAAGAAGAAGAAGAAGAAGAAGAAGAAGAAGAAGAAGAAGAAGAAGAAGAAGAAGAAGAAGAAGAAGAAGAAGAAGAGTGGTTTGTTTGTTTTATGTTAAAGAATAGGAGAGAGAGAGAGAGAGAGAGAGAGATGATGAACAGATCAGTATTTTCCTTTTCTTTACTTCCTCCCTCTCTTCCTTCCTTCCTTGAGAGAGAGAGAGAAGGAGAGAGAGAGAGAGAGAGAGAGAGAGAGAGAGAGAGAAGAGAGAGAGAGAGAGATGAACAGATCAGTATTTTCCTTTTCTTTACTTCCTCCCTCCCTTCCTTCCTTCCTTCCTGAGAGAGAGAGAGAGAGAGAGAGAGAGAGAGAGAGAGAGAGAGAGAGAGATGAACAGATCAGTATTTTCCTTTTCTTTACTTCCTCCCTCCCTTCCTTCCTTCCTTGAGAGAGAGAGAGAGAGAGATGCAAATTGAATGCTTGTAAGTCAATGAGTGTCTGTAATCATGAAATTCACTATTGTTATTATATCATCTCTTTTTTCGTATGCCTTCGGGTGAAAAAAAAAATATATATTTATATTTATAGATCACTGTCGCAGAAATACATACACTAGATTCTCAACATGTCCATTATGGATTCTCTTTCATCCCCTTCACTGGTAAACTCTGGAACTGTCTCCCTGTTTCTACTTATCCGCGGCCTCGCTACACAAGACTACTCATTCTCATCCCTATTCTGTCCATCTCCCTAATGCAAGAGTTAATCAGTATCTTCACTCTTTCATCCCCTTCACTGGTAAACTCTGGAACTGTCTCCCTGTTTCTACTTATCCGCGGCCTCGCTACACAAGGCTACTCATTCTCATCCCTATTCTGTCCATCTCCCTAATGCAAGAGTTAATCAGTATCTTCACTCTTTCATCCCCTTCACTGGTAAACTCTGGAACTGTCTCCCTGTTTCTACTTATCCGCGGCCTCGCTACACAAGGCTACGCATTCTCATCCTATTCTGTCCATCTCCCTAATGCAGAGTTAATCAGTATCTTCACTCTTTCATCCCCTTCACTGGTAACTCTGGAACTGTCTCCTGTTTTTTTACTCATCCGCGGCCTCGCTACACAAGACTACTCATTCTCATCCTATTCTGTCCATCTCCCTAATGCAAGAGTTAATCAGTATCTTCACTCTTTCATCCCCTTCACTGGTAAACTCTGGAACTGTCTCCCTGTTTCTACTTATCCGCGGCCTCGCTACACAAGGCTACTCATTCTCATCCCTATTCTGTCCATCTCCCTAATGCAAGAGTTAATCAGTATCTTCACTCTTTCATCCCCTTCACTGGTAAACTCTGGAACTCTCTTTCTGTGTCTATTTTTCCACCTTCCTACGTCCTAAATTTATTCAAGAGAGGAGTGACAAGACACCTCCTGAACCCAGTGACCCACTCGCCTTTCTTTATTCTCTTACTGTCGTCTTTAGGGGAACTGACAGCTAGCGGACATGTTGTTATTATTTTTTCACCAATACCCAGTAATATTATTTATTATGAAAAAAAAGCCACACCGTTAGTGTATTCTGATTTCTAACAAATATGGACCTCTCTCTCTCTCTCTCTCTCTCCTCTCTCTCTCTCTCTCTCCTCTCTCCTCTCTCTCTCTCTCTCTCTCTCTCTCTCTCTCTCCTCTCTCTCTCTCTCTCTCTCTCTCTCTCTCTCTCTCCCGTTTTCATTGGCCAGTATCTGTTCTTTATTTATAGAAATGACAGAATACTTTTATATAATCCTTTCAAAGCCATTGTCTCTCTCCTTCCTCCTCCTCCTCCTCCTCCTCCTCCTCCTGTACCTCCTCCTCCTCCTCCTCCTCCTCTTCCTCCTCCTCCTTCTCCTCCTCTTCCTGTACCTCCTCCTCCTCCTCTTCTATAATCATTTCCTCTTATCCTCCTCCTCCTCCTCCTCCTCCTCCTCCTCCTCTGCCTGGCTTCCTCACAACGTCACACCTATATATAAGGCCTCCTGGCAGGGCCGGATTATCCTATAGGCTAGTATAGGCTGCAGCCTAGGGTCCCTCAAGCTTGGGGGCCCCAAACCTGGGGTCCCTGCTGAAAGATTTCCATATATAATTTTTTTTGAAAAATAATATTTTGCATTGCTGAATAATTCATTTAACTTAAAATATAATTACAAATAATTTGAGATAAAGGGCCCCTGTTTGAGGCCCTTTATTTGAGATAAAAGGCCTCTGTTTGAGGCCTTTATTTGAGATAAAGGGCCCCTGTTTGAGGCCCTTTATTTGAGATAAAAGCCTCTGTTGGGCCTTTATTGAGATAAAGGGCCCCTGTTTGAGGCCCTTTATTTGAGATAAAAGGCCTCTGTTTGAGGCCTTTATTTGAGATAAAGGGCCCCTGTTTGAGGCCCTTTATTTGAGATAAAAGGCCTCTGTTTGAGGCCTTTATTTGAGATAAAGGGCCCCTGTTTGGGACCCTAGCTGTAAATCATGGGGCCCCAGTCCATGGTTGTTTATCATCGTGCTAAACACAGTAAAACACTTAGTTGTGAATGTAGCGTATAGATTGTTTTTCAGCTCACTTATTTTGCTATACAATGTAAAAAAAATTCGGGTGCGGGCGAGTTAGAGGGTGGCTCCGTCTGAGGGGGCCCACAATTTAATTAGCCTAGGGACCCCAAGAGGTCATAATCCGGGCCTGCCTCCTGGACCTGATTTTACCTTAATTATGACGTGTGCATTCACAAGGTATGCATGTTACTCTCGGTTGTGTTGAAAACTCACCTGTAATGGTCTGGGAAGAAATAGGATGGAATAAGGCAGAGCAGTAGGCAGGTGGGATGCATAAACACCTGACTCAACGCAACCAGTGCGGCGCGACGAGTGGTGTTTTCCAATGGTTCTTGTATACCGCCCCGCGACGCAACGCGTCAATATTTTGTTTTTAATATGGCCCAATACTGTTGCCTTCCCAGGCTTATTACGTGATACCTCATAGTACGTATGTATGTATGTGTGTATGTATGTATGCATGTATATATGGTTATATATGTGTGTGTATGTATGTATGTATGTATGCATGCATATATGGTTATATATGTATGTGTATGTGTGTATGTATGTATGCATGCATATATGGATATATGTATGTGTGTGTATGTATGTATGTATGCATGTATATATGGTTATATGTATGTGTGTGTGTGTGTATGTATGTATGTATGCATGTATATATGGTTATATATGTATGTATGTGTGTGTATGTATGTATGTATGCATGTATATATGGTTATATGTATGTGTGTGTGTGTATGTATGTATGTATGCATGTATATATGGTTATATATGTATGTATGTGTGTGTATGTATGTATGTATGCATGTATATATGGTTATATGTATGTGTGTGTGTATGTATGTATGTATGCATGTATATATGGTTATATGTATGTGTGTGTGTATGTATGTATGTATGCATGTATATATGGTTATATGTATGTGTGTGTGTATGTATGTATGTATGCATGTATATATGGTTATATGTATGTGATGTGTATTATGTATGTATGCTGTATATAAAGGTTATATGTATGTGTGTGTGTGTGTATGTATGTATGTATGCATGTATATATGGTTATATGTATATGTATGTAGTATGCATGTATATAAGGTTATATGTATGTGTGTGTGTGTGTATGTATGTATGTATGCATGTAAAATGGTTATATGTATATGTATGTATGTATGCATGTATATATGGTTATATGTATGTGTGTGTGTGTGTATGTATGTATGTATGCATGTAAAATGGTTATATGTATATGTATGTATGTATGCATGTATATAAGGTTATATGTATGTGTGTGTGTGTGTATGTATGTATGTATGCATGTAAAATGGTTATATGTATATGTATGTATGTATGCATGTATATAAGGTTATATGTATGTGTGTATGTGTGTATGTATGTATGCATGTATATATGGTTATATGTATGTGTGTGTGTGTATGTGTATGTATGTATGTATGTATGGTTGGTCAGTGCAAGATACGAAGGTCATAATGAGAAGAAAGATAATCCTCTCTCTCTCTCTCTCTCTCTCTCTCTCTCTCTCTCTCTCTCTCTCACACACACACACACACACACACATGCAAATGGTTAGACGCCTCATTTCTTTATTTTTTCTCTCTCTCTCTCTCTCTTCTCTCTCTCTCTCTCTCTCTCTCTCTCTCTCTCTCTCTCTCTCTCTCTCTCTCTCTCTCTCTCTCTCTCTCTGGAAATTATAATGGTGTAGAAGTCAGTCACACAGACAGCCTCGTTTGGCCTAGTAATAACACTGTTGCTGTCTGTTCTTCCTTTGTATTCCTCCTCCTCCTCCTCCTCCTCTTCCTCCTCCTCTTCCTCCTCCTCCTCCTCCTCCTCCTGTTGCTGTCTGTTCTTCCTTTGCATTCCTCCTCCATCTATTTAGTTTCCATAATGTATTTAGCACACTTCATGGATAGCATAGGAATCTTTAAGTGGTAAGCCTCTCTCTCTCTCTCTCTCTCTCTCTCTCTCTCTCTCTCTCTCTCTCTCTCTCTCTCTCTCTCTCTCTCTCTCTCTCTCTCTCTCTCTCTCTCTCTCTCTCTCTCTCACACACACACACCAAGCCAATTTTCCAGAGAGAAAAAAGAGAGAGAGAGAATCCCACGTGTCCACTTCTATATGTGCGTCACCTGTTTTTACATAACACCAATACCTCCTTCTCCTCCTCCTCCTCCTCCTCCTCCTCCTCCTCCTCCTCCTCCTCCTCCTCTACACACTCCTATGCCTTGCGCTTCTCCTGCTCCTCCTCCTCCTCCTCCTCCTCCTCCTCCTCCTCCTCCTCCTCCTCCTCCTCGCCTCCGCCTCCGCCTCCTCCTCCTCCTTTTTTTCCCTTCCTCCTCCTCCTCCTCCTCCTCCTCCTCCTCCTCCTCCCTCTCCTCCTCCCTCTCCCTTTCCTCCTCCTCCTCCTCCTCCTCCTCCTCCTCCTCCTCCTCCTCCTCAAGATTTAGGTGTCATCATCAGTAATGATCTTAAAACTAGTCCGCATTGCCTAGCTGCCAGTAAAAAGGCAAATATATTTTTGTCTTTATTAAACCAACTTTGAACACAAAACTCCGAAGTAATGACACAATTATACACGTCCTTGGTTAGGCCGCACTTGGAATATCCCGTTCAATTCTGGTCGCCCTGTTTCGTAAAAGATCAAGCCAAAATTTGGGAAACATGCAAAGAAGAGGGAACCAAACAAATTCCTCTCTGCGAAATTTATCTTATGAAGAGAGACTGCGGGAAAATTAATATGTTTTCCTTAAAGGTCGTAGAATCCGTGGGGACTTGATAGAAACCCTTAAGATCCTAAAAAGGGTTTGATGTCATTATCAAGAGAACCTATTCGACTTTCAACTCAAGTGACAACAAGAAATAATGGTTTAAAACTAAACGGGCAACGTTGCAAACACTGATCTCCGTAAAAATTGTTTTTAATGTGAGAGTCGTTGATCGATGGAACAAGTTACCAGCAAATGTTGTCGAAGCCAGCAAATACTACCCTTTAAAAACAGGCTTGACGCGCACTGTAAAGTAAATGGGTATTGATAGTGCCCTGCGATTCATATTTAGTCCCCCGGATCGATTAGTTGTATGGTAGTGGTAGTTGTAGTTAGTATTTTTCATATCCTATCATTCTGCCTATGAAACTTCCATGTTCCTATTCTCTTTAGGGGCATGGTATCATTTTCCAACTGTTTTCTTACAAGTAGTTGATAGTTGTAGTATGTAGTTCAGCAGATACCCTCGCTATGGACCAATAGGTCTCCTGGTGTCTGTTATTCCTATGTAATCCTGTGTAATCCTCCTCCTCCTCCTACCTGACAACCATCTGTTACAACTTGACCCACTTCTTCTTTTTCATTATTATTATTATCATTATTATTATTATTATTATTATTATTATTATCATTATTATTATTATTATTATTATTATTATTATTATTATTATTATTATTGTTATTGTTATTATTATTATTATTATTATTATTATTATTGTTATTATTATTATTATTATCATTATTAGTATTAGTATTAGTATTAGTGTTATTGTTATTGTTATTATTATTATTATTATTATTATTGTATTAGTATTATTGTTATTATTATTGTTGTTATTATTATTATTATTATTATTATTATTATTATTATTATTGTTATTAAAGTTACCTGTAATAAGTTTGATACTCAGAAAGGCAATGCGCATGGGGTTTCTCTCTCCTCTCTCTCTCTCTCTCTCTCTCTCTCTCTCTCTCTCTCTCTCTCTCTCTCTCTCTCTCTCTCTCTCTCTCTCTCTCTCTCTCTCTCTCTCTCTCTCTCTTTATCCTTCTCGCATTATAGTTAAGTTTCATTCTTATAAGGTTTTTTTCTCTCCTTTTATACACAAACAAATATTTTCTTTTTCTTTCTACTGATGAAAAAAAACTAAATATACCTCAAATAAGCTTTTTTCTTCCTCCTCCTCCTCCTCCTCCTCCTCCTCCTACTACTACTACTACTACTACTACTACTACTACTACTACTACTACCTACCTACTACTACTACTCTCCTCCTCCTCCTCCTCCTCCTCCTCCTCCTCCTCCTCCTCCTCCTTCCCTCCTTCTCCTCTTCCCTCCTCCTCCACCTCCTTCAGTACTACCACTTAAAGGCTCAAACTCCTGATTTTTTTTTTTCTTTTTACTTCCTCCACGAAACACCTCAGGCGACATGACTATAAATTCTCTCTCTCTCTCTCTCTCTCTCCCTCTCTCTCTCTCTCTCTCTCTCTCTCTCTCTCTCTCTCCTCTCTCTCTCTCTCTCTCTCTCCCCTACCTGTCAGTAAATTAATTTCTTCCTCTCCTCTTCTTTTCTTACTTCTCTCCTCCTCCACCCCTCATTCTCTCACCCCTTTTCCTCTTCTCTCTCTCTCTCCTTCCTCTCCTTCAGAAGGCTTTAATATTTTCTTTAAGCTCGAATATGTTACCCTTGTGTGTGTGTGTGTGTGTTGTGTGTGTGTGTGTGTTGTTGTTGTGTGTCGTGTGTGTGGTGTGTGTGCGTGTCTGTGTGCGTGTTGTGTGTGTGTTTGTGTGTGTTCCCTTTAACCTAGTTCTATATTTTCCTAATTACATGCATATTAATATTTTTTTTATTGTTAAGGATATAAATTCTCACATAAATTTCTCTCACCCCTCTCCCTCACCCCCCAAACCTACACACACTCCTCCACCCACCCTCTCCCACCCAACACCACACACTCTCTACTCCCTCCCCCCCCCTCCCTCCACATCCTCACACTCCTCCTCACCTCAAACTCACTCCTCACCCTCTCAAGAAGAAAAAAAAAAAAAAAAAATCTAGTGATCTTTTATAAATCGATTTCTCCCAAAAAACAAAGTGAAATTAACATTTAAAGGGCTAAAGTTCATCCTCTCTCCCCCCTCCCACCCTCACCTCACCCCTCTCATCCCCTCTCTCTCCTCCTCTCTCTCCTCCTCTGTAATATCTATCTCCTATTTCGTTTCTCTATACGATCTCATCTCTCTCACAACACACACACACACACACAAACACACACACACACCACACACACCACACACCCCACACACACACCAACACCACACCTATAATCCAATATCAAAGTTCTTTATCAATAAAATATAAATAAAAGAATATACGTTAATATTTACTCGCGGTTTATATTTATAGTCTATTTATGTGTGTGTGTGTGTGTGTGTGTGTGTGTGTGTGTGTGTGTGTGTGTGTTAGAACTTCTGCCAAACTCATATACTAGAAGTGTTTTTTTATTTTTATTTTTACATAACAAGAACGGCCAAGGGCACAACAAAAATGGGTAACACAAAGGCCGCTTAGTTGCCAGTCCCTATAAAGAAGACAGTCAGAGAATAAAATAAAAAGAGGGATGAGCCCATCTAGTTCGGGAGGAGTCTTGTTACTCTTCTTTTGAAAAGATTTAAGTCATAGGAAAGTGGAAAAATAAAAACAGGAAGAAAGTTCCAGAGTTTACCAGTGAAAGGGATGAAAGAGTAAAGATACTGATTAACTCTTGCGTTAGGAAGATGGACAGAATAGGGATGAGAATGAGTAGAAAGTCTTGTGCAGCGAGGCCGCGGGAGTGTGGGAGGCACATAAGATCCATTTAGTAAGAGAGTGGCATTGAAGTCGAAGAAGCCAGATGGTAGAAAATTGGGAAGATTCAAGGGCGTGGGCAGGAGAGCAAGTGCAAGGATGTCATGGCGCACATATACGCAACAGCCAGCGTTGGATTTAAAATGAGAATAGAGACAGTAAGAGGAGACAGAAAAAGGTCTGCTGTCAGTGCTCGACATCTTTGAGTCGGTGCGTTTATATTCGTGGATTCGTTACTATGCAGACTCATTGACCTAAATGTAGTAGTAGTAGAAGAAGTAGTTGTTGTTGTTGTTGTTGTTGTTGTTGTTGTTGTTGTTGTAGAGAGAGAGGAGAGAGAGAGAGACCTACATACACAGAAAAAATGTTTAAATAATGTAATAGTAATAATATAATAATAATAATAATAATAATAATAATAATAATAATAATATAACCACGATTTTTTCTTATCATAGGAAACGATTCTTTTATCAGGAAATCTACTAAAAATATGATCTCTAAATATAAAAAAAAACTACTATTACTACTACCACTACTACTACTGCTGCTGCTGCTGCTACTACTACTACTACTACTACTACTACTACTACTACTACTACTACTACTACTACTACTACTACTACTACTACTACTACCACTACCACCCACTACTACTACTACTACTACTGCTACTACTACTACTACTACTACTACTACTACTACTACTACTACTACTACTACTACTACTACTACTACTACTACTACTACTACTACTACTACTACTACTACTACTACTACTACTACTACTACTACCACTACTACTACTACTACTGCTGCTACTACTACTACTACTACTACTACTACTACTACTACTACTACTACTACTACTACTACTACTACTACTACTACTACTACTACTACTACTACTACTACTACTACTATTACTACTACTACTGGCCTCATATCACCAAAATAAAGTGTGAGTGTGTGTGTGTGTGTGTGTGTGTGTGTGTGTGTGTGTGTATGAGTGTGTCTGTGTGAGTGTGTGTGTGTGTGTGTATGTATGTATGTATGTCTGTGTGTGTGTGTGTGTGTGCGCGCGCGTCAGGAAATCTACTGTACATAGTATTTTGAGCGACTTTGATAAGAATTGTTGATAAAGATTTTATAAAACAGATTTTTTAACAATCCATTCTCTCTCTCTCTCTCTCTCGTCTCTCTCTCTCTCTCCTCTCTCGTCTCTCGATCCTCTCTCTCTCTCTCTCTCTCTCTCTCCTCTCTCTCTCTCTCTCTCTCTCTCTCTCTCTCTCTCTCTCTCTCTCTCTCTCTCTCTCTCTCTCTCTCTCTCTCTCTCTCTCTCATATTTTTCTTACTTTCACTTCATTGTTAGTTTTTTTAGAAATATTTTCATTATGTCATTGTGTGTGTGTGTGTGTGTGTGTGTGTGTAACTGTGTATGTGTGTTGTGTTTTTGTGTGTGTGTGTGTATGTGTGTGTGTGTGTGTAACTGTGTATGTGTGTTGTGTTTTTGTGTGTGTGTGTGTATGTGTGTGTGTGTGTGTATGTGTGTATGTGTGTAAGAAAGAGATATCGCGAACTTTCTTTTTACTCCTCTCTCTCTCTCTCTCTCTCTCTCTCGCTCGTCTCTCTCTCCCCCCCCCCCCCCCCGTGTATGTGTGTGTGTGTTTAATACTTTTACTCCTATGCAATCAAGTAACACATTATTAAAATACATCTGTTATTTATATCTATAGGTAATAAAAGTAACACTAGGTAAGTTATAGGTAATAGGTTATAGGTAGGTTATAGTTAAGGTAGGGAATCTATCGGTAATAAAAGTAACTCTAAGGTCTACACACTCAGAAATGGGGGGTATATTAAGGGTAGAATTGTTACATCACACCATCACTACCCTTTTTATACCCTATGTCCAGGCTGGAGGGTAGATGCTGCTGATTATACCCTTCATCTACCCTTTATCTACCCTTTTTAGACGAGAGGGATGAGAAAGGGTATATTTGGGGTTGGAAAAGGGTATATTTAGGGCTGCAAAAGGGTATATTTGTAAGGGTAGAAAAAGGGTATATTTAGGGTTGCAAAAGGGTATATTTGGGGTTGGAAAAGGGTATATTTAGGGCTGCAAAAGGGTATATTTCTAAGGGTAGAAAAAGGGTATATTTGGGGTTGGAAAAGGGTATATTTAGGGCTGCAAAAGGGTATATTTCTAAGGGTAGAAAAAGGGTATATTTGGGGTTGCAAAAGGGTATATTTAGGGTTGCAAAAGGGTATATTTCTAAGGGTAGAAAAAGGGTATATTTGGGGTTGCAAAAGGGTATATTTGGGGTTGCAAAGGGGTATATTTCTAAGGGTAGAAAAAGGGTATATTTCTAAGGTAGAAAAAGGGTATATTTGGGGTTGCAAAAGGGTATATTTCTAAGGGTAGAAAAGGGTATATTTGGGGTTGCAAAAGGGTATATTTAGGGTTGCAAAAGGGTATATTTCTAGGGTAGAAAAGGGTATATTTGGGTTGCAAAAGGGTATATTTAGGGGTTGCAAAGGGTATATTTCTAAGGGTAGAAAAAGGGTATATTTGGGGTTGCAAAGGGTATATTTAGGGTTGCAAAAGGGTATATTTCTAAGGGTAGAAAAAGGGTATATTTGGGGTTGCAAAAGGGTATTTATGGGTTGCAAAAGGTATATTTCTAAGGGTAGAAAAGGGTATATTTGGGGTTGCAAAAGGGTATTATTTAGGGTTGCAAAGAGGTATATTTCTAAGGGTAGAAAAGGTATATTTGGGGTTGCAAAAGGGTATATTTCTAAGGTAGAAAAAGGGTATATTTGGGGTTGCAAAGGGTATATTTAGGGTTGCAAAAGGGTATATTTCTAAGGGTAGAAAAAGGGTATATTTGGGGTTGCAAAAGGGTATATTTAGGGTTGCAAAAGGGTATATTTCTAAGGGTAGAAAAAGGGTATATTTGGGGTTGCAAAAGGGTATATTTAGGGTTGCAAAAGGGTATATTTCATAAGGGTGATAAAAAGGGTATATTTGGGGTTGCAAAAGGGTATATTTAGGGTTGCAAAAAGGGTATATTTCTAAGGGTAGAAAAGGGTATATTTGGGGTTGCAAAAGGGTATTTTAGGTTGCAAAAGGGTATATTTCTAAGGGTGAAAAAGGGTATATTTGGGGTTGCAAAAGGGTATATTTAGGGTTGCAAAGGGTATATTTCTAGGGTAGAAAAAGGGTATATTTGGGGTTGCAAAAGGGTATTTTTTAGGGTTGCAAAAGGGTATATATTTCTAAGGGTAGAAAAAGGGTATATTTGGGGTTGCAAAAGGGTATATTTAGGGTTGAAAAAGGGTATATTTAGGGTTGCAAAAGGGTATATTTGTAAGGGTAGAAAAAGGGTAGCAGTATTTCATCACTACAAACACCCTTTTCCTACCCTTTTCCTACCCTTCTTTTCTAAGAGTGTACTCACGTAGGGAAGAAGCTAAGGCGACGGTAGAGGCGTCAGCAACACACCTTTGTAGCTCGCTAACACCACAATGACTGTTATTGGCAACACTGTTTACACTGTTTTCCTTTCGTAGTAACTTCACTTTTCTCTCTCTCTCTCTCTCTCTCTCTCTCTCTTCTCTCTCTCTCTCATCTCTCTCTCTCTCCTCTCTCTCTTTTCTCCCCTCTCTCTCTTATCGCATTTTATTTCTGCTTTCCCGTAAACGGAAGAGAACAAAATCATATTAGTTTATCATTTTAAAACACACACACCCCACACACTCACACTCACACTCATCACTCACTCACTCACTCACTCACACAACACACACACACACAAACACACACACAAAACACACACACACACACACACCACACACACCACACCACCTCACACTCACCTCACCTCACTCACTCATCCTCACTCACTCACTCACTCCATCACTCACACCACAACCCACACACACACCCAACCACCCAACACACCACCCACACCCACACCCACCCACCACCCCAACACACACAC
>JACEEZ010022317.1:92500-107500 GCA_016584305.1 Chionoecetes opilio
TTATGTAGCCTATGTAGTATTAGACAAGTTTCTTATAGTTAGTAATCAAGGAAAAACGAATCTAAATATCTAAAGTAAATAAGAGAACCCAAAAGTATCTAAGATATGTAAATAGTAAGAAAGATTTCATTGTTTTTCTCGTAATATTTTTTTTATTAAGATATTATTCACGTCACGTCACGATATTATTCACAAGATATCATTCACGCCCAGATCTTTCCTTTACTAAAAAAAAATTATGTAGAAGAAAATAAGGTAGTAGTCTCTGTAGTCGAGCCATAAAAATACGAAAAGTCACTGAATATACCAAATTAGTTAGTGGACAAGGATGCTAAACAGGTCATAACTATAAAATATTGCTGATATTCACTAAAAATCGTCTAATGCTACCCAAATTACAATGAAAATTACGTTCTGGGCCTCAAGGGGTATATATAAAATGTTGGTTTTACTGAGTTGAATCGAATGTGGAAATCTAAAAACATGAATAATAATGATAATGTTAGTTTTCATGAGTAGGTAGTTAGTGCGGAGTCTATAGTGAGCTTTCAAAGGAGGCTGGACAGTGTTATGGATGGGGATGAAAGGTGGATGTAGGTAGTGGTAAGTAACAGGAACTACCACGTGTAGGTCTCGCGGCCTCTTGTAGCTTCCTTATTTTCATATGTTCTTATGTTATGTTGGTTTTAATGAGTGGAATTGCCTATGGACATATTAAATAGGAAAAGTACTTCAAACAAAACAAATGGATCCTACGCCTGCCAGATAGCTGTTTGTTTTTCTTCAATATTTGCTTTTAATACTTCACTTTTACGCCTCGTTTTTGTTATTGATTTAGAGGAGAAAGTTCTTAGTGCATGACGCTCGCTCTTTGCCTTATTCATTCTATCGGTTTTTTTCGTTTGTCATGAGTAGTGTTTGGAGAGAGAGAGAGAGAGATAGAGAGAGTTCTTGTCTATTCGTATTTTACATAATCACAAGAGAGGTGTCAAATAATCTCTCTCTCTCTCTCTCTCTCTCTCTCTCTCTCTCTCTCTCTCTCTCTCTCTCTCTCTCTCTCTCTCTCTCTCTCTCTCTCTCTCTCTCTCTCTCTCTCTCCTGCACTCCCACTTTTTTTTCTTCTGTGCACCTCTCTCTCTCTCTCTCTCTCTCTCTCTCTCTCTCTATCTCTCTCTCTCTCTCTCTCTCTCTCTCTCTCTCTCTCTCTCTCTTCTCTCTCTCTCTCTCTCTCTCTCTCTCTCTCTCTCTCTCTCTCTCTCTCTCTCTCTCTCTCTCCTGCACTCCCACTTTTTTTCTTCTGTGCACCTCTCTCTCTCTCTCTCTCTCTCTCTCTCTCTCTCTCTCTCTCTCTCTCTCTCTCTCTCTCTCTTATCATCCTACAATCCTCGCATGCATTTATGACATCTGATACACTTCCAAAAGCATTGAGATCGGCATTATGATAAGAGCCTTTCCTATCACCTCATTCATTTTGTATGATACACTTATACTGCATTTATTACACCTATTACTATCATTTATTATAGTTAAATAGCCAAGACAGTATATGTGTGTATGAATGTAGCAAAGTTGTGGGCTGTAGAAACTTTTATTTTTTGGTGACGTCCGCACACACGCGTTATATTCCCATTTTTAGGTTCCCTTAGAGCTAGTGCACTAAACTAGGCCGTGCACTAGCTCTGTCAGGGACCCAAAAATAGGCTTTTCATATTTCAAAGCCGTCATTTTGGGTCCCCTTAGAGCTAGTGCACGGCCTAGTTTAGTGCCCTAGCTCTGTCAGGGACCCAAAAATAGACTTTTCAGACTTCAAAGCCGTCATTAACAAGATGCAAGAGCTGTGTTAGTATTTATTGCACATTACAAAACTTTAGGAACCAATATTACAGTGTTTACGAATACACCAAATCATGCATAACACAATATTACAGTGTTTACGAATACACCAAATCATGTATAACACAATATTACAGTGTTTACGAATACACCAAATCATGTATAACACAATATTACAGTGTTTACGAATACACCAAATCATGCATAACACAATATTACAGTGTTTACGAATACACCAAATCATGTAAACCAATATACAGGTTACGAATACACCAAATCATGTGTTTAACACAATATTACCAGTGTTTACGAATCCCAAAAAAACCAAATCATGTTTAATAAAACGAACACAATTTACAGTGTTTACGAATACACCAAATCATGTATAACACAATATTACAGTGTTTACGAATACACCAAATCATGCATAACACAATATTACAGTGTTTACGAATACACCAAATCATGTATAACACAATATTACAGTGTTTACGAATACACCAAATCATGTATAACACAATATTACAGTGTTTACGAATACACAATCACAAATCATCAAACACAATATTACAGTGTTTACGAATACACCAAATCATGTATAACAATATTACAGTGTTTACGGATACACCAAATCAATCATAACACAAATTACAGTGTTTACGAATACACCAAATCATGCATAACACAATATTACAGTGTTTACGAATACACCAAATCATGTAAACACAATATTACAGTGTTTACGAATACACCAAATCATGTATAACACAATATTACAGTGTTTACGAATACACCAAATCATGCATAACACAATATTACAGTGTTTACGAATACACCAAATCATGTATAACACAATATTACAGTGTTTACGAATACACCAAATCATGTATAACACAATATTACAGTGTTTACGAATACACCAAATCATGCATAACACAAATATTACAGTGTTTACGAATACACCAAATCATGATAACACAATTACAGTGTTTACGAATACACCAAATCATGTATAACACAATATTACAGTGTTTACGAATACACCAAATCACGCATAACACAATATTACAGTGTTTACGAATACACCAAATCTGCATAAACACAATATTACAGTGTTTACGAAACACCAAATCATGCATAACACAATATTACAGTGTTTACGAATACACCAAATCTGTAAACACAATATTACAGTGTTTACAATACACCAAATCATTATAACAAATATTACAGTGTTTACGAATACACCAATCATGCATAACACAATATTACAGTGTTTACGAATACACCAAATCATGTATAACACAATATTACAGTGTTTACGAATCACCAAATCATGTATAACACAATATTACAGTGTTTACGAATACACCAAATCATGTAGTATAACACAATATTACAGTTTACGAATACACCAAATCATGTATAACACAATATTCAGTGTTAACGAATACACCAAATCATGTATAACACAATATTACAGTGTTTACGAATACACCAAATCATGTATAACACAATATTACAGTGTTACGAATATAACCAAATCATGTAATACACAAATCAGTGTTAGAAACACAAATCATGTATAACAATATACTAAATGTGTTAACGAATACACCAATCTGAAACACAATATAAGTGTTTAGAAACACAATTCATGTTAAACACCAATATTACAAGTTTTACAGAATTACACCAAATCATGTATAACACAATATTACAGTGTTTACGAATACACCAAATCATGCATAACACAATATTACAGTGTTTACGAATACACCAAATCATGTATAACACAATATTACAGTGTTTACGAATACACCAAATCATGTATAACACAATATTACAGTGTTTACGAATACACCAAATCATGTATAACACAATATTACAGTGTTTACGAATACACCAAATCATGTATAACACAATATTACAGTGTTTACGAATACACCAAACATGTATAACACAATATTACAGTTGTTACGAATACACCAAATCATGCATAACACAATATTACAGTGTTTACGAATACACCAAATCATGTATAACACAATATTACAGTGTTTACGAATACACCAAATCATGTATAACACAATATTACAGTGTTTACGAATACACCAAATCATGCATAACACAATATTACAGTGTTTACAAATAAACCAAATCATGTATAACACAATATTACAGTGTTTACGAATACACCAAATCATGTATAACACAATATTACAGTGTTTACGAATACACCAAATCATGTATAACACAATATTACAGTGTTTACGAATACACCAAATCATGCATAACACAATATTACAGTGTTTACGAATACACCAAATCATGTATAACACAATATTACAGTGTTTACGAATACACCAAATCATGTATAACACAATATTACAGTGTTTACGAATACACCAAATCATGTATAACACAATATTACAGTGTTTACGAATACACCAAATCATGTATAACACAATATTACAGTGTTTACGAATACACCAAATCATGCATAACACAATATTACAGTGTTTACGAATACACCAAATCATGCATAACACAATATTACAGTGTTTACAAATACACCAAATCATGTATAACACAATATTACAGTGTTTACGAATACACCAAATCATGTATAACACAATATTACAGTGTTTACGAATACACCAAATCATGTATAACACAATATTACCAACTATACTCTGGTTTTTTTAACGAGGTGAAATATCCTGACCCCTTGCTGGTTACTGACTCCTATTTGATACCAGGAGAAGGGAATAGTACTGTTCTTCTAAATGTCAGCTGTGTTTTATCATAATTAACCCTAGTATCAGGTAAACACAGGCATCATTTTTAGTGCATTAGGCATCAGTGCCGTGGCGACTATAGAGTTATTGAGGGTAGAATAGATCCAATACACCGCCGTGCTTAAGTGTTAGTATGCGAGCCGTCACCACCAGTCATTCCTATGCCTGCCTCACTCACTCCATGGCCTTAAGGATGTCCTGGCCGCTGCTTTCATCACTTTCTCATCTTTGTTATGGCGCGTGGCGGCTCACACAGAGCTAGATTCCCATACTAGGAGGCTTGTACTGTCCTACTACACTGCAGTACATCATTTTATATCACTAGCATTTCCCTTCATTTTCCGTGCACCACCCATCAATAGCGTCGCCTCCGTGGTATTCACCTAGTTGTATTCACCTAGTTGTATTTTACAGGGCCTGAGCTACGCTCGTATGGCCCCGTCTCCATAGCTACATTTTTTTTTATCATTCCTCCTTAGTGCTTAGTGTTGGGGGAAGCCACCACCCCGGGAGGCGGGTCACAAACCCCCGGCTAACACCCGGTACCCATTCACTGCTGGGTGGACAGGGGCGCGGGTTTTAAGAAGACCGTCCGTCTGTCTTCGCTCCGCCCGGGGATCGAACCCGGGACTTCTCGGTTGTGAGGAGCGTGCTAGCGGTGTAGTGGCTAGCTCGCCTACCTACAAATCTACGGGCCCTGCCCAAGGGCGTAGCCAGAGGGGGGGCAATGGGGCCATGGTCCCCCCCCAATTCAACACATCTACTTTAGGAGTGTATGGGATAATTTCACCAATTTTACTATATTGAATATCATGCAAAGAACCAATAAATGACCCCCCATAGGGCTCAATATGCCCCCAATTAAGTCATATCTTCAAAAAAAATCTCTGTGGGGCTTACAGCGCCTCCCAGACCCCCAGCTGATAAGCCCCCCACCCCTCAACCACCATTGGGAGGTGGCCCCCCCAAATTATTTTTCCTGGCTACGCCCTTGGCCCTGCCTGGTTCGAATCTGGGCCATGTCACATCGGCGGCCAGCCTAGGCAGCTATCAGGCACTGTCGCTGAGGCACTACCACCATCACCATTAGCATTGCCCTTGACATCAATAAGAGACCAGGGCAGGGTAGGGCAGCTTGTAGAAGGCAAGCAGGGCGGCACACAGGCAAGCATGTTCATCAGTATTTAACCTTCAAGAAGCATATAGGTCGAATAACACATGACAACATAAGAACATAAGAAAATAAGGAAGCTACAAGAGGCTGTGAGACCTACACGTGGTAGTTCCTGTTACTTAACACTACCTACATCCACCTTTCATCCCCATCCATAACACTGTCCAGCCTCCTTTTAAACATAAGAACATAAGAAAATAAGGAAGCTACAAGAGGCTGGGAGACCTACACGTGGTAGTTCCTGTTACTTAACACTACCTACATCCACCTTTCATCCCCATCCATTACACTGTCCAGCCTCCTTTTAAACATAAGAACATAAGAAAATAAGGAAGCTACAAGAGGCTGGGAGACTACACGTGGTAGTTCCTGTTACTTAACACTACCTACATCCACCTTTCATCCCCATCCATAACACTGTCCAGCCTCCTTTTAAACATAAGAACATAAGAAATAAGGAAGCTACAAGAGGCTGGGAGACCTACACGTGGTAGTTCCTGTTACTTAACACTACCTACATCCACCTTTCATCCCCATCCATAACACTGTCCAGCCTCCTTTTAAAGCTCCCTATTGACTCCGCACTAACTACCCCACGACTGAGTCCATTCCAATCATTTACCACCCTATTTGTGAACCAGTTTCTCCCTGTTTCCTGTTTAAATCTACATCATAAGAAGGTCCAGAGAATCAAAGGCAACAAACAATGCAGTAAATCAGGGAAATTATACGTAAAAGTGGGTAAAATAATAATGAAATATGAATGTTTTAGATCAGAAGTTACACACGCATTGCAAAGAACATTAGAAGTATTTGTGAAGATAGTAAATAAGGTTGGTTGGTGTATAGTTATTATGTGTGTGTGTGTGCGTGTTGTAAATGATTAATGTACACGCATTACAAACAAGAACATAAGTATGTGTGAGGGTAATAAGCAAGGTTGTTTACTCCATAACTAATCTATATGTGTGTGTGTGTGTGTGTGTAAGTGCGTGTGTGTGTGTGTGTGTGTGTGTGTGTTGTATAAGTGTGTGTGTGTGTGTGTGTTGTAAGTGTGTGTGTGTTTGTTGTAAGTGTGTGTGGTTTGTTGTAAGTGTGTGTGTGTGTGTTGTAAGTGTGTGTGTGTGTGTTGTAAGTGTGTGTGTGTGTGTTTGTAAGTGTGTGTGTGTTTGTTGTAAGTGTGTGTGTGTGTGTTGTAAGTGTGTGTGTGTGTGTTGTAAGTGTGTGTGTGTTTGTTGTAAGTGTGTGTGTGTTTGTTGTAAGTGTGTGTGTGTGTGTTGTAAGTGTGTGTGTGTGTGTTGTAAGTGTGTGTGGGGTTGTAAGTGTGTGTGTGTGTGTGTGTGTTGTAAGTGTGTGTGTGTGTGTTGTAAGTGTGTGTGTGTGTGTTGTAAGGTGTTGTGTGTGTGTGTGTTGTAAGTGTGTGGTGTGTGTGTGTGTGTGTGTGTTGTAAGTGTGTGTGTGTGTTGTAAGTGTGTGTGTGTGTGTGTGTGTTGTAAGTGTGTGTGTGTGTGTGTTGTAAGTGTGTGTGTGTGTGTGGTTGTAAGTGTGTGTGTATGTGTTGTGTGTGTGTGTGTTGTAAGTGTGTGTGTGTGTTGTAAGTTGTGTGTGGTGTTGTAAGTGTGTGTGTGTGTGTGTGTGTAAGTGTGTGTGGTGTGTTTGTAAGTGTGTGTGTGTGTGTGTTTGTAAGTGTGTGTGTGGTTGTTGTAAGTGTGTGGTGTGTTGTTGTAAGTGTTGTGTGTGTGTTGTAAGTGTGTGTGTGGTGTGGTGTGGTGTTGTAAGTGTGTGTGTGTGTTGTTGTAAGTGTGTGTGTGTGTTGTAAGTGTGGGGTGGTGTGTGTGTTTTTGTTGTTGTAAGTGTGTGTGTGGTGTTGTAAGTGTGTGTGTGTGTGTGTTGTAAGTGTGTGTGTGTGTGTTGTAAGTGTGTGTGTGTGTTGTTTGTAAGTGTGTGTGTGTGTTGTGTGTTGTAAGTGTGTTGTGTGTGTGTGTTTGTAGTGGGGTGTGTGTGTGTGTTTGTAAGTGTGGTGTGTGTGTGTTGTAAGTGTGTGTGTGTGTGTGTGTTGTTGTAAGTGTGTGTGTGTGTGTTGTAAGTGGTGTGTGTGTGTGAAGTGTTGTGTGTGTGGTTGTAGTGTGTGTGTGTGTGTTGTAAGTGTGTGTGTGTGTGTTGTAGTGGTGTGTGTGTGTGGTTGTGTGGTGTGTGTGTGTTGGTTGTAAGTGTGTTGTGTGGGGTTGTAAGTGTTTTTTTTTGTGTGTGTGTGTGTGTGTTGTAAGTGTGTGTGTGTGTGTTGTAAGTGTGGTGTGTGTGTGTGTGTGTTGTAAGTGTGTGTGTGTGTGTGTTTTAAGTGTGGTGTGTGTGTTGTAAGTGTGTGTGTGTGTTTTTGTAAGTGTGGTGTGTGTGTTGTGTTTGTAAGTTTTGTGTGGTTTGTTGTAAGTGTGGGGTGTTGTGTTGTAAGGTGTGTTGTAAGGTGTGTGTGTGTTGTAAGTGTGTGTGTGTGTGTGTGTTGTAAGTGTGTGTGTGTGTGTGTGTGGTGGTTTGTAAGTGTGGGGGTGTGTGTGTGTTTTAAGTGTGGTGTGTGTTGTGTTGTAAGTGGTGTGTGGTGTGTGTGTGTTAAGTGTGTGTGTGTGTGGTGTTGTAAGTGTGTGTGTGTGTGTTGTAAGTGTGTGTGTGTGTGTTGTATGTGTGTGTGTGTGTGTGTGTTGTAAGGGGTGTGTGTGTTGTGTGTGTGTGGTGTTGTTTTGTGTGTGTGTAAGTTGTTGTGTGTGTGTGTGTTTTTAAATGTGTGTTTGTGTGTGTGTGTTGTAAGTGTGTGTGTGTGTGTGTGTTGTAAGTGTGTGTGTGTGTGTGTGTTGTAAGTGTGTGTGTTGTGTGTGTGTGTTGTAAGTGTGTGTGTGTGTGTGTTGAAGTGTGTGTGTGTGTGTGTGTTGTAGTGTGTTGTGTGTGTGTGTGTGTTTGTAAGTGTGTGTGTGTGTGTTGTAAGTGTGTGTGTGTGTGTTGTAAGTGTTGTGTGTGTGTGTTGTTGTAAGTGTGTGTGTGTGTGTTGTGTGTGTGTGTGTTGTGTGTGTGTGTTGTAGTGTGTGAGTGTGTGTGTGTGTGTTGTAAGGTGTGTGTGTGTGTGTTGTAAGTGTGTGGTGTGTGTGTGTTGTAAGTGTGGTGGGGTGTGTGTGTGTGTGTGTAGTGTGTGTGTGTGTGTTGTGTTGTAAGTGTGTGTGTGTGTGTTGTAAGTGTGTGTGTGTTGTGTGTGTTAAGTGTGTGTGTGTGTTGTAAGTGTGTGTGTGTGTGTGTGTTTGTGTGTGTGGTGTTGTGTGTGTGTGTTGTAAGTGTGTGTGTGTGTGTGTAAGTGTGTGTGTGTGTGTGTGTTGTAGTGTGTGTGTGTGTTGTAAGTGTGTGTGTGTGTTTGTAAGTGTGTGTGTGTGTGTGTGTTGTAAGTGTGTTGTGTGTGTTGTTGTGTGTGTGTGTGTGTTGTAGTGTGTGTGTGTGTTGTAGTTGTTGTGTGTGTGTGTGTGTTGTATGTGTGTGTGTGTTGTGTTTGAGTTGGTGTTTGTTGTAAGTGGTGTGTGTGTTTGTAATGTGTTGTGTTGGGTGTTGTAAGTGGTGTTGTGTTGTAAGTGTGTGTGTGTGTGTTGTAATGTGTGTGTGTGTGTGTTTGTAGTTGTGTTGTGTGTTGTAGTGTGTGGTGTGTGTTGTCAGGTGTGTGTTGGTAGTGTGTGTGGTGTGTGTGTGTGTGTTTGTAAGTGTGTGGTATGTGTGTTGTAAGNAAAAAGGGGTATTTAGGGTTGCAAAAGGTATATTTGGGGTTGGAAAAGGGTATATTTGGGGTTGGAAAGGGTATATTTGGGTTGGAAAAGGTATATTTAGGGTTAGGTATATAAAAAAAAAAAAAAAAAAAAAAAAAAAATAGGTATTTGGGTTGCAAAAGGGTATATTTGGGGTTGGAAAAGGTGTATATTTAGGGTTGCAAAGGGTATATTTGGGGTTGGAAAAGGGTCTATATTTAGGGTTGTAACAAAGGGTATATTTGGGTGTTGGAAAGGGTAATATTTAGGGTTGCAAAGGGTATTTTTGGGGGTTTGGGAAAAGGGTATTTTAGGGTTGCAAAAGGGTATATTTGGGTTGGAAAGGGTATATTTAGGGTTGCAAAGGTATAATTTGGGGTTGGAAAAAGGTATATTTAGGTTGAAAAAGGTATATTTGGGTTGGAAAAGGGTATATTTAGGGTTGCAAAAGGGTATATTTGTAAGGGTAGAAAAAGGGTATATTTAGGGTTGCAAAAGGGTATATTTGGGGTTGGAAAAAGGTATATTTAGGGTTGCAAAAGGGTATATTTGTAAGGGTAGAAAAAGGGTATATTTAGGGCTGCAAAAGGGTATATTTGTAAGGGTAGAAAAAGGGTATATTTAGGGCTGCAAAAGGGTATATTTGTAAGGGTAGAAAAAGGGTATATTTAGGGTTGGAAAAGGGTATATTTGCGGTTGCAAAAGGGTATATTTAGGGCTGCAAAAGGGTATATTTGTAAGGGTAGAAAAAGGGTAGCAGTATTTCATCACTACAAACACCCTTTTTCTACCCTTTTCCTACCCTTCTTTTCTAAGAGTGTACTCACGTAGGGAAGAAGCTAAGGCGACGGTAGAGGCGTCAGCAACACACCTTTGTAGCTCGCTAACAACACCACAATGACTGTTATTGGCAACACTGCTTACACTGTTTTCCTTTCGTAGTAACTTCACTTTCTTTCTCTCTCTCTCTCTCTCTCTCTCTCTCTCTCTCCTCTCTCTCTCTCTCTCTCTCTCTCTCTCTCTCCTCTCTCTCTCTCTCTCTCTCTCTCTTATCGCATTTTATTTCTGCTCCTGTAAACGGAAGAGAACAAAATCATATTAGTTTATCATTTTAAACACACACTCACACACACACACACACACACACCACACCACACCACACGCACACGCACACGCACACACCACACTCACACACACACACCACACACCCCACCCACCACACACCCCACACTCACACCCCACTCACTCACTCACTCCTCACTCACTCACTCACCTCACTCACACACACACCCCACACACACACACACACCACACACACACACACACACCACCCCACACCCCACACCACACACACCACACACCCACACACACACACAAGAATGGACTATATGAGGAGGTACTATCGGCAAAGAATGTGCACCAGTTGAAAGCAAAGACTAGATATTATATTTAGATAACGGAGACGGGACCACACGAGTGTAGCTCAGGCCCTGTAAAACACAACTAGGTAAATAGCACACACACACACACACACACACACACACACTCACACTCACACTCACACTCACACTCACACTCACACTCACACTCACACACAACACAGTATGTGGGTGACATGAGGCCAGTAGAAGTAGTAGTAGTATACAGTAAAAATAATAGTAAAGTAATATAGTAATAGTTTAAGTTTTAGTAGTAGTAATAGTGGTAATAGTAGCAGTAGTGGTAGTAGTAGTAGTAGTAGTAGTAGTAGTAGTAGTAGTAGTGGTAATAGTAGTTGTAGTAGTAGTAGTAGTGGTAGTAGTAGTAGTAGTAGTAGTAGTAGTAGTAGTAGTAGTAGTAGTAGTAGTAGTAGTAGTAGTAGTAGTAGTAGCAGCAGCAGTAGTAGTAACAGTAAGAACATAAGGAAGCTACAAGAGGCCGCGAGACCTACACGTAGTAGTTCCTGCATGTAGTATATTTAAAGCAGTAGTAGCAGTAGAAGTAGTAGTAGTAGTAGTAGTAGTAGTAGCAGTAGCAATAGCAGTAGCAGTAGCAGTAGCAGCAGTAGTAGTAGTGGTTAGGATCTCACCTGTAGTATACACGTGTGCACACAGTCAACAGGGGAACAAGACTAAAGGGGTGGTAGGTAGTAGGTCCATACTAGGTAGGTAGCTCTCCCCTTCTCTCTCTCCCCTCTTCTCTCTCCATCCATCCTCTCTCTCTCTCTCTCTCATCTCATCTCTCTTCTCTCTCATCTCTCTCTCTCTCTTTTCTTTCTCTTTAATGCCCCTCCCTCCCATCCTTCCGTCCTTCATACCTGTGTCAACCTCTCTCTCTCTCTCTCTCTATCTCTCTCTCTCTCTTTCTCTTTAATGCACCCTCCCTCCCATCCTTCCGTCCTTCATACCTGTGTCAACCCTCTCTCTCTCTCTCTCTATCTCTCTCTCTCTATCTCTCCTCTCTCTCTCTCTCTCCTCCTCCTTCCTCTCTCTCTCTCGTCTCTCTCTCTCTCTCTCCTCTCTCTCTCTCTCTCTCTCTCCACCCTTCCGTCCTTCATTACTGTTTCAACCCTCTCTCTCTCTCTCTCTCTCTCTCTCTTCTCTCTCTCTCCTTCTCTCTCTCTCTCTCTCTCTCTCTCTCTTCCCTGTGAACACCTGTATCCGGTCTGACCTCCTCTCTCTATAAGCAAGATAATATATTTATTGGAGAGAGAGAGAGAGAGAGAATTTTTCTGCCTTCTACCGTCAATAACACTATTGTCGCCCCTGCACTAATGTCGCCAGGCGAATATTATGAATTTTAGCACCACTATAGCCTTGTATGTGCCACTGGAGACAGGTACATAATATAAACTACTGTACATAACTCTTCAGTGGCACATACAAGTCTGTAGTGATGCTAAAATCGTAATATATGGCGCCTGGCGACATTAGTGCAGTGTCGACTATAGTGGTATTGACTTTAGTGTTGAAACGTAGTATTATAATCGGTAAGGTAAGGAGATTGAAGCCTTACAATTACACTATAGATGCATAGAATCCATAGGTGATCTAATTCGGTTTGGAAGTGGTTTTAAGGCATTTATATAAAGGAGATGTATAAGTACATAAGAAAATAAGGAAGCTATAAGAGGCCGCAAGACTTACACATGGTAGTTCCTGTATGTATCATTATGTAGCCTATGTAGTATTAGACAAGTTTCTTATAGTTTAGTAATCAAGGAAAAACGAATCTAAATATCTAAAGTAAATACGTGAACCCAAAAGTATCTAAAATATGTAAATAGTAAGAAAGATTTCATTGTTTTTCTCGTAATATTTTTTTTATTAAGATATTATTCACGTCACGTCACGATATTATTCACAAGATATCATTCACGCCCAGATCTTTCCTTTACTAAAAAAAAAATGTATGTAGTCGAGCCATAAAAATACGAAAAGTCACTGAATATACCAAATTAGTTAGTGGACAAGGATGCTAAACAGGTCATAGCTATAAATATTTCTGATAGTCACTTAATAAATCGTCTAATGTACCACAAATTAACAATGAAAATTACGTTCTGGGCCTCAAGGGGTATATATAAAAGTTTTTGGTTTTACTGAGTTGAATCGAATGTGGAAATCTAAAAACATGATAATATGATAATGTTAGTTTTCATGAGTAGGTAGTTTAGTGCGGAGTCTATAGTGAGCTTTCAAGGAGGCTGGACAGTGTTATGGATGGGGATGAAAGGTGATGTAGGTAGTGGTAAGTAACAGGAACTACCACGTGTAGGTCTCACAGCCTCTTGTAGCTTCCTTATTTTCTTATGTTCCTATGTTATGTTGGTTTTAATGAGTGGAATTGCCTATGGACATCTAAAATAAGAAAAGTACTTCAAACAAAACAAATGTATCCTACGCCTGCCAGATAGCTGTTTGTTTTTCTTCAATATTTGCTTTTAATACTTCACTTTTACGCCTCGTTTTTGTTATTGATTTAGAGGAGAAAGTTCTTAGTGCATGACGCTCGCTCTTTGCCTTATTCATTCTATCGGTTTTTTTCGTTTGTCATGAGTAGTGTTTGGAGAGAGAGAGAGAGAGAGATAGAGAGAGTTCTTGTCTATTCGTATTTTACATAATCACAAGAGAGGTGTCAAATAATCTCTCTCTCTCTCTCTCTCTCTCGCTCTCTCTCTCTCTCTCTCTCTCTCTCTCTCTCCTCTCTCTCTCTCTCTCTCTCTCTTCTGTACTCCCAACCCTTTTTTTTATGTACTCTCTCTCTCTCTCCTCTCTCTCTCTCTCTCTCTCTCCTCCTCTCTCTCTCTCTCTCTCTCTCCTCTCTCTCTCTCTCTCTCATCTCTCTCTCTCTCATCTCTCTCTCTCTCTCTCTCTCTCTCCTGCATTCCCACCTTTTATTTCTTCTGCCCCCTCTCTCTCTCTCTCCTCTCTCTCTCATCTCTCTCTCTCTCTCTCTCGCTCTCTCTCTCTCTCTCTCTCTCTCTCTCTCTCTCTCTTATCATCCTACAATCCTCGCATGCATTTATGACATCTGATACACTTCCAAAAGCATGGAGATCGGCATTATGATAAGAGCCTTTCCTATCACCTCATTCATTTTGTATGATACACTTATACTGCATTTATTACACCTATTACTATCATTTATTATAGTTAAATAGCCAAGACAGTATATGTGTGTATGAATGTAGCAAAGTTGTGGGCTGTAAGAAACTTTTATTTTTCTGGTGACGTCCGCACACACGCGTTATATTCCCATGTTTAGGTTCCCTTAGAGCTAGTGCACTAAACTAGGCCGTGCACTAGCTCTGTCAGGGACCCAAAAATAGGCTTTTCAGACTTCAAAGCCGTCATTTTAGGTCCCCTTAGAGCTAGTGCACGGCCTAGTTTAGTGCACTAGCTCTGTCAGGGACCCAAAAATAGGCTTTTCAGACTTCAAAGCCGTCATTTTTAGGTCCCCTTAGAGCTAGTGCAAACGGCCTAGTTTAGTTGCACTAGCTCTGTCAGGGACCCAAAATAGGCTTTTCAGACTTCAAAGCCGTCATTAACAGATGCAAGAGCTGTGTTAGTATTTATTGCACATTACAAACTTTAGGAACCAATATTACAGTGTTTACGATACACCAAATCATGTATAACACAATATTACAGTGTTTACGATACACCAATCATGTATACACAATATTACAGTGTTTTACGAATACACCAAATCATGTATAACACAATATTACAGTGTTTACGAATACACCAAATCATGTATAAACACAATATTACAGTGTTTACGAATACACCAAATCAGTTATACACACAATATTACAGTTTTACGAATACACCAAATCATGTATAACACAATGTTACAGTGTTTACGAATACACAAATCATGTATAACCCAATATTACAGTGTTTACGATATACACAAATCATGTATAACACACATATTA
>JACEEZ010022317.1:112500-115000 GCA_016584305.1 Chionoecetes opilio
TCTCTCTCTCTCTCTCTCTCTCTCTCTCTCTCTCTCTCTCCTCTTCTCTCTCTCTCTCTCTCTCTCCAGTAAAGTTTCTTCATGCTCTATGTAAATCTTCATTCTCATCTAATTAGAGACACGTAAATAGCTCAGTACAATTTTTTATATAAGGGGGAAAAATGCCGTCGTGTCAGTGAATCATGCAAGGAACGTCGGAATGAGTGCGTTTTTGGATTCCAGAGATAATTGGAATCTCTGCTCTTGAAAATATGTTACTTTTACGAATGAGGGAAAGATGAGGTAATTTGTTATGTTCTCTCTCTCTCTCTCTCTTCTCCTCTTCTCTCTCTCTCTCTCTCTCTCCTCTCTCTCTCTCTCTCTCTCTCTCTCTCTCTCCCTCCCTCCCTCTCTCTCTCTCTCTCTCTCTCTCTCTCTCTCTCTCTTCTGTCTCTCTTACGTATGTACAGATTAATGGTAAACACTAGATATTATGAATCAGGAACAACATCTCTACCGTAGATAACAGTAAAGTCGCCAGTTCTACGTTTCTTTGTTATTTACAGACGTGTGGTGGCGTTAATACTTACATTTCTACATCCATGATTTCAGGAAAGTTAGAAGGGGCTATCTATTTGTATTAATAAGAACATAAGGACATAAGGAAGCTAGAAGAGGCTGCGAGACCTACACGTGGTAGTTCCTGTTATTTAACACTACCTACATCCACCTTTCATTCCCATGTAAATGCAAAATATAAACAAACAATAATTTAGTGACACCTTGCGCGAGTGATCAAATTTTTGTGTTATTGAGAATATCACATTAATTGATAGCTAAATCATGCAATAAAAACAATGGGGAAGGTGTAGAAAAAGATAATCTAGCTATGCCATGGGTAGAAATAGGTGAAATATCTGAATAGGGAGAAATAGAGCCAAACCGCATTTGGTGTTCTCATCAACCCTAAGTATGAACTGCTATTGGCTGGCAGGCGACTACTCTCTCCTTTAGCCGAAGAAGAGTGAGTGAGTGCCTTTTGGGTCACAACAACGAACGGCCTTTATGATCGCCTGTTGGCTACCTACATCCACCTTTCATCCCCTTTGGCTGCAAATGATGAATGTCAGCGGAGGTTGTTCAGTCCATGTGTATGTAATGTTTAGTACAAATGATGTTGCTAGACAGGTCTCCCGGCCTCTTGTAGCTTCCTTATTTTCTTGTTCTAATCCTGTCATTCATCTCTCTATACCCTTCATACCTCTGCACTGTCTTCACATGTCACTGGGAGTCAGCCTCTGGGACTCACGCCATCTATTACTCCCATAGTCTCTTACAGTACTGAGCCACTTATCCATGTATCTTATCATATAGTAGTAGTAGTAGTAGTAGTAGTAGTAGTAGCATTAGTAGTAGTAGCAGTGAAATAAGAGTAGTAATAGTCAGTAGTAGTTGTAGTAATGGTAGTAGCAGTAGTGATAATAGTAGCAGGAGTGATAATAGTAGCAGTAGTAGTAGTGATAGTAGTAGTAGAAGGAGATAGAGGAGGAAAGACAGTAGTAGTAGTAATAGTAGCAGCAGCAGTAGTAGTAGTGCAGTAATAGTAGCAGCAGCAGTAGTAGTAGTGTAGTAATAGTAGTAGTAGTAGTAGTAGTAGTAGTAGTAGTAGTAGTGCAGTAATAGTAGCAGCAGCAGTAGTAGTAGTAGTAGTAGTAGTAGTGCAGTAATAGTAGTAGCAGCAGCAGTAGTAGTAATAGTAGTAGTAGTAGTAGTTGTAGTAATAGTAGCAGCAGCAGTAGTAGTAATAGTAGCAGCAGCAGTAGTACTCCAGTGATAATACAAGCAAGTGTTATCCAGCAGTGGTGTGTCTCAGAATGTCGTCATAGTGGCTTATTTATTAACTCCAGCAGACCATCCTTGCCTTGGGACCAATGTAGTAACAGCAGCCACCCACAGCTTCTAACACTCACACTCGCTCTTACATTTCTCATTTATTACATACTTTTATTTATTTTTCGTACTTATTTATTATTTCCATTTAGTACTTACGTTTTCACTTGTTGCATATCCATTATCCACGTATCATAATATCCTCCAGTGACATTGCAAGTGAGATCAACTCGTGTCCCTGAATAGTTGCTGCATATTATGTGTTCAATTTACTCCACCAGATTATTGCATTGGAGTTTATGTGTTAACCCCTTGAGACCCAGAACGTAATTTCCATTGTAATTTGGGTACCATTAGACGATTTTTAGTGATTATAAGTAATATTTAATAGCTATGACCTGTTTAGTATCCTTGTCCACTAGTAAATTTGGTTTATTGAGTTACTTTTTCGTAGTTTTATGGCTAATAACAGACGATTTCATATAGCAAAGGAAAGATCTGGGCGTGAAGGAGTTAACAGGACAGTGACATCTCCCCCATCTCTGCTTGACTAAGTGGCTGCCTCATCACCCTTCATGGCATGCTGGACTAGACTTTCACTTACTTACATATATACTATACAAGTAGTAGT
>JACEEZ010022317.1:122500-130000 GCA_016584305.1 Chionoecetes opilio
GATGCTTTATGGAAAAAAATACATGGCTGTAGAAAATATTGAACTGACCGAAAAAAAAAAAAGTTTTGTTTTTAATGTATTATGTAAAAAAAAATACAGTAGAAGCTCGCATTAATGGAACTCAATTTACCGGAAAGCTCGAGTTAGCAAAAAAAGTTACATTCAGTTTTATACGCTAGCAATACTCTAATACGCTAGCAGCCAGGCTATGTATTTATCAGCACAGGCCTGTAGAGTGGTGTGAGCCGCCCACCTGCATGATGCCTGGCTCTGGGGTGTAGACGTGGGGCACCAGGAGGCTGTACACCTCACCCATGAACTCATCCACCGGCAGCGTCTGGCAGGACACCGCAAAGAAGTGGCGGCTGAGGGGGGGGGGGGGGGGGGGGGGGGGGGGCAAGGTTAGTTCTTGCATTTATTTTAAGCCCCTTCACGCCCAGATTTTTCCTTGGCTATATAAAATCATCTGTTGTTAGCCATAAAACTACAAAAAGTAACTGAATATACCAAATTAGTTAGTGGACAAGGATACTAAACAGGTCATAGCTATAAAATAATGCTTATAGTCACTACAAATTGTCTAATGGCACCCAAATTACAATGGAAATTACGTTCTGGGTCTCAAGAGGTTAATATTTTCAATTTATTTGTCTAATAAATAGACTATAGCTATAGGCATGAATATATAAACAAATAATAATAAATCACACACACACACACACACACACACAAGTGTAGTGGTTAGCACGCTGGGTTCACAGCCGAGAAGTCCCGGGTTCAATCCCCGGGAGACAGACGGGCGGTCTCCTTAACCTCTTCACGACCAGATCTTTCCTTTGCTATATAAAATTGTCTGTTGTTAGCCATAAAACTACAAAAAGTTACTAATATACCAAATTAGTTAGTGGACAAGGATATTAAACAGGTGATATCTATAAAATATTGCTTATATTCATTAAAATCGTCTAACGGCATCCCCAAATTACAATGGAAATAACGTTCTGGGCGTGAAGAGGTTAAAACCCGAGCCCCTGTCCACCCAGCAGTGAATGAGTTCCTGGTGTTAGCCGGGGGTTTGTGACCCGCCTACCAGGGTGACAATGTAGCTATGGAGACAGGGCCATGCCAGTGTAGCTCAGGCCCTGTAAAACACAACTAGATGAATACTCACTAGTAAACAGACTCCTTATAAGAGTCTCCGATAAGCAGATGATTGTCTCCATGTTGTAGCATAGCGTGGATTCTGCGAGCTGCCTCCAGACTCTGTGAGGAGTACATAAGAATACATAGGAATATACATAGGAATACATAATACATAAGAATATACATAGAAATACATAGGAATAACAGATACCAGGCTACCCTTGGGTCTATAACGAGGGTATCTGCTGAACTACATACTACTAACTATCAAACTACATGCAAGAGAACAGTTGGAAAAAGATACCATGTCCCTAAAGAGGAGGAGGAGGAGAAAATTAATTCAAGATATATATAATAATCACAATAACAAATATTAATAACAATATCAACACTACCACCACCACTACTACTACTACTACTACTATTACTACTACTACTACTACTACTACCACTACTACCACTACTACTACTACTACTACTACTACTACTACCAGTACTACTTCTGCTACCGTAGATAACACTATAGTCGACAGGACAACGTTTCTTTTATATTTATAGACGTGTGGTGGCGTTAATAGTTACATTTCTACAGCCATGATTTCAGGACAGTTAGAAGGGGCTATCTGGAGAGTCTGTGTCATTTTGTGTCTTCATCTGTGTCATAGTATGGCTGTAAATGAACAAATTACAAAAATAAAACCGAGTGGCGACGTTGATATCGGGCTACACTAAGGTCGCCATCTAGTGTTTATTTTTAGAGTGTCCTCCCGCCGTCGTCGTCGCCCGAAAAAAACCGCGTATGGAAATTTGAAAGCGTCTATACTTACAGATGCAAAGCATAAAACAACGCTGAAACAGGGTAGCTTATACAGTCATGATATAAACTACTGTGTATCATCTTCAGTGGCACATACACATCAGTAGTGAGGCTATCATTCGTAATATATGGCGCCTGGCGACGTTACGGCAGGTGGTGACTACAAGTGTTATCTACGGTACTACTACCACTACTACCACTCACCCTAAGATGGTTTCTGGCGACATCCATCGCCGTCACGAAGAAAAAAACGTCTTTGGTATCTTGCAGCGTAAATAAGTGTCCTTCGCAATAGTCCAGGATGTCCAGTAATACCTGACTCCTCGGCCCGCCTGCAATGGGAATATAGTGGGAATGGGAATATTTTTTAACCCCTTCACACCCAGATTTTTCCCTCACTTTGTGAAAAATTGTCTGTTGTTAGCCATAAAATTACGAAAAGTATTTTAATACACCAAATTAGTTAGTGGACAAGGATACTAAACAGGTCATAGCTATAAAATATTGCTTAGTCACTAAAAATCGTCTATTGGTACCCAAATTACAAGGAAAATTACGTTCTGGGAATGGGAATGGGAATGGGAATAGTAAACATGAGTAATAATGAATGAAATAATAATGCAAGGGAAAAGTAAAAATAGGAATGGGAATGGGTGGGAATGGTGAGTGGGAATGAGACTATTTTTTAACAGAAGTATTTTTGTCAGGGATTTTAGTTAGTTTCCGAGGAAATATCGTATTCTGAAAATGGAAATCTTTCTTACATTATTTAACACCTATAGATATATAAACACATAAATAAATACATAATTACATAACTACCAATTATCTGATGATCTGTTATATCTACAATTTGCCATATAGTAGAAATACATGGTTTTTGCACGCTATTTTCTCAACACATTCCATTAATCATTAAAATAACGTTTAATAAAATATTCTAACGCAATTCTCATGATACAAAATGTTAAAGAAGGAATTTTTCAGTTTAAAATAAAAAAAATCTTAAAAATTACATTTGTTTGTTAGAAAATAAAAAAAATTGCATTTATATAAACTAATCAAGATTTTAAGGATATTGACAGACTCTCTCTCTCTCTCTCTCTCACACACACACACACACACACACACACACACACACACACACACACACACACACACACACACACACACACACACACAACCCCAACAGTTTTAAGAAGTTTTTAGGGAGGGCAAGGTAGGTTTTTAGTATTTTTAGGGAGGGAAAGTAAAAATTTAAGGGTATTTAGGGAGGGGCACACACACACACACACACACACACAATCCATTAACCTAACCACTCTGCTACCGCCTCCCCTTTTGGGGGAGGCGGTAGCAGAGTAGTTAGAGTCTCCGAGTGGCGTTCTCGGTTACTGGAGTTCGATCCCCAACGAAAACCAAAATCTTTCTGCACCGTTGAGTGGCCTAAGAACACCCACATGCCCTGCCCATTAACTCTGCCTTGGATTGTGAGTGCATGGGAGGACACAGGGGGGCGGCATGAGCCTCTAATCACAGGCGTCACTATAACAATCCTGCCTGCGCCACCACGGGCGAGGGCCAACCATCACAGCCCTCAAGTGAACCTCCAGTGCCTACCATCCCAGCCCTGGGTCACCACTGCCTACAGGCGCTATAGCCCTGGGTCACCACTGCCTACAGGCGCTATAGGCACAAATGTGAAAACAAAAACAAAAAACTCTCTCCCACACTTACGTTCCCGGCAGTGAATGGTCAGTAGGTGGTAGTAGGTAGCCAGCGACGGCTTGATTCCCAGCTGACCAAACTCCACTAACACCTGAAAAATAGAGTGAATTACACACACAGAGAGAGACAGACAGAGAGACAGAGAGACAGAATAAAAATATATTAAAAAAATGTAAAATAAAAATTTAAACACATAAAATATATATATATATATATATATATATATATATATATATATATATATATATATATATATATATATATATATATATATATATATTTTATGTGTTTAAATTTTTATTTTTACATTTTTTTAATATATTTTTATTCTGTCTCTCTGTCTGTCTGCCACTCAGGTATATATATCGGTATATATAGTCAGTATATATATATATTTTATATATATATATATATATATATACTATATATATATATATGGTATATAAATAAAATTTAATAAACAAAAATGTCTATAAATACAATAAGAGGTATAAATGATTTGAGCTGTAATGGTGATAATGGTTAATGTTTACCTGCAGGCTGACCTCCCTGGCCTGCCTCCAGCCTGCGGCGTGGGAGAGTGCCTCCAGGGTGGCATTGAGGGTGCCAAGGTCAGGCTGGGCACCACTGTCACCCAGGGCACTCAGAATCTCCTAATGGATTAAAAGATATACACAAAAACATGTTATTACCCCTTCACGCCCAGATCTTTCCTTGGCTATAAAATATTGTTAGGTATGAATTATAAACTTATATACATATTTACTATAACACGCTCAGCTCACAACTCAATTCTCACACAGCCACACTTACCCATCAAATATTATTGTAAATGGATGGATCTACAATTTTATCCCCGGCATTTCCAATTATCTATTGGAAAAAATATTTTCGGATTTCTGGCTGCTCAAAAATATTCCAAAATTGACGACGATCAGGTTTTAGTTATTTTGGCACAAAACTATGAGTCATAGAAGAAAACTTATCGAAGTAACAAAGGTTCATCTTGAGGTGTTCTATATGATGCAGTAATTGGCTTGTCAAAACACCTCATGGTTGTCAAGAAAATTGATATTTTGTATAAATGTACGAATATGCTATTTTCGCGGTTATTTAGCAATCAATATTTTTTTGCTTTACGCCATATGATAGCCCGTGATCTACTCCACATTTACTTCTCTATTCATGTTGCATTTATCTGCCATTGTTTTTTAGTTATTGAAAAAAACGTGATTTAAAAAAAAAATCAAGGCATACCCCTTCAAAGTTAGCATATTTTTTTGAAAAATTGATTTGCTTGAAAATTTGTTCCTAGCACTTATCGGGCAAGCTGAACACGAATCTGGAGTCAGTTTTCAGTTACAATGAATAAAAGTTCCTATTTCAGCCAATTCACAATAACATGATACTACCAGATATTCCTTAAAAACCACAAATTAGACAAAACTTACTACAAGACATAACAATACGATACACATTGCTAGATTAATCATTACTTCAATACAACGATCAGTATTAATATTTTCAGTATTAATAATATTACTATTAATCCCTATTTGAGCCACCCATGCGATTGTCAAAGGACTTATAAAAACCTAGGAATACTATAGCAATCCTGTGGGACTTCTAATGCCCTCCCATGACTCCTGTAGGATGCCTGAAGGACTACACACACACACACACACACACACACACACACACACCTTAACGAGCTGCCAGCGTAGTTCGGGGGCATCTCGTAGGAAGGCGGCGACTCTGATGATTGCGTTGTAAGTGCCTGTGTCCAAAGGTATGTCCTTCTCCCGACACTCCTGATACAGTTGCCAGGTCTTGTCCACCTAGAGAGAGAGAGTGAGAGGGTGTGAGAGAGAGATAGGGTGTGAGAGAGAGAGAGAGAGAGAGAGAGAGGAGAGAGAGAGGAGAGAGAGAGAGAGTGTGAGTGGGGTGAGTGAGTGGTGAGTGAGTGAGTGAGTTGAGTGAGTGAGTGAGTGAGTGAGTGAGTGAAGTGAGTGAGTGAGTGAGGGAGGGAGGGAGGGAGGGAGGAGAGGGAGGAGGGAGGGAGGGAGGGGAGGGAGGGGAGGGAGGGAGAGAGAGAGAGAAGAGAGGGGAGAGAGAGAGAGAAGAGAGAGAGAGAGAGAGAGAGAGGGGAGAGAGAAAAGAGAGAGAGGAGAGAGAGAGAGAGGAGAGAGAGGAGGAGAGAGAGAGGAGAAGAGATATAAAAAAAAAAATACTGTATTTATAAAATTATACTTAACATTTTGTAAATGATACTTTCATAATAATAACATTGATATAATAATGATCCCAAAGGTTATTTTGATAATAATAATATTAGTTTAATTATAACTAGAATAAAAAAAATACTAATAATGATAGCAATAATGATGATAATAATGATAATAAAAATAACATCATGATAATATTGCATATAGTGCCATAATATATATAGTGTCATTGCATATAGTGCCATAATATATATAGTGTCATTGCATATAGTGCCATAATATATATAGTGTCATTGCATACACAGGTTGAAGTTCCCAAACTCGGCATCCCAAGACTTGGCAACACCCAAAACTCTGCTATGGTTCGGGATTTTCCAAAACCCGGCAGAACACCCAAAACCCTGGGCGTAGTTGCCGGGTCGGCCGCTGGGTGCCACCACACTAGGTCGCTTGGTTTCTCCCGCCGATTTGTTTGTTGTTATTGTTCAGTGGTGTTGTGACTGTAGAGTTGTGTACACTGTTATTTTGTGTACTTCTACAGGTCTGGTTAATGGTATTATTATTTCATGCTTTTTTTTCCCCTTAATATATCTACGTTCTAAAAGTCGGAAAATTCCATTACTCGGCTCGGCGCTGGTCCCGAGGTTGCCGAGTTTGGGAACTTCAACCTGTAATGCCGTAAGATTTAAGATTATAATTCTATACATTGCCATAAGGGTAGATAATCAGACAGTTCAATAATAGACTATATAATTAGTAGTTCAACAGAGAGAATTATAATAACACACATAAATAAAAATAAACACTAAGGACTATACACCAAATACAGGTGATTTGGCAACATAAAAAATCCTCTGATAATCAAAGTGCCTTATTTACTATTCTTTACTATCTACTACTACTACTACTACTACTACACTACTACTCATACACTAATCACATCGGAACTCGGACACCGGACCGTAGGAATTCCACTTTTAGACCGAGATATATTAAGGGGAAAAAGCTGTAAAATCAAAATTACACAAAAAACATGTACACAACTCTACAGTGCACAACACCACTGAACAATAAAAACAAAAAATCGGCGGGAGAAACCAAGCGGCTAGTGTGGTGGCACCCAGCGACCAGACCAACAAACAACGCGGAGGAGATTTTGGGTTGTTTTGCCGGCGGTTTCGGAAACACCGGAACCATACGCCAGTTTTGGCTGTTGCGGTTTTGGGATGCCGAGTTGGGAACTTCAACCTTACTTATACCGTTCTAGTCTAGGGTCCGACTTAGACTATGCGGCTCTAGTTTTGTCTCCATATCAGGATGGATATAGCCTGTTAGAAACAGTGCAATGAAGGATGACCAAAATATACAGGCTGCGTGAAACTTTAGTCATGAGAGGAGATAAACTATTAAATTTCACTCACTCTGAGAGATCAGAGTAAGGGGTGATCTGATTAGAAGTTTTTCAAGTGGATAAAGGGATTTAATAAAGGCGAGTAGAAAGTTTTACGGCTTTTAACAGGGATAAAAAGAGTAACGGATTCAAAGTGGAAAAGCGTAGATTTAGCAAGGGAAATAGGGAAAAACTGG
>JACEEZ010022317.1:135000-162500 GCA_016584305.1 Chionoecetes opilio
ATACCCTTATATAGCGTACCAAATATAAATATACTATCATTTAATATATGTCTACCACTTTAAACACACACACACACACACACACACACACCACCGATGGGGAACTCTGTAGTGTAGGGTTGCACGCTCGGCTCACAACCCAGAAGTCCCGGGTTCGATCCCCGGGCGGAGCGAAGACAGACGGGCGGTCTTCTTAAGACCCGAGTCCCTGTCCACCCAGCAGTGAATGGGTACCGGGTGTTAGCCGGGGGTTTGTGACCGCCTCCGGGGTGGTGGCTTCCCCCAACACTAAGCAGTAAGGAGGAATGATAAAATGCTGATATGGAGACGGGGCCACACGAGCGTCGCTCTGGCCCTGTAAAATACAACTAGATGAATACAACTAGATGAATACACACACACACACACACACACACACACACACACCTGTACAAACGGGTCCTCAGGTCTATGGGAGAACAGTTTGGGGTGTTCCTCCCTGACCCAGCGTGCAGCCTTCCTCCCAGCCTCCTTAGACAACGCATAGGACCGCTTGGTGAGGTTGGAGTGCGGGGCCAGGTAGGGGTCGTCTGAGTACTTGTAGTGGGGGCCTGTTGTGTCAACCCCTACTGTGCTGGCCAGGGCCTGTGGGGGCGAAGGGGGGTTGGTTAGAAGGGGAAAGGGGGTTTTTGTGGGATTTTTGTGGGGACTTTGTGGGATTTTGTAGGATTTTGTTGGTTTTTTGGGGTGTGAAGTAAAATTTGTGTTTTAGTATATAATATGGGGGGGGTTGTGTGTGTGTGTGTGTGTGGTTTGTGTGTGTGTGTGTGTGTGGTGTGTGTGTGTGTGTGTGGTGTGTGTGTGTGTGTGTGTGTGTGTGTGTGAAAAACTGTGATTTTCTTGAATAGTTTAATATCACAAAAAAAAGTTTATTTTTATCCTACATCCAAAAATAAAAAAATGCAGTTAAAATTATATAAAAATTAAATCAATAATAATACTTTTAAAATGAATCAATATATATATAGTCTACCTTTAAGCCCTTCAAGCCCAGATCTTTCCTTTGCTATATAAAATTGTCTGTTGTTAGCCATAAAATTACGAAAAGTAACTGAATATACCAAATTAGTTAGTCGACAAGGATACTAAACAGGTCATAGCTATAAAATATTGCTTATAGTCACTCAAAATCGTCTAATGGCCTCCCTAAATTACAATGGAAATTACGTTCTGGGTATCAAGGGGTTAATAATGAGAAGAAATAATAATAATAATAATAATAACATTTTCACCTTTAGAATATCGGTGTGTGAGCGTTGTTGTATCCTCAAAAAATGCAGTTAAAATAATCTAAAAATAATATCAATACTAATACTGTACCTTCAAAATAATCAATAACTTTAGTCTACCTTTAAATAAAACAAATCAAAATTACCCCCCCCCCCCGCCCCCTTTCCCCCCCAAAAAAAAAAATAAATAATAATAATAACATTTTCACCTTTAGAATATCGGTGGGTGAGCGTTGTTGTATCCTCAAAAAATGCAGTTAAAATAATCTAAAAATAATATCAATACTAATATGTACTGTACTTTCAAAATAATCAATAACTTTAGTCTACCTTTAAATAAAACAAATCAAAATTACCCCCCCCCCCCCCTGTTCCCCACCAAAAAAAAAATATATATATATATAAAAAAACTCAAAATTGCGACACCACACAAACAAATCTTATTAATAAAAAAATAATTACAAAATAATGATAACATTTTCACCTTTAAGATATCGGTGTGTGAGCGTTGTATCCGCCTTGGGACGTCAATAGTGTCTTGTGTCGCTGCCGTCCCCATGGCTCTGGGCGCACACACTCTGTTACGGCAGGTCAAGGCATTATAAAGGAAGGGGGAAATGGGGGGAAAGGGGGGAAATGGGCAACAAATGGGGGAAATGGGCAACAAATGGGGAAAATGGGGGAAAATGGGAATAAATGGGGGGAAATGGGCAAAAAATGGGGGGAAATGGGCAAAAAATGGGGGGAAATGGGCAAAAAATGGGGGGAAATGGGCAAAAATGGGGGGAAAGGGGCAACAAATGGGGGGAAATGGGCAAAAAATGGGGGGAAATGGGCAAAAAATGGGGGGAAATGGGCAAAAAATGGGGGGAAGGGGCAAAAAATGGGGGGAAATGGGCGTATCTCCTAAACCATTACTTTGCGGCGGAAAAGCTATAGAGATGACCCCCCATTAATTAGTCCAAGTAATAGGATAATGGTCTCAGAATTATTGTAAGTCATTAGGGGCAAACACTCAAATTATATATTTTTCATTTGGGTATTATGTAACATGGCACTTTTCTGGACCCTTTATTATAAGTGCCATGACGAAAAATACGATTGGCACCTTAGATCAAAAAAATTATGTAATAGTAGTAGACTAGTAGGTAGGTAGTAGTAGTACCGTAGATAGCACTATAGTCGCCAGTCACTCACCACTGCACTAATGTCGCCAGGCACAATATATTACGAATTCTAGGATCACTACAGACTTCTATGTGCCACTGAAGAAGCGTGCACGTTTATATTATGTACATCACACTACATGTCTTCAGTGGCACATACAAATCTAAAACTTTTGCTAAATTTTTGTTGCTTGTGATGCTAAAATTCGTAATATATTGTGCCTGGCGACATTAGTGCAGTGGCGAGTGACTGGCGACTATAGTGTTATCTACGGTAGGAGTAGGAGTAGGAGTAGGAGTAGGAGTAGGAGTAGTAGTAACAGTAGTAAAAGAAAAGAAATAACCTGTGATTTATGTGGGGCGGAAAAGGAGGACTTAAAACATTTTCTGTTATGGTGCCCAGCCTACAGTAATGCAAGAAAGAAAAGTGTGAGGCTACAACAACCTTACTTAGAGGAGGAAGAGGCTATAGTGGGGGAGTATTTGTTTGGAGAGGGGAATGTGGAAGAAGCAAAAGAACAATCAACAGTTTTTGGATGACCAAGAAAATAAGAAGAAAGAAAAAGAAAGAAACTAATAAGATAGAATAAGAGAAGAAAACTAATTAAAGACCCAGACAGCAAGAAGAAACACGTCAGGGAGTGCCGTTGAAAAAGGCCTGACTCCTGACCAACAACTGAACTGAGTAGTAGTAGTAGTAGTAGTAGTAGTAGTAACAGAAGTAGTAGTAGTAACAGAAGTAGTAGTAGTAGTAGTAGTAGTAGTAGTAGTAGTAGTAGTAGTAGTAGTAGTAGTAGTAGTGTTTATATTCTCACCTATTAGATCCATTGCCCAGAAGCCGGCGTAAGGGAAGGAGAGGATATCGCCATAACTGCACACTCATTTCTCCGTATTTCCGCCTTATTTCCTCTACTACACCCTGGACACCCTACCCTGGGCCTGCACGTGGAGTTACAGCAGTCTACGAGGTCACACCAGGTCACACGAGGTCAATATAGGCCGTGCTGTCCTTGCCTTCGACGAAAATGCACAAAATGTAAACAAACAATAATTGAGCGACGCCTTGCGCGCAGTGGTGCCAAATGTGTCGGTGTAGCGATCTCACCAGCTACCCTTGGCCCGAGTAGCTACACCTCACAAATACGCACTGAAACACTGCTCTCTGGGTGAATATTTGTTTGACAATGTATCCCATTTGTGATCCTGGGTAAAACATGGTGGCAACATTGAATATAGAGTAGTAATTAAAGTAGAACATAGAACATTTCAAGCGAATAAGCCCTTGCCTCAAACACTACGCACCCTACCATTATACTTCATGAAACACTGCTCCCTGGGTGAATAGTTGTTTGACAATATATACGTTTTACCCAGGATAAGAAAAAGTATGCGTGTACTATATTGTCAAACAACTATTCACCCAGGAAGCAGTGTTTCAGTATACGGGTAGGGTAGTATTCTAGGCAAAGGCACATTCGCTTGAAATGTTCTATATTCTATTTTAATTACTACTCTACATTCAATGTTGCCACCATTTTACCCAGGATCACAATTGGTATACATTGTCAAACAAATATTCACCCAGGGAGCAGTGTTTCAGTGCGTATTTGTGAGGTGTAGCTACTCGGGCCAAGGGTAGCTGGTGAGATCGCTACACCGGACGTAAAAGCGCTGGATTGAGGTATGAAATGCGCTAGAAATGCGCTAGAAAAGTTTTCGTCTCCTCACCTCAGTGACCTCACGCCTTTTTTATGTATGTATGTATGTGTATGTGTATGTATGTGCATATGTATATGTATATGTATATATATGTAATAGATATAAATATTAGACGATAAAAATTAGACGAGCCCTGACCCTATATATATATATATATATATATATATGCTAACGTCAAAATTAATTTTAGTCTAGCATCAGTTTATGAGGTCAGGACTCCGCCTCTTGATCCGGTGAGATTAATGCCCGTATTCGTAGTCACATACCATCATTGTACGTGGTCATTGTTCACTTTTGTCTTGTCCTAATTAAATTTAAAACAATATGTCATGCCAGCTTGTTGTGATTGCAATAGGAGTATTGTAGGATTGCTCTAGTACTTTCCATGGCAGCTACAAGATCAAGTGAATAATTTTGACTGAGTAGAATTGGAACAAAATCATAGCAATTACCACGAGCAATCATGGTATGTGACTACGAATACGAGCATAAGCACTACACTCTCCCTTCCCAGTTCTCACGGTCCCATCCCAAGCCATCTTGTTGATTTTTTTTTTCTTAGTCACTCTTATTGTTATTCATAATTTCACAGAAAAAAAAATTAGATAGTGCACTCCTACACGAACAAAACTGTATAACAGGTGATCTGTAGCATCAGCAACAATCAAACTGTGTGTGTGTGTGTGTGTGCGTACGTACGTATGAATGTGTGTGTGTGCATATGTGTGCGCATGTGTGTGTGTGTGTGTGTGCGTACGTGCGTGCGCGCGTGTGTGTGCGTGTGTGTAAGTGTAAGTGTGTGTGTGTCAGTGTGTGTGTGTGTGGCAGTCTGGCCATCGTGACCATGCATGCTTCTATCACATGAGGTGGAAGGGCCAAGGTTTGGGTCCAGGTGTGAAAAGGGAGTTTATCTCATGGGAATGGGCCCCAGACATAACTACGTCACGGTTTGTTTACATCGGTGCATTGTGGGGATAAGGCGGGGTCGCCGCGGGTGGACCTACGAAGGGAAAACTACGGCGATGGAAGAATTTCGAGTTATTTTGCGCGAAATTGATATTCCAGGTGCTATATTACTGTGCTCTGTTCTCCCTGAGAACACTATAGAGAAGATCTGAGGTAATGGCTGATGTGCAGAGGCTTCTAAACCAAGAAAACAGAGTCATAACAGCCTCGTCAAAAGGTAAGCAACTGGTAGGTACGTAATGTGTCCCTATCACTTGCTTACTTCTTAATGAGACTCTGCTGTGACTGTTTTCCTGGTTTAGAAGCCTCTGCACATCAACCATCACCTCAGGTCTTCTCTATGTTGTCAGCGAGCACGGAAATACAGCACCTGGAATATCAATTTCGACCAAAACAACTCTAAAACTTTTCATCGTCGTAGTCTTCTCTTTGTAGGTTGTACATATTCATGGTTATGATAGTATTAAAATACCTTATTGATTGAGTTCCTTTTGTTGTCTTTCCTCATAATAAGTAGTGGTACATCATGGTTTAAGTGTTACTTGACGAGCCAATGAATACTATTGGTTACCGGTCATTTCGCCCACACGTCAATTCGCCCACAAGACATTTCGCCCACATGTAAGAGTCAATTCGCCCACTCTTAAGTCAATTCGCCCACACGATGGGTAATGTCACCGTGGTTATGCAACTTGTTTATGGATGGAGTAATAAGATAAATCAAAGCAAAGGTTGTTGATGTTGGTATAGACTCAAGAGTATGGTATCCGGTCATTTCGCCCACATGCCATTTCGCCACACCATGGAGTCATTTCGCCCACACTATGGAGTCTAGGAGCTAGGAGGCTAGGTTATATTTGTTTAGTGTGTCGAGAACCCCCCCAACCCCCGCTAGGAGGTTAGCTAGGTTAGGTTAGGGTAGGTTGGATTTGGGTAGTTTAGGTTAGATATGGTTAGGTTAGGTTAGGTTAGATTTGGTTAGGTTAGATTTGGTTAGGTTAGGTTAGATTTGGTTAGGTTAGGTTATCGGTGGGTCAAGCCCCCTGCTAGGGTAGGTTAATTTTGGTTAGGTTAGGTTTATTTTGGTTAGGCAATTTTCTCTAGATATAAGGAAATTACCCTAGATCTAGGGAATTTTACCCCCCCTACACAACTCTTTAATTACGTGTTTCTGACGCATAATGTGTTCCCCAACCGAAAACCCCGCATTCCCACAGGTCCCCAAACTTGTTTGGGGGAAGTGGGAGAGTATGGGCAAACACTAGAAATTTACCGTCATTTCGCCCAAGGTTACTGGTGGTTCATTCCATTTCTGCCAGAGGAAGATATAGTTACATGACTCCATGACATGGATCGTGTGGGCGAATTGACTTTAGAGTGGGCGAATTGACTCTTACATGTGGGCGAATTGACTCTTACATGTGGGCGAATTGACTCTTACATGTGGGCGAATTGACGTGTGGGCGAAATGACCGGTAACCAAGAGTATTCATTGGCTCGTCAAGTAACACTTAAACCATGATGTACCACTACTTATTATGAGGAAAGACAACAAAAGGAACTCAATTAATAAGGTATTTTAATACTATCATAACCATGAATATGTACAACCTACAAAGAGAAGACTACGACGATGAAAATTTTTCGAGTTGTTTTGGGCGAAATTGATATTCCAGGTGCTATATTTCCGTGCTCGCTGACAACATAGAGAAGACCTGAGGTGATGGTTGATGTGCAAAGGCTTCTAAACCAGGAAAACAGTCACAGCAGAGTCTCATTAAGAAGTAAGCAAGTGGTAGGGACACATTACGTACCCACCAGTTGCTCCCCATTTGACGAGGCTCTGTTATGACTCTGTTTTCTTGGTTTAGAAGCCTCTGCACATCAGCCATTACCTCAGGTCTTCTTCATAGTGTTGTCAGCGAGAACAGAGCACAGTAATATAGCACCTGGAATATCAATTTCGCGCAAAATAACTCGAAATTCTTCCATCGCCGTAGTTTTCCCTTCGTAGGTCCACCCGCGGCGACCCCGCCTTATCCCCACAATGCACCGATGTAAACAAACCGTGACGTAGTTATGGGTAGGGTCCATTGCAATTAAGGCTCTCGATCTCTCCGTCTAGCGGACGATAAAGGCGAATTTCGCGGACCACCTTCTCCTCCCTCCCCTTCCTCCCATGGCCACCTGCTTCTCCCCTCTACTAATCCTGAAACTTCTCACCTTCATGCCAGGTCACAGAAGAGATAATCCGGAAATACCGAGGCTTGACTTGGGCCGGCCTCACCACAGTGACCACATCCATAGCATAAATGGCAGTTTTTGCTTTTAACCAGGGCGCTAGCAAAAATGCGCTACAACATGTACCAGATGGAATAAAAATGCACTGAAAAACGCGCTATGCGCAAAACACAAAATGTACGCGCTGTTTGTGATGCCAATGCGTCGAAACTAGCGCGTTTTGCGCTGGTTTGGCAACACTGACGCCTTGCGCGAGTGAGTACTACTACTACTACTACTACTGCTGCTGCTACTATTGCTGCTACTACTACTGCTATTATTGCTGCTACTACTACTACTATTGCTGCTACTACTACTGCTACTATTGCTGCTACTACTACTACTATTGCTGCTACTACTACTATTGTTGCTACTACTACTACTATTGCTGCTAATACTACTGCTACTATTGCTGCTCCCGACTAACAACTGAACTGAACTGAACTGCTACTACTATTGCTGCCAATACTACTACTATTGCTACTCCTACTATTAATATTGCTACTACTGCTATTACTACTATATTGCTTTTTCTACTACTACTACTATTACTACCTGATTCATTTAACGTATATAAACCCCTAAAATGACTCCTATATTTCTTGCCCTAATAACAAGGAAGGGAGGAATGTATTAACAGGACAGTGACTTCCCAAATCCCCATCCCTGCTTGACTGAGCGACTGCCTAATACTTCATGCAATGTTGAAATATAAGCTCCCTCCTTTAATAAATGTTTTTGTACAGCTCTCCCAATACACCCACCAATAAGTGAGTGCGAGATATGTAGCAAGTAATCTTTGGAAAATTTAATAATCACCATCATAAAAATATTTTCAATCTGATGCTAATGTCATGTTATGGAGTGTGAGACAAGACAGTACGATACCAGTGTTATAATAATAATAATGATGTTATTATCGCCCCAAGGCATACAGGCAAAAAAAAGCAACAGGACAAGTTAACTTAAGTACTACCGTAGATTAGTACTACACTAAAGTCGCCAGGACAACTTTTTTTTGTTTACAGACGTGTGGTGGCGTTAATACTTACATTTCTACATCCATGATTTCAGGAAAGTTAGAAGAGGCTATCTGGAGAGTCTGTGTCATAGTATGGCTATAAATGAACAAATGACAAAAATATCTACAGTGGCTATCAACAATAAAGTCGCCAGTTAGTGTTTATTTACCGAGTGTCGTACCACAGCCGTCGTCGCCCGAGAAAAATACTCGTGAAATTTGAAACCGTATATACTCGGATACAAAATCATAAAACACGCTGAAACAGAGTAGATTATAGTCATGATATAAACTACTGTGTATCATCTTCAGTGGCACACAAAATTCAGCAGTAATGCTATAATTCGTAATATATGGCGCCTGGCATGATTGCAGGTGGCGACTTTACTGTTATCTACGGTAATATAGGCACATTAGGGGACAGTACCAAGTTATGCTACCGTACATAATACTATAGTCGCCAGTCACTTGCCACTGCACTAATGTCGCCAGGCACAATATATTACTACTGTTAGCATCACTACAGACTTTTATGTGCCACTGAATGATGATACACAGTAGTTTATATTATGTACATCACACTACATGTCTTCAGTGGCACATAAAAGTCTGTAGTGATGCTAAAATTCGTAATATATTGTGCCTGGCGACATTAGTGCAGGGGCAAGTGACTGGCGACTATAGTGTTATCTAGGGTATTATGTTATGTGTGGAGAAATAAAAATAGAAATCAACTTTTTTTTTTTCTTCTTTACTTAGGGTACACAACTTCACTCTGCGTCATCTTTGCTCTTCAGTGCCTCGGCCTTCCTGACGGCGACGCGGTCCTGCCTTCGCTTGCGTGCTTCCTTGGCCTTGTTCCTGCGCGCCTCAGACTGGTCGCTCAGCATCTTGGCTCGGGCGTTGTCGGCCTTCTTCTTGTGGATGTACTCCATGAGGACGCGCTTGTTCTTGAACACGTTGCCCTTCACCTGTAAACATAATAATAATAATTTTAGTTTATTCTCACCCGAAGGCATACAAGAAAAACAATAACATGATATATAGACAAAGGAATGAACTGAAGTACTGAAGCAAATAATTGATAATAGCTATAGACCTCTGTAATAATAATAATAATAATAATAATAATAATAATAATAATAATAATAATAATAAGTAAAAGAGGCAAGTGTTCCAATGGTGAGTTTTTCGAGCTGGAAAAGCGTAGATGTAACTTTACGCCCAGATCTTTCCTTGGCTGTAAAAACTTGTACGTTGTCGAGCCATAAAATTACGAAAAGTAACTGAATATACCAAATTAGTTAGTGGACAAGGATACTAAACAGGTCATGTCTATAAAATATTGCTTATAGTCACTTAAAATAGTCTAATGGTAGTCAAATTACAATGGAAATTACGTTCTGGGACTCGAGGGGTTAAAAAGGAAATAGGGAATAACTGGTTCACAAATAGGGTGGTAAACGATTGGAATGGACTCAGTGGTCAGGTGGTCAGTGCAGTCAATAGGGAGCCTTAACTCCTTGAGACTCAGAACGTAATTTCCATTGTAATTTGGGTACCATTAGATGATTTTTAGTGAATATAAGCAATATTTTATAGATATGCCCTGTTTAGTATCCTTATCCAGTAACTAATTTGGTATATCCAGTTATTTTCGTAATTTTATGGCTGGACAACATACAATTATATATAGCCAAGGAAAGATCTGGGCGTGAAGGGGTTAAAAGGAGGCTGGTAAGCTGTAAAACACGGTATTGTTAGAGGTGTGGAACAAATTACCCTCTGATGTAGTGTATAAGCAGCACTCACTTGTAAGGATATAAAATGACTTAATAAAGGATCCCACAAGCCTATGCCTCAATCCGGTTAACATTCAAACAACTAAGAACTAGACAAAAATATCTATGAGCAAATACAGGTTGAAGTTCCCAAACTCGGCAACACCCAAAACTCGGCTATGGTTCCGGATTTTCCAAAACACGGCAGAACACCCAAAACCCAGCGCGTAGTTGCCGGGTCGGCCGCTGGGTGCCACCACACTAGGCCGCTGGGTCTCTTATCGGTGAAATATAGCTTTTTTCCTACATATTGAAGTATACAATCCTCTTTTTAGAATAATTTCGTCACCCTCACCACATTATAATGGACTCAGTGACATAGTTTCGGGGTAGGGAGGGATTATCTAACTACCTTAATTTTTTTCATGTGATTTTCATGCTTTTTTTCCAATTAATATATCTACGTTCTAAAAGTCGGAAAATTCCATTACTCGGCTCGGCGCTGGTCCCGAGGTTGCCGAGTTTGGGAACTTCAACCTGTACTGATAGCAGGACTTCAGTAATACAGAATCCCACAAGCCTGACTCAATCTTGTGGCTATTCCATTGAGTAAGAACTATATGATGAATTACTGGCAATCACGATCACCATATACACAATTGTAGATTCAGATATACATATAATTATATAAAGACTCTATACCATTAATTAACACTCCAGCAAGAAATATCCCCTAATACCCCTGTCATGTCAGCTGCTCACCTGCTTCCAGACATCATAATACCAACACACTTATGACTCCCCTACTGATCTAATCAACACTATAGATGCAACGAACACCCACCTTCATGTAGACAACCTTATGACTCCCCTACTGATCTAATCAACACTATAGATGCAACGAACACCCACCTTCATGTAGACAACCTTATGACTACCCTACTGATCTAATCAACACTATAGACACAACGAACACCCACCTTCATGTAGAGTTCGTGGTACAGATGCCTGTCAATCTTCTTGTTGTCCCGGTATTTCTTGAGCATGCGACGCAGAACCCTCATACGGCGCATCCACAGAACCTGAAACACAACGATTTTATAGTGGCGGGGCATTGAAATAACATGTCATAGGCGGGGTGCAGTCAATTCGTACACAGTTGTTTCCTACACCAGTAGATTCGTACACCAAAAAGTTGTTTCGTAATCTATATGAAACCATAGAAGTTTCGTACACTCAGCCCAGAGTTAAACTTGACGACTAGTTACGAAATGACACCGGGTATGTACGAGAACTCAATATCAGTGTACAAAACAACTAATAAAATCTGGGTACGAAACAACTTTTAACCTGATAGACTACTGACAAGATAATTTTGAGGTTACGGTTCATGAAAATATTGTCTTGTCCATCTCTCTCTCTTGTAAAAGTCCCGATGGCATAATATTTTGAGGGGTTATGGGCTATTGACAGACAATTTTGAGGTTACGGTTCATGAAAATATTGTTTTCTGTCCATCTCTCTCTCTCGTAAAAGTCCCGACGGCATAATATTTTGAGGGTTTATGGGCTATTGACAGACAATTTTGAGGTTACGGTGGAATTTTCGCCTCGGTAAAAAAAATGACCATACCTTCTGGGGCATCAAGAATAAAAACGTCAATAGTACAAGTTAAGGAGGACTTAAAAAACATTTCCTGTTATGGTGCCCAGCCTAAAATAATGAAAGAAAGAAAAGTGTGAGGCTACAACAACCTAACCTAGAGGAGGAAGAGGCTATAGTGGGAGAGTATTTGTTTGGAGAGGGGAATGTGGAAGAAGCAAAAAGAACAATCAACAGTTTTTGGATGACCAGAGAAAATAAGAAGAAAGAAAGAGAAAGAAACTAAAAATATAGAATAAGAGAAGAAAACTCACTAAAGACCCAGACAGCAAGGAGAAACACGTCAGGGAGTGCTGATGAATAAGGCCTGACTCCCAACCAACAACTGTACTGAACTGGGTGGGACAGGGTATCCTTTTCCAAGTGTTTTAGGGACATGGTATCCTTTTCCAAGTGTTTTAGGGACATGGTATCCTTTTCCATCTGTTTTAGGGACATGGGATTTTTTTCCAAGTGTTTTAGGGACATGGTATCCTTTTCCAAGTGTTTTAGGGACATGGTATCCTTTTCCAAGTGTTTTAGGGACATGGTATCCTTTTCCAAGTGTTTTAGGGACATGGGATTTTTTTCCAAGTGTTTTAGGGACATGGTATCCTTTTCCAAGTGTTTTAGGGACATGGTATCCTTTTCCAAGTGTTTTAGGGACATGGTATCCTTTTCCAAGTGTTTTAGGGACATGGGTATCCTTTTCCAAGTGTTTTCCTATCTTTTTTAGGGACATGGTATCCTTTTCCATCTGTTTTAGGGACATGGTATCCTTTTCAAAGTGTTTTTCACAACTGTACTGAACTGAAGGGAGTCACACCACCTCCACCTCTGCTTGGGAAAGGAAAGGAACTACTGAACTACTGAACTGAACAATAAAACCACCTATCTATCTATGTACCTTCACGGGCATACGAGCATTGGCTGTACCCTTCCTCTTGCCGAAGCCCATGTGGCGACCCTTCCTGCGCGCCTCCTGGTTCTTGCGTACACGGGCTCGGGAGTGAACATTGTGGGGCTTCTTGATGATCAGACCGTCCTTGATCAACTTGCGGATATTCTGGCCTGTGGGGGAAACACAAGGTGGTGCATTCATTCTCTCTTAAAGGGGGAGTGTGTGTGAGAGCAAGAGTAGTGTCAGGGGATTAAGATAGGCTAAAGAAATAGATGGTTTAATCTGTCTTAGGGTAAATGTGACAGAGAGAGAGAGAGAGAGAGAGAGAGCGAGAGAGAGAGAGAGAGAGAGAGAGAGCGAGAGAGCGAGAGAGACGAGAGAGAGAGGAGAGAGAGAGAGAGAGAGAGAGAGAGAGAGAGAGAGAGAGAGAGAGAGAGAGAGAGAGAGAGAGAGAGAGCAAGCAAGCAACGTCTGGACAACTTCACTTTTTTCTTATGAGAGAGAGAGAGAGAGAGAGAGAGAGAGAGAGAGAGAGAGAGAGAGAGAGAGAGAGAGAGAGAGAGAGAGAGAGAGAGAGAGAGAGAGAGAGAGAGAGAGAGAGAGAGAGAGAGAGAGAGAGAGAGAGAGAGAGAGAGAAAAAAAATGGAAGATGTTTCATTATGTCAAGGTAAATGTGTCTCCCTGGAACCCTTTCATCCAAAACAGGCTTGGAAAAAAAGATTGCGAGGGAATGTTGAAGACGTCTAAGAGGGTAGTTGATAGGAGGGACTTATGCCTGTGTTTATACTGCCCTGTTATGCCCCTTCTCTCCCCCCAGGTGGCAGGGAAAGCAAGGGCTGCAGAGGGGCAAAGAAGGCAGAAATGTGTCAAGTTCGAGATCGACCTTGACAAGACGACCTACACGGCGATACTATGCAGAATAGGTCACAAGAAGAAGACACTCCCGGCAACTTACGTGAGTTGGCCTGGCCGATCTCCCCGATCTCATTAGGGTCCAGCCACACTTTCTTCTTGCCACATTTGAGCACCTCCGAGGCGAGGCGCTTTTGTACCTTGAGCGAACTGAAGAACAGAACATAAGAACATCAGAACATAAGAACATAAGGAAGCTACAAGAGGCCGTAACACATAAGAAAATAAGGAAGCTACAAGAGTCCATAACACATAAGAAAATAAGGAAGCTACAAGAGTCCGTAACACATAAGAAAATAAGGAAGCTACAAGAGTCCGTAACACATAAGAAAATAAGGAAGCTACAAGAGTCCATAACACATAAGAATATAAGGAAGCTACAAGAGTCCGTAACACATAAGAAAATAAGGAAGCTACAAGAGGCCGTAACACATAAGAACATAAGGAAGCTACAAGAGTCCATAACACATAAGAAAATAAGGAAGCTACAAGAGTCCATAACACATAAGAACATAAGGAAGCTACAAGAGTCCATAACACAGAACATAAGAAAATAAGGAAGCTACAAGAGGCCGTAACACATAAGAACATAAGAAAATAAGGAAGCTACAAGAGTCCATAACACATAAGAACATAAGGAAGCTACAAGAGTCCGTAACACATAACATAAGAAAATAAGGAAGCTACAAGAGGCCGTAACCACATAAGAACATAAGAAAATAGGAAGCTACAAGAGTCCATAACACATAAGAACATAAGGAAGCTACAAGAGTCCGTAACACATAACATAAGAAAATAAGGAAGCTACAAGAGTCCATAACACATAAGAACATAAGGAAGCTACAAGAGTCCATAACACATAAGAAAATAAGGAAGCTACAAGAGTCCATAACACATAAGAACATAAGGAAGCTACAAGAGTCCATAACACATAAGAAAATAAGGAAGCTACAAGAGTCCATAACACAGAACATAAGAAAATAAGGAAGCTACAAGAGGCCGTAACACATAAGAACATAAGAAAATAAGGAAGCTACAAGAGTCCATAACACATAAGAACATAAGGAAGCTACAAGAGTCCGTAACACATAACATAAGAAAATAAGGAAGCTACAAGAGGCCGTAACACATAACATAAGAAAATAAGGAAGCTACAAGAGTTCGTAACACATAAGAAAATAAGAAAATAAGGAAGCTACATGAGGCTGTGAGACCTACACAAGGTAATTCCTGTTACTTAACACTACCTACATCCAACTTTCATCCCCATCCATGAATTTAGCCAGCCTCCTTTTAAAGCTCCCTACTGACTCCGCACTAACTACCTGACGACTGAGTCCATGCCAATCATTTACCACCCTATTTGTGAACCAGTTTTTCCCTATTTTTTTTTGTTAAATCTACACTACACAAGAACACAAGGAGACAATGAATTAGGACACTATGCATGTTTCTATTAACGAGGTAAAAAATCATGACCCCTTTGCTATTTACTGACTGATATTTGATGCCTGGAGAAGGGAATACTACCGAACACAAGAATGAATTAGGACATTATGCATGTTTCTAGTAACCCCTTCACGCCCAGATCTTTCCTTTGCTATATAAAATGGTCTGTTGTCGAGCCATAAAATTACGAAAAGTACTTAAATAAACCAAATGAGTTAGTGGACAAGGATACTAAACAGGTCATAGCTATAAAACATTGCTTATATTTATTAAAATCGGCTATTGGTGGTTAGATTACAATGAAAATTACGTTCTGGGGCTCAAGGGGTTAACTTAACGAGGTAAAAAAAATCCTGACCCCTTTGTTATTTACGGACTGATATTTAATGCCAGGAGAAGGGAATACTACGGAACACAAGGAGACAATGAATTAGGACATTATGCATGTTAATATTAACCTCTTGAGACCCAGAACGTAATTTCCATTGTAATTTAGATACCATTAAACAATTTTTAGTGACTATAAGCAATATTTTATAGCTATGACCTGTTTAGTATCCTTATTCACTAACTGATTTGGTTTATTTAGTTACTTTATGGAATTTTATGGCTCACAAGACAATTTTTTAAAGCAAAGGAAAGATCTGGGCGTGAAGGGGTTAATGAGGTGAAAAATGCTGCCCCCTTGCTGCTTACTGACTGATATTTGATGCCAGGAGAAGGGAATACTACGGTTCTTCTTAATTTCAGCTGTATTTTATCATAGTTAATATGGTTATCAGGTAAACATAGGCAAACTTTTAAGCATGAGATCTTAAGGTAGAATGGATTTTTTGCCTCATAGAAAAAAAACTAGTTAGTATTTAAGGGGTATTATTCTAGTGTTTGCCCATACTCCCCCTAAACAAGCTTGGGGACCTGGGAGAAGGCAGGATATATGGCTGGGGTACAAAATATGCGTCGCAACCACATACTTTTTGAGTTATGGAAGTTATAAAAATTCCCTAGATCTAAGGAAAATTCATTGGATTTCTTCTGAGTCCCCAGACGTGTGAACCTGACGTTTTATGTTTTATCGATAGATGTTTTAGGCGAAATGTTTTGGTGATATAGACAAGGGAAGCGTTTTTCACTAAGGAGACAAAGGACCTATAGTCTTTTTTTTATTATGGTCAAAATGCAGTAAGGAAGCCACGCCCCCTGCCTCCCCTTCTATTCTACGGGGCAGCTGATTGGTGCACTCCTCGTATCATCACTACCTATCACAATATCTTCACTACTTAACAGCGGCGTGACCACTGCACAGAGCAATCTTCACTACAGAAGGTGACAAAATAAAAAATCCCTCTGTAGTGAAGATTGCTCTGTCCAGTGGTCACGCGCTGTTAAGTAGTTAAGATATTGTGATTGGTAGTGATGATACGAGGAATGCACCAATCAGCTGCCCCGTAGAATAGAAGGGGAGGCAGGGGGCGTGGCTTCCTTACTGCATTTTGACCATAATAAAAAAAATAGACTATAGGAAGCCATTTTGGACCTTAAGGTAACTGTAAAAGATGGAAAGGAACATGGCAACACGGCGATGTATATATAACTTATCTTATTTCTGTTGAAGGCAAGATTTTCCCCTAGTGACTTATGATGACTTTCTGGTATAACTGCACATGTAAACTTTCAACCAATACACGTTGGGTGACATGTGGAGTATTTCTTACTTCTACAACCGTCACAGCACATGGCAAATAACACATGGGGGGTCTGCGTTGGGCGAACCCCGCCTCAGGTTTACGGTCATTTCGCCCAAATGTAGAGTTTTTTTTCGCCCACACTCAAGAGTCAGTTCGCCCACAAGTAGTTTTATTGAATTTTTATAACTCTCATAACTCAAAAAGTATGTGGTTGCGACGCATATTTTGTACCCCAGCCATATATCCTGCCTTCCCCCAGGTCCCCAAGCTTGTTTTCGGGGAGAGGGGGAGTATGGGCAAACACTAGAATAATACCGTCAATTGTTAAATGTTGAACTGAAGTTTCATTTGAAAGACTTTATAAGTGCATGAAATACTAGCACAGCAAAGGAGTTATCTAATGTGGGCGAAATGACTCCACCGAGTGGGCGAACTGACTTTGGGCGAAACGACCTTTTGGTGGGCGAACTGAAATGTGGGCGAAATGACCGGATACCCCCCCTCCTCCAGCGAGGTTAAGTTCCGCAATCAATGCCCAGGCTAGGTTAGTTAACTAGCAGTGGGGTCTGGGGTCACAGTTAGGTCAGGAGAGTATTGCTCAATAGGGTGCATTGCTTGAAACTGCATATTTACAGTAAAAAAATGATAATCTCCTTACAGCCCCTTCAATAATTTCTGCTTCAGCCTATAGGGGAGGCATTGCTAACTTCCGGGAACAAATATGAAACCTGAATATTAAAATTAATCAATATAAAAAACAAACAATATTACAACCCCCCCCCCCCCTGGCTGTAGGCGACAAGCAGCTGTGTTAGGGCCCGGGGACGCCAGGCCCGCTATCTTGCTGCTGTATATACGATGAGGTTGTTAGTAAGTCTAGTAAGGTCTCTATCACCACAGATGAGGTCATGTTAGGTCTAGCAAGGTCTCTGTATCACCACTGCCTCAAGATCTTATCACAGGAAGACGTACGGGCTGCCGTACCTCTAGCCACGGCATTACCGGTCACTAGTTCTTACATTTACCCGGCTAAAAACACAATCAGGCAAGAATTAGATCAAAACAGCACAGTAATCAACCTTCATAACTCATACAAGGAGCAGAAAACCCTGAGATATGTCCCGCTAACAAATATATTATACACGTGTGGCAACGACAACCACCATCACCACCACAACGCCGTCACTAAACCACTTATTTCATAGCATTTCAGCGCATTTAACAACCCAACGACGATCACAATATCTCCCTCAAGGTTTAATACACTGGCCGGTCACTCAGTAATACACACAGGTGGAAGAAAAAGGTAATAAAGTTGATATTAACGCCCGTGTTTACCGCCTTACCTCATCGCGGAGTTGCGGGATAGAGGAGAAGGAAGTCAACATGGCCGACGATTCCTGATTTTGCATTACACATTAATTCTGTTCTTAAGGATCAAATTCTTTATTTAACACCAGAAAACAGTAGAGAAAATTATATAATACATTTTTCATACCTGTCCTTACCATTTTTCATCGTGTTTTAAGATTATACAAAAAGTTTGATTCATCTTGTGTAGCAGCATTGTGAGAGTCAAATTCTATATTTAACATCAGAAAACAGTACAGATAATTATATAATACATTTACCATACCTATCCCTATCATTTTGCATCGTGTTTTAAGATTATACAAAAGTTTGATTCATCTTGTATAGCAGCATTGTGATTGTCATGGAGGAAGAAAATGGAGACGGAAAGTAAGCGATCTGTTGTTGCTTGCGTGTCAGCTGTGCCTCCAATCCATCACTTCAGCTCTTTAGTATGCTGTCTGTCTGTCACCAACGCCACTTTAAGGGGTAGGAACCACATAGACAGTACTTTAGTGACAGTGCCTCGCCATGGAGAGGTCTGTGGGCCGCGGTCGGGGTTTGGTTATCACATAAATAACCTATAAAGATTACCACTTTTAGTTGACGTCAAAGATTTCCCTCATCATTTCTAGCTGTTATTACGGTCATTGTATCCCCTTGGTCATTGTCACCTGTATTGTTTAGGAGTTCATAGTCTTGGTTATCAGTGTAATTAGTGGCAGGTTTCCTCTATAGCATATATAGCTACCCTGATTACTGAAGGGAGAAAGGGGCGAGGCGCAGCGATGATTTCACCTATTTGAAGCTATTTACTTTTGTTCAGCCTTGCATAGATAGATAGATAGATAGATTATTTAGTTTGTTGACATGTTGACATTCGGGTTCACGGCTATAAAGAAGAGAAAGGAAATATTAAGGAGGTGATACATAGCTTTTGGAAAATACAGAGAAAAAGCTACAACAGAACAATGCAAGTGAAGTGCCAAGGTGATCAATAACAAGGGAACCAAAGTAAAGTGCTGAAGAAATTGATAGGGATAAGACAAAATCTCGGGTACGCGGGACTCGAACCTAGGATCAGCGCATCAAGGTATACCCTGGGTACGTCTCTGTAGTATTCAGCGGGAGACACTTCGCGAAAACACGTCAAAATGCTCCATATACCGGCATCAAACTATCATGTCATATATTTCAGGGAGAATATTAAGTTGAAAGGCTAATATGGCGGCAATGTAATATCCTCCACCCTATATTTATCAATAACAATACTCCTATTGTCACTAATATGTCTTAATAAGGTAATTAATGGTAAATCTCGCCTTATTTCCCATTAAATAAGGTCTATATATCGGGAATAAATACTAAATATTGCCGCCCAAATGGTTCCTGAACGCTGATTGGCTGTCAATGTAGCGAGGCCTCTGATTGGCCCTTGAAAAGATTGGCCCTGGTCCTGACCTCTGATTGGCTATGGGCTTGCCGCCATTTTACGAGGTGCCAATTACGTATTTTTAAAACTAATCACTTTTTTATTCGTGCACCGATATAGGATTGAAAAACCTTTTTGAAAACCCCAGTTTCTTGTAAGACTTTCCATAAATAGTCTCCGAGTTTAAGGCTTTCGTAAAAGAAATATGACTCAATCAGTTAGTAACACCGTACATTTTAATGATATTTTGTTGATAATTCTTTTTTTACACTAAATACAGGGGGATTTTTGTGTGTTTTGATATATTTCGATATTTCCACATCATTTTATGTAGTAATCACACGCCTGGTGGCTGTATTTTGTTTATTTATTTTAGGATTTTTTTTTTTACATTTTAACGTCAACCTTGTTCTTCCTTGTAAATGAGCGGTGAGGTTATTTGTGTGTGATTAGCTATGCCTACAGGCGCAGTGTGTTTGTGTGTGTTTATGTGACGTGTTTTTCACGTGTTTACTGGAGGAATACATCTGACTCAGTGGTTGAAAGAGTCAAATTATCGAAGAAAAAAAAGATGTTTTGCTCCCTGGTTTCAACACTGAACGAGGATCTGTTACTGTTTATAAGATACACACATCATATAGTATTTGCCCATATTTTTTCACGAATGATTGAGCCTTGGGTAAAAAGTCGATTTTTGTTATGGTAAATTTGGGTTTTTTTCGGCCATCTTTTGATACGGGATATTTAATTATTTCTTCGTTATTTCATTGTTTTTTTAGGCTTATTGAGTCCTATTTATCATTATTTTAACTTTATTCATGTTGATTTATTCATTATTTGAAGTTTTTGATTATGAAGGGAATAGTTGTAGTCTCGAGTTGGATGTCAAGATCGAGAGAGCTCTGATCTAGCTCTTGATGACGTCACAGCGGCCATATTGGCTATTTATTCTTATTCTTACATTTATACCTCAATTTACGGCTTCCCGTGCAATATTCAAGGCTATGTAAGGGGTAAGAAAGGGTATGGGGCTGTATTGCATGATATTACCCATTGACAAATACAATATATGCACGATAAATAGGTAAAAACTGGGTATTTCTGGCTTCACTTATCTTATTTCTCTTATTTTCTTCTGCTGTTTACCTCAATTTACGGCTCCCCTTGCAATATTCAAGGCTATGTAAGGGGTAAGTAAGGGTGTGGGGCTGTATTGCATGATATAACACCCAAGCAAAGGCAATATATGCACGCTAAATGGGTAAAAATGGGGTATTTCTGGCTTCACTTATCTTATTTCTCTTATTTTCTTCTGCTGTTTACCTCAATTTACGGGTTCCCGTGCAATATTCAAGGCTATGTCAGGGTGTGGGGCTGTATTGCATGATATAACACCCAAGCAAAGGCAATATATGCACGCTAAATGGGTAAAAATGGGGTATTTCTGGCTTCACTTACCTTAATTTTTTCTGCTCTATACAGTGCTGGGCTGTCGCGGAATTATAGTCCTGCGATTCCGCGATCATGGACTACCAAAAATTGATCGCTGAATTTTGATAAAATTTGAATAAAAAATTCCGCGAACGCGGATTTTTTTTTTGCCTTTAATTCCGCGATTTTTAGTCCACGATCCAAAATTTTATTTACAGTTATTACTATACAGTAAAACAGTTATTACTTAATGGGGTATAATGGCTTAATGCTTTATTTCTTCGAAGAAAAACTTCGCTAGCGATTACCGATCTCGGAATAAACGATCGCGGAATTTTAATTCAAACTGAAATAAATATTCCGAGATCGCGGAACGCCAAATTTTCGATCGCGGAATAGCGATAGTGGATCCACCTATTTTTGGACTGCGTGCCCAGCACTGGCTTTATACCTCAATTTATGGGTTCCCTTGCAATATCAAGGCTATGTAAGGGGTAAGAAAGGGTGTGGGGCTGTATTGCAGGATAGAACACCCAAGCAGAGGCAATGTATGCACGCTAAATGTGTAAAAAGGGGCTATTTCTGAGTTCAAAACTTTCCGCTATTATAAAACTAAGCCTTTTATTTATATTCTAATAGATTTTGATGTGTGTGTGTCCTCACTAATAACTTCCTGGTCTAAATCACCCTGTTTTTCATAAGGGGGCGAGGCGTAGTGCACAGGACAAGGGGGGGAAGGGGGGCTAAGAGAGTATGGAAGTATTATTAATATTATAACCTGTAAACTATGGTAGAATTAAGTACAGGAGAACCTCGTTTAACCGGCATTTAAAACAACGGCACTAATCGACCCAGGCTTGTTTTTTTTTTTTTTTTTTTTTTTTTTTTTTTTTTTTTTTTTTTTTTTTTTCCCCACTGATAAACTCTGGAACTCTCTTCCTGTTTCTGTTTTTCCACTTTCCTATGACTTACATCTTTTCAAAATAAGAGTAACAAGACACCTCCCTCACTAAATTGGCTCACCCCACTTTTTTATTTTATTCTCAGACTGTCTTCTTTATAGGGACTGCCAACTAAGCGGCCTTTGTGTTACCCATTTTTGTTGTGCCCTTGGCCAGTTCCTTGTGATGGGGGAAAAAAAAAAAAAAAAAAAAAAAAAAAAAAAAAAAAAAAAAAAGGGGGGGGGGGATTCCATAAGAGTAACTCTCAAAACAACGGCAAAATGAGTTAAACGGCATGCGCTCCCCCCTCCCCGAGGGTGCCGGATAAACGAGGTTCTCCTGTAGTAGACTGCGTAGTTACCGTAGATAACTGTTAGAGTAGGTTGCAACCGCTCGGGATTCGAACCCGGGACCTTCCGCATGCCGGGCGGCTGTGCTTCCCGTTACACCACGGGAACCTTCTAGTGACAACCCACACAATAACACTTTAGATACATAGCGAACAGATACGTACATGCAGGTGAGAAGGATACACATAAGATACATATACAGATACATACGTCCGTCAGGGTGGCAAGGTTGGTAGAGACGTGAGTCGCAATGTGCAGCGTCCCTGTGCATTCGGTCAGCGGTTCGAGTCCGCCTAGTTCGTGCTGACGTGGCGGCGCTTTGTATAGTCAATAACCTTGTAGTTGGTACTTGCAAAGTGTCTAGATAGGATGAAAATCTTATCTTATCCTACAGATACATACATTTTTCTTCTTCTTGCTGTTTAATGTCAGATATTCCCAGAATATTATGAGGTTAGACGGCCGATGATACGCTTCCAACTATCCCTATCCATTGCCTCAACTTCTTCAATGCCTAATAAACAGAAGAACACAAGGAAGCTACAAGAGGCCGTGAGACCTACACATGGTAGTTCCTGTTACTTAACACTACCTACATCCACCTTTCATCCCCATCCATAACACTGTCCAGCCTCCTTTTAAACATAAGAACATAAGAAAATAAGGAAGCTACAAGAGGCCGTGAGACCTACACATGGTAGTTCCTGTTACTTAACACTACCTACATCCACCTTTCATCCCCATCCATAACACTGTCCAGCCTCCTTTTAAACATAAGAACATAAGAAAATAAGGAAGCTACAAGAGGCCGTGAGACCTACACGTGGTAGTTCCTGTTACTTAACACTACCTACATCCACCTTTCATCCCCATCCATAACACTGTCCAGCCTCCTTTTAAACATAAGAACATAAGAAAATAAGGAAGCTACAAGAGGCCGTGAGACCTACACGTGGTAGTTCCTGTTACTTAACACTACCTACATCCACCTTTCATCCCCATCCATAACACTGTCCAGCCTCCTTTTAAAGCTCCCTAATGACTCCCAATGTTGCCAGATTCTCTTCAACATCAAAGCTTATATTTTGAACTTATATTGACAGGTGTTCCTAGGTCTAGGTTATTGTGTGTTGGGATCCCAGGGACGAGGCCTACCCCGTGCCTAGGCCTACGCCAGCCTACGCCGGCTCCCCTTAGGGTCTGACGGTCTAAATAATGATATAAATCTATGGCAATTCTGGTAAATATGCAGTTTCAACCAATACTCTCGATTGACCCGACGGCCACCGGCGAAACTTCCTGTAAGCTAATAACATAAGGGGGGTCTAGAGGGGGCATAAGGGGGGCCAGGTGAAGGCAGGGGGCATTAGTGAACTTGGGGGGGGGGGGGGGGGCCTCGGATTAATGTTAGCAAAGTATGTATTGATAAATATTGAGTATTGCATTAACCCCTTGAGACCCAGAACGTAATTTTCATCGTAATTTGGGTACCATTAGACAATTTTTTTAGTGACTATTTGCAATATTTAATAGCTATGACCTGTTTAGTAGCCTTGTCCACTGCTGTATTACACCAGTGACCAAGCCAAATAAACTACAAGTAATCCCCCCCCCCCAGGGCCGAGTCAGTATGAGCTGGTTTGATGCCGCCGGCCTGACCTCCCTCGCCAAGTCCGCCTTCAAGGAGGCCCAACGCACCATTGACAAGGCTCTGGACATCGAGGAGAATGAGGAAAACATATTACCCGTCTCCTCCTCGGCCATTCCCTCGGCCTCCCCGCCTCCTCCCATCAAAGGTATTAACCCCTTCTCTCTGTCTTTTTTTCCTCTCTCTCTCTCTCTCTCTCTCTCTCTCTCTCTCTCTCTCTCTCCTCTCTCTCTCTCTCTCTCTCTCTCTCTCTCTCTCTCTCTCTCTCTCTCTCTTCTCTTTTTTTTCTCTTTTTTTTTTTTTCTCTCCTCTCTCTCCCTCTCTCTCTTCTCTCTTCTCTCTCTCTCTCTCTCTCTCTCTCTCTCTCTCTCTCTCTCTCTTTCTCTTCTCTTCTCTCTCTCTCTCTCTCTCTCTCTCTCTCTCTCTCTCTCTCTCTCTCTCTCTCTCTCTCTCTCTCTCCTCTCTCTCTCTCTCTCTCTCTCTCTCTCTCGCGCTCTCTCTCGCTCTCTCCTCTCTCTCTCTCTCTCTCTCTCTCTCTCTCTCTCTCTCTCTCTCTCTCCTCTCTCTCTCTCTCTCTCTCTCTCTCTCTAATATCATATACTAGTACTTACATAGCTATCAGTATACTTAGGACAGTTAACCCCTAATTCACGCCCAGATCTTTCCTTTGCTATATGAAATTGTCTGTTATTCGCCATAAAACTAAGAGTAATTTACCCCTTGAGACCCAGAACGTAATTTCCATTGTAATTTGGGTACGTACCATTAGACAATTTTTAGTGAATATAAAGCAATGTTTTATAGATATGACCTGTTTAGTATCCTTGTCCACTAGCTAATTTGGTTTATTGAGTTACTTTTCGTAGTTTTATGGCTAATAACAGACGATTTTATATAGTAAAGGAAAGACGAGGCGTATCATTAACCCTGTCACGCCCAGATCTTTCCTTTGCTATATGAAATCGTCTGTTACAGGTTGAAGTTCCCAAACTCGGCAACCTCGGGACCAGCGCCGAGCCGAGTAATGGAATTTTCCGACTTTTAGAACGTAGATATATTAAGGGGAAAAAAAGCATGAAAATCACATGAAAAAAGTAGAAGTATACAAAATAACAGTGTACACAACTCTACAGTCACAACACCACTGAACAATAACAACAAACAAATCGGCGGGAGAAACCAAGCGGCCTAGTGTGGTGGCACCCAGCGGCCGACCCGGCAACTACGCCCAGGGTTTTGGGTGTTCTGCCGTGTTTTGGAAAATCCCGAACCATAGCCGAGTTTTGGGTGTTGCCGAGTCTTGGGATGCCGGGTTTGGGAACTTCAACCTGTATTAGCCATAAAACTACGAAAAAGTAACTAGATAAACCAAATTATCTAATGGACAAGGATATTAAACAGGTCATATCTATATAATATTGCTAATGTTCATTAAAATCGTCTAATGGTGGTTATATTACAGTGAAAATTACGTTCTGGGCCTCAAGGGGTCAATGATACGTCTCGATGTTTTGTGTTTTTTAATGAGAAAATGAATTATACGTCTTTTTCAAGTGAATTTTATGAGAAAAAAAATCTCATAATCTAATTTTCTCATAAAAAAAACACAAAAAATTGAGAAGTTTCATTAATACTTTCGACGGGAGGTTTTTGGTGGCTTGGTTTTTGTGGGTAATTTTTGCTTATATAGACTTGTCGAAAAGGCTAAATGATAATCTTACGAATAGCCTTGTTTCTTGGTTAATTCCTGCTTATATAGACTTGTCGAAAAGGCTAAATGATAATCTTACGAATAGCCTTGTTTCTTGGTTAATTCCTGCTTATATAGACTTGTCGAAAAGGCTAAATGATAATCTTACGAATAGCCTTGTTTCTTGGTTAATTCCTGCTTATATAGACTTGTCGAAAAGGCTAAATGATAATCTTACGAATAGCCTTGTTTCTTGGTTAATCCTGCTTATATAGACTTGTCGAAAGGCTAAATGATAATCTTACGAATAGCCTTGTTTCTTGGTTAATTCCTGCTTATATAGACTTGTCGAAAAGGCTAAATGATAATCTTACGAATAGCCTTGTTTCTTGGTTATTCTGCTTATATAGACTTGTCGAAAAGGCTAAATGATAATCTTACGAATAGCCTTGTTTCTTGGTTAATTCTGCTATATAGACTTGTCGAAAAGGCTAAATGATAATCTTACGAATAGCCTTGTTTCTTGGTTAATTCTTGCTTGTAGACTTGTAGAAAAAGCTAAATGATAATCTTACGAATAGCCTTGTTTCTTGGTTAATTCTTGCTTATAGACTTGTAGAAAAAGCTGAATGATAATGATAATCTTACGAATAGCCTTGTTTCTTGGTTAATTCTTGCTTATAGACTTGTAGAAAAAGCTGAATGATAATGATAATCTTACGAATAGCCTTGTTTCTTGGTTAATTCTTGCTTGTAGACTTGTAGAAAAAGCTAAATGATAATCTTACGAATAGCCTTGTTTCTTGGTTAATTCCTGCTTATAGACTTGTAGAAAAAGCTAAATGATAATCTTACAAATAGCCTTGTTTCTTGATTAATTCTTGCTTATAGACTTGTAGAAAAAGCTAAAGGATAATCTTACGAATAGCCTTGTTTCTTGGTTAATTCTTGCTTATAGACTTGTAGAAAAAGCTAAATGATAATCTTACGAATAGCCTTGTTTTTTGGTTAATTCTTGCTTATAGACTTGTAGAAAAAGCTAAATGATAATCTTACGAATAGCCTTGTTTTTTGGTTAATTCTTGCTTATAGACTTGTAGAAAAAGCTAAATGATAATCTTACGAATAGCCTTGTTTCTTGGTTAATTCTTGCTTGTAGACTTGTAGAAAAAGCTGAATGATAATCTTACGAATAGCCTTGTTTCTTGGGTAATTCCTGCTTGTAGACTTGTAGAAAAAGCTGAATGATAATCTTACGAATAGCCTTGTTTCTTGGGTAATTCTTGCTTGTAGACTTGTAGAAAAAGCTAAATGATAATCTTACGAATAGCCTTGTTTCTTGGGTAATTCTTGCTTGTAGACTTGTAGAAAAAGCTAAATGATAATCTTACGAATAGCCTTGTTTCTTGGGTAATTCTTGCTTGTAGACTTGTAGAAAAAGCTAAATGATAATCTTACGAATAGCCTTGTTTCTTGGTTAATTCTTGCTTATAGACTTGTAGAAAAAGCTAAATGATAATCTTACGAATAGCCTTGTTTCTTGGGTAATTCTTGCTTGTAGACTTGTAGAAAAAGCTAAATGATAATCTTACGAATAGCCTTGTTTCTTGATTAATTCTTGCTTATAGACTTGTAGAAAAAGCTAAATGATAATCTTACGAATAGCCTTGTTTCTTGGGTAATTCTTGCTTATAGACTTGTAGAAAAAGCTGAATGATAATCTTACGAATAGCCTTGTTTCTTGGTTAATTCTTGCTTATAGACTTGTAGAAAAAGCTAAATGATAATCTTACGAATAGCCTTGTTTTTTGGTTAATTCTTGCTTATAGACTTGTAGAAAAAGCTAAATGATAATCTTACGAATAG
>JACEEZ010022317.1:167500-295000 GCA_016584305.1 Chionoecetes opilio
GTATTTTATTGTTTTTATTGTTTTCTTGTATTTTTTATTGAACAAGACGTCCTTTTTATTGTATTTTATTGTTTTTATTGTTTTCTTGTATTTTTTATTGAACAAGACGTCCTTTTTATTGTATTTTATTGTTTTTATTGTTTTCTTGTATTTTTTATTGAACAAGACGTCCTTTTTATTGTATTTATTGTTTTATTGTTTTCTTGTATTTTTTATTGAACAAGACGTCCTTTTTATTGTATTTTATTGTTTTTATTGTTTTCTTGTATTTTTTATTGAACAAGACGTCCTTTTTATTGTATTTTATTGTTTTTATCATTTTTTACTGTATTTTTTATTGAACAAGACGTCCTTTTTATTGTATTTTATTGTTTTTATAATTTTTTACTGTATTTTTTATTGAACAAGACGTCCTTTTTATTGTATTTTATTGTTTTTATAATTTTTTACTGTATTTTTTATTGAACAAGACTTCCTTTTTATTGTTTTTTATGATTTTATAATTTTTTACTGTATTTTTATTGAACAAGACGTCCTTTTATTGTATTTTATTGTTTTTATAATTTTTTACTGTATTTTTTATTGAACAAGACTTCCTTTTTATTGTATTTTATTGTTTTTATTGTTTTTTACTGTATTTTATTGAACAAGACGTCCTTTTTATTGTATTTTATTGTTTTTATAATTTTTTACTGTATTTTTTATTGAACAAGACGTCCTTTTTATTGTATTTTATTGTTTTATAATTTTTACTGTATTTTTTTTTGAACAAGACTTCCTTTTTATTGTATTTTATTGATTTTTACTGTATTTTATTGAACAAGACGTCCTTTTTATTGTATTTTATTGTTTTTATAATTTTTTACTGTATTTTTTATTGAACAAGACTTCCTTTTTATTGTATTTTATTGTTTTTTACTGTATTTTATTGAACAAGACGTCCTTTTTATTGTATTTTATTGTTTTTATTGTTTTTTACTGTATTTTATTGAACAAGACGTCCTTTTTATTGTATTTTATTGTTTTTATCATTTTTTACTGTATTTTTTATTGAACAAGACGTCCTTTTTATTGTATTTTATTGTTTTTATCATTTTTTACTGTATATTTTATTGAACAAGACGTCCTTTTTATTGTATTTTATTGTTTTTATCATTTTTTACTGTATATTTTATTGAACAAGACGTCCTTTTTATTGTATTTTATTGTTTTTTACTGTATTTTATTGAACAAGACGTCCTTTTTATTGTATTTTATTGTTTTTATCATTTTTTACTGTATATTTTATTGAACAAGACGTCCTTTTTATTGTATTTTATTGTTTTTATCATTTTTTACTGTATTTTTTATTGAACAAGACGTCCTTTTTATTGTATTTTATTGTTTTTATCATTTTTTTGTATTTTTTATTGAACAAGACGTCCTTTTTATTGTTTTTTATTGTTTTATCATTTTTTACTGTATTTTTTATTGAACAAGACGTCCTTTTTATTGTATTTTATTGTTTTTATCATTTTTTACTGTATTTTTTATGAACAAGACGTCCTTTTTATTGTATTTATTGTTTTTATCATTTTTACTGTATTTTTATTGAACAAGACGTCCTTTTTATTGTATTTTATGTTTTTATCATTTTTTACTGTATTTTTTATTGAACAAGACGTCCTTTTATTGTATTTATTGTTTTTATCATTTTTTACTGTATTTTTTATTGAACAAGACGTCCTTTTTATTGTATTTTATTGTTTTTATCATTTTTTACTGTATTTTTTATTGAACAAGACGTCCTTTTTATTGTATTTTATTGTTTTTATTGTTTTTTACTGTATTTTTTATTGAACAAGACGTCCTTTTTATTGTATTTTATTGTTTTTATCATTTTTTACTGTATTTTTTATTGAACAAGACGTCCTTTTTATTGTATTTTATTGTTTTTATCATTTTTTACTGTATTTTTTATTGAACAAGACGTCCTTTTTATTGTATTTTATTGTTTTTATCATTTTTTACTGTATTTTTTATTGAACAAGACGTCCTTTTTATTGTATTTTATTGTTTTTATCATTTTTTACTGTATTTTTTATTGAACAAGACGTCCTTTTTATTGTATTTTATTGTTTTTATCATTTTTTACTGTATCTTTTATTGAACAAGCCATCCTTATTATCGTTGCAGGCCCGCTGAGCACCACCGCCGGGGAGCTGGAGGAGCGCGAGAACAGCTTAGTGGATGACACGATAGACGAGGAAGGGTTTGCCAAGAGCCGGCTGGTGGTGGGCAGTGTGGAGAGTGAGGCAGGAATCTTTACACACCAAGACACTCAACACAGTTTTCTCTCCGGCAAATCCATTGACTTAGAGGTGCCGGTGGCGGAAGATGTTTTTCTACCGGAGCGAAATCACCGGGAACGAAAATGTTTAAGCCAGTACGAGACAGATGGTTTTGGTAACACGGCATACGGTTTTGGTAACACGACAGATGGTTTTGGCAACAAGACAGATGGTTTTAGTAACACGACAGATGGTTTTGGCAACAAGATAGACAGTTACGGTAACAAAATAGACAGTTACGACAATATTACGAGCGCGGTCGAGTGTGATACGAGAACTATAGCGTCGTGTGCGAATTCCGAGGTCAATACGCCGGACAGTATTATAGTGTTGACGTCGGAGGGCAGTTCGCCGGACGGAGACGCGATGACGTGCAGCCCGACGGCCACCGCGGAGAAGATGAAGCATGTCGTGACGTGCGGCCCGTTGAAGCAGAGTCCCATCAGCTCTCCGGACTCTATTGAGGTCCTTGGGTCTTCCAGTATGGTGACGTCACCATCTTCTATTGAGGTAACTATCTATCTATTTATCTATCTATCTATAACTATTATATCTTTTTATTCTACAGGTTGAAGTTCCCAAACTCGGCAACTTCGGGACCAGCGCCGAGCCGAGTAATGGAATTTTCCGACTTTTAGAACGTAGATATATTAAGGGGAAAAAAAGCATGAAAATAATAATAGCAATAACAGACCTGTAGAAGTACACAAAATAACAGTGTACACAACTCTACAGTCACAACACCACTGAACAATAACAACAAACAAATCGGCGGGAGAAACCAAGCGGCCTAGTGTGGTGGCACCCAGCGGCCGACCCGGCAACTACGCCCAGGGTTTTGGGTGTTCTGCCGGGTTTTGGAAAATCCCGAACCATAGCCGAGTCTTGGGTGTTGCCGAGTCTTGGGATGCCGAGTTTGGGAACTTCAACCTGTAGTCTATCTATTCTACTTTTTTATTATTATTCTATTCCAGTGTTTTCATTTTCTTTTAAAGTAGGAGTTGGAATGAAGGCAGTAGGAGTTGGAATGAAGGTAGTAGGAGTTGGAATGAAGGCAGTAGGAGTTGGAATGAAGGCAGTAGGAGGTGGAATGAAGGCAGTAGGAGTTGGAATGAAGACAGTAGGAGTTGGAATGAAGGCAGTAGGAGTTGGAATGAAGGCAGTAGGAGTTGGAATGAAGGCAGTAGGAGTTGGAATGAAGGCAGTAGGAGTTGGAATGAAGGCAGTAGGAGTTGGAATGAAGGCAGTAGGAGTTGGAATGAAGGTAGTAGGAGTTGGAATGAAGGCAGTAGGAGTTGGAATGAAGGCAGTAGGAGGTGGAATGAAGGCAGTAGGAGTTGGAATGAAGACAGTAGGAGTTGGAATGAAGGCAGTAGGAGTTGGAATGAAGGCAGTAGGAGTTGGAATGAAGGTAGTAGGAGTTGGAATGAAGGCAGTAGGAGTTGGAATGAAGGCAGTAGGAGTTGGAATGAAGGTAGTAGGAGTTGGAATGAAGGCAGTAGGAGTTGGAATGAAGGCAGTAGGAGTTGGAATGAAGGCAGTAGGAGTTGGAATGAAGGCAGTAGGAGTTGGAATGAAGGCAGTAGGAGTTGGAATGAAGGCAGTAGGAGTTGGAATGAAGGCAGTAGGAGTTGGAATGAAGGCAGTAGGAGTTGGAATGAAGGCAGTAGGAGTTGGAATGAAGGCAGTAGGAGTTGGAATGAAGGCAGTAGGAGGTGGAGATTGATTGAAAGGTTTGATAGGTCTGGAGGAAGCCCACGCCCTTGAAGGTGTTAAAATATGCATTCTGGCTGTTTTTCAGGGTCAAATTCACTATTCATACAATATTTAGGGGCCATTTTCAAGGACTTTTTTGGGGATTTTTTGGAAAGTTGGCGGTGCAGGTTTGCGAGTAGACCGATAATTGCGCCGGCCACCGCCTTGTTATGAAGACACTGTATTCTATCTATTTATATCTATCTATCTGTAATGCCGTATTCTATCTACTTATATCTATCTATCTCTAATGCCGTATTCTATCTATTTATATCTATCTATCTCTAATGCCGTATTCTATCTATTTATATCTATCTGTCTCTAATGCCGTATTCTATCTATTTATATCTATCTATCTCTAATGCCGTATTCTATCTATTTATATCTATCTATCTCTAATGCCGTATTCTATCTATTTATATCTATCTATCTCTAATGCCGTATTCTATCTATTTATATCTATCTATCTGTAATGCCGTATTCTATCTACTTATATCTATCTATCTCTAATGCCGTATTCTATCTATTTATATCTATCTATCTCTAATGCCGTATTCTATCTATTTATATCTATCTGTCTCTAATGCCGTATTCTATCTATTTATATCTATCTATCTCTAATGCCGTATTCTATCTATTTATATCTATCTGTCTCTAATGCTGTATTCTATCTATTTATATCTATCTATCTCTAATGCCGTATTCTATCTATTTATATCTATCTATCTCTAATGCCGTATTCTATCTATTTATATCTATCTATCTCTAATGCCGTATTCTATCTATTTATATCTATCTGTCTCTAATGCCGTATTCTATCTATTTATATCTATCTATCTCTAATGCCGTATTCTATCTATTTATATCTATCTATCTCTAATGCCGTATTCTATCTATTTATATCTATCTATCTCTAATGCCGTATTCTATCTATTTATATCTATCTGTCTCTAATGCCGTATTCTATCTATTTATATCTATCTATCTCTAATGCCGTATTCTATCTATTTATATCTATCTGTCTCTAATGCCGTATTCTATCTATTTATATCTATCTATCTCTAATGCCGTATTCTATCTATTTATATCTATCTATCTCTAATGCCGTATTCTATCTATTTATATCTATCTGTCTCTAATGCCGTATTCTATCTATTTATATCTATCTATCTCTAATGCCGTATTCTATCTATTTATATCTATCTATCTCTAATGCCGTATTCTATCTATTTATATCTATCTATCTCTAATGCCGTATTCTATCTATTATATCTATCTGTCTCTAATGCCGTATTCTATCTATTTATATCTATCTATCTCTAATGCCGTATTCTATCTATTTATATCTATCTATCTCTAATGCCGTATTCTATCTATTTATATCTATCTATCTCTAATGCCGTATTCTATCTATTTATATCTATCTATCTCTAATGCCGTATTCTATCTATTTATATCTATCTATCTCTAATGCCGTATTCTATCTATTTATATCTATCTATCTCTAATGCCGTATTCTATCTATTTATATCTATCTATCTCTAATGCCGTATTCTATCTATTTATATCTATCTATCTCTAATGCCGTATTCTATCTATTTATATCTATCTGTCTCTAATGCCGTATTCTATCTATTTATATCTATCTGTCTCTAATGCCGTATTCTATCTATTTATATCTATCTATCTCTAATGCCGTATTCTATCTATTTATATCTATCTATCTCTAATGCCGTATTCTATCTATTTATATCTATCTGTCTCTAATGCCGTATTCTATCTATTTATATCTATCTATCTCTAATGCCGTATTCTATCTATTTATATCTATCTGTCTCTAATGCCGTATTCTATCTATTTATATCTATCTATCTCTAATGCCGTATTCTATCTATTTATATCTATCTATCTCTAATGCCGTATTCTATCTATTTATATCTATCTATCTCTAATGCCGTATTCTATCTATTTATATCTATCTGTCTCTAATGCCGTATTCTATCTATTTATATCTATCTGTCTCTAATGCCGTATTCTATCTATTTATATCTATCTGTCTCTAATGCCGTATTCTATCTATTTATATCTATCTATCTCTAATGCCGTATTCTATCTATTTATATCTATCTATCTCTAATGCCGTATTCTATCTATTTATATCTATCTGTCTCTAATGCCGTATTCTATCTATTTATATCTATCTGTCTCTAATGCCGTATTCTATCTATTTATATCTATCTATCTCTAATGCCGTATTCTATCTATTTATATCTATCTGTCTCTAATGCCGTATTCTATCTATTTATATCTATCTGTCTCTAATGCCGTATTCTATCTATTTACATCCATCTATCTCTAATGCCGTATTCTATCTATTTACATCCATCTATCTCTAATGCCGTATTCTATCTATTTATATCTATCTGTCTCTAATGCCGTATTCTATCTATTTATATCTATCTGTCTCTAATGCCGTATTCTATCTATTTACATCCATCTATCTCTAATGCCGTATTCTATCTATTTACATCCATCTATCTCTAATGCCGTATTCTATCTATTTACATCCATCTATCTCTAATGCCGTATTCTATCTATTTACATCCATCTATCTCTAATGCCCATCCTTAAGATCTTTAAATGTTTCCTTGAATCAGATCTTTCCTTGGCTATAAAAAATTGTCTGTTGTCGAGCCATAAAATTAGGAAAGGTAACTGAATATACCAAATTAGTTATTGGACGAGGATACTAAACAGGTCATATCTATAAAATATTGCTTATAGTCACTCAATATTGTCTAATGGTACCCAAATTGCAAGGAAAATTACGTTCTGGGTCTCAAGGGGTTGTTACTTTTTTGTCATTTTAGGGCTAACTACAGACGATTTGATATAGCCAAGGAAAGATCTGGGCGTGAAGGGGTTAAAGGGACGATGAGTCATTTAAATACACTTGACAACATTGAAGTGTGTTATTCTTTCAGGTACTGAGTGAATCATCTTCCAGCGACTCCTTACCCTCCCACCTGGACTCCTGCAACAACACTCTGGTACAAGACCTCAGCCCTTTAGCCAATGTCGTCAACACACAACCAACGCTACAGAAAATAGCCAACAGCGATGCACAGAAGCCAGAACACTATATCCCTAGCCAGAAACCAACCTCTACCCCAACAAAAGTGGACCAGGGTACTACATCAACAGAGGGACCCATGACAAACCCCCACAAAGATACTGAGACCACACTACTACCTACTGAAGACATAATAGCACCAGGCAAAACACACACAGACAGTACACTAGAAGGCAAAACACACCCAGAAACTACTGTCAACACGCCAGCACTTACTGAGGAACAGGAGACCGGTCACTTAACACACTGCGCTGTCATGGCTCGTATAGACAGTCCACCTTCGAGAGCCTCCAAACTGTCTACAAGTGCTACAAGTAATACTGGGGCAACTGTATCTACGTCTCTAAGTCATGTAGATGTGCCCTCCAAACTGTCTACAAGCTCTACAAGTGACGCTGGAGGGACTGCATCTACCTCTCTAAGTCGAGTAGATGTGCCCTCCAGATTGTCTACAAGTGCTACAAGTGATACTGGAGGGACTGTATCTACGTCTCTAAGTCAAGGAGATGTGCCCTCCAGATTGTCCACAAGTACTACAAGTGACGCTGGAGGGACTGTATCTACCTCCTCTCCCTCTCTGAGCCATGTAGAGGTGGCCACGACAGAGGAGCAGGGAGGGGAGGAAGGGGAGGCCAGTATACCCATAGCCTCTGCCCTGGACGTGTCGGTGGAGAGCGGGGGAAGCTCGGACACAATCACCGCCTCCATCGACTCTACGCAGACGTCCTGGTGAGTGCGGAAAGGCCGTGGAGGTCTTGGCGAAAAGTCTTTAGAAAGCAGAACCGTTTTGTAGGGGCGGCGAAAAGTTGTTTACGTTCGTTTGTTTCTATTTTTTGGTTGTGTTTGTGATAGAGATTTTTAATGGATGCATGTTGTGAGAAGTGTGAATTGGAAAACTGTGTGGACAATTCTCTCTCGCTCGCTCTCTCTCTCTCTCGCTCGCTCTCTCTCACTCTCGCTTGCTCTCTCACTCTCGCTTGCTCTCTCGCTCTCTCTCTCTCTCTCTCTCTCTCTCTCTCTCTCTCTCTCTCTCTCTCTCTCTCTCTCTCTCTCTCTCTCTCTCTCTCTCTCTCTCTCTCTCTCTCTCTCTCTCTCTTTTATATTCACTTTATCATCTATCCCCCTAAAAGAACAACAGTCTTATATATACACTTTCCCTTCTTCCCCTCTGCAGGAGTGTGTCTTCCCTACTTTTCCCCTCAGTAATAATCTTCTATAGTGTTTACCAAAAAAGGAAAACATAGGAACTGTAGTGAAGATGTCAAATATTTCCTTCCTGAAAGAATTAATAAAAAAAAAACAGTTTTATAATTATACACTTTTTTCTTCTTGTATTTAATGGAAGTATGTTACGAGAAAAGTGAACCAAACCTTTAACACCTTCTCCCACCCCTTATCTCTCTCTCTCTCTTTCTCTCTTTTATATATACAATTTGCCTTGTTTTTCCCTCTAGGAGTGTGTCTCGGGTAGTGGAACTGGAGCTGCCAGGAGACACAGACATGCAGGGCAGCAGCACCAGCGGGTCTCATGGCTCTGTGGTGCGCTGCCTGCTGGAGGAGGCCATGGGGGAAGAGGAGGCAGGGAGTGGCGCCTCCTCTTCCCCCCCTGAAAGAGAACATTCACCCTCCTCATCAGAAAGGTAGTGTATTTAGACCTTAGTTGTTTTGTTTTGTTTATTTACTGTTTGATTTGGAGGCCATGGGGGAAGAGGAGGCAGGGAGTGGCGCCTCCTCTTCCCCCCCTGAGAGAAAACATTCACCCTCCTCGTCAGAAAGGTAGTGTATGCTTAAAATGATGCCTATGTTTACCTGATACTATAGTTCAATATGATAAAATACAGCTGAAATTAAGAAGAAGTGTAGTATTCCCTTCTCCTGGCATCAAATATCAGTCAGTAAATAGCAAAGGGAGCAGGATTTTTCACCTCGTAAACAAAATTTGACTCTAGTTGTTATATATAATTTTATTTATTTATTAGTTTAATGTCCTAGTATTAGTTATTATTAGTTAATCACACCCTTGCTGTATATCTGTAGTGTTTCCCGCTGCATGTCTGAGGCTCTGAACGTAATTTCCATTGTAACTAGACTGCCATAAGACGATTTTTAGTGACTATAAGCAACATTTTATAGCTATGACCTGTTTAGTATCCTTGTCCACTAGTAAATTTGGTATATTCAGTGACTTTTTGTAATTTTATGGCTCGACAACAGACAATTTTATATAGCAAAGGAAAGATCTGGGCGTGAAGGGGTTAAAAAGAAACCTACCATTGCTGTATATCTGTAGTGTTTCTCGTTGCAGATCGGAGGCTCTGAAGGTGGGCTCGGGTCACACCTCCGGCCACAGCTCGGGGGATGAGGTTGAGACCACCACCTCCTCCGACATTGAGGTCATCTCCAGGTCAGTCCAGCACATCACATGGAAAGGGTCAATTTGTGATACTATGGTCAATACCCCAAAAAATCCTAAAATATCCCCATAAAATTCCATAAAATTCCCAAAAAAATCCCCAAAATCCAAAAAATCCCCCCCAAAAATTGCAAAAATCCAAAAAATCCCCCAAAAAATTGCAAAAATCCAAAAAATTAAAATCCCCAAAAAATCCAAAAAATCCAAAAATCACCCCAAAAAACTAAAATCCCCCAAAATCCAAAAATTACCCCAAAAAAACTAAAATCCCCCAAAAATCACAAAAATCCAAAAATCACCCCAAAAAAACTAAAATCCCCAAAAAATCGCAAACATCCCCCAAAAAACCAAAAAACTAAAATCCCTAAAAAAACAAAATCAAAAAGAAATCCCAAAAAATCACACAAAAATCACATGGAGAGGGGTGATTTGTAATACTATGGTCAGTTACTTAAAACTAAATACCAGAATATGCACTAGACTTTTAACCCCTTGAGACCCAGAACGTAATTATAATTGTAATTTGGATATTTCACCATATCTATGACCTTGACATTTCATTCTCCTGACCCTGCCTTAGCCCCAGTCTGGACGGCAGCACGGCAGCCTTGAGGGGTTCGGCAGCCACCTCCCGCGTCTGGGCCACGGCGCACCGAGGACTCCGCTCCTTCCTCAACGACAGGTCCGAATCCTCCGCCTCGGACTCATCCAGCAACCATAAAAAAAACAGCGAAAAAGGTACGAAACATCTTTTGAGGAGTTAATAAGGTTTGGTACAAAGTATATTTCTCTTTGGTTATTTACTCTCATTTAGACTGGTTATTTACTCTCATTTAGACTGGTTATTTGCTCTCATTTAGACTGGTTATTGACTCTCATTTAGACTGGTTATTTACTCTCATTTAGACTGGTTATTTGCTCTCATTTAGACTGGTTATTGACTCTCATTTAGACTGGTTATTTACTCTCATTTAGACTGGTTATTGACTCTCATTTAGACTGGTTATTTACTCTCATTTAGACTGGTTATTTGCTCTCATTTAGACTGGTTATTGACTCTCATTTAGACTGGTTATTTACTCTCATTTAGACTGGTTATTTGCTCTCATTTAGACTGGTTATTGACTCTCATTTAGACTGGTTATTTACTCTCATTTAGACTGGTTATTGACTCATTTAGACTGGTTATTTACTCTCATTTAGACTGGTTATTTACTCTCATTTAGACTGGTTATTTACTCTCATTTAGAGTGGTTATTTACTCTCATTTAGACTGGTTATTTACTCTCATTTAGACTGGTTATTGACTCTCATTTAGACTGGTTATTGACTCATTTAGACTGGTTATTGACTCTCATTTAGACTGGTTATTTACTCTCATTTAGACTGGTTATTTACTCTCATTTAGACTGGTTATTGACTCTCATTTAGACTGGTTATTGACTCTCATTTAGACTGGTTATTGACTCTCATTTAGACTGGTTATTGACTCTCATTTAGACTGGTTATTTACTCTCATTTAGACTGGTTATTTACTCTCATTTAGAGTGGTTATTTACTCTCATTTAGACTGGTTATTTACTCTCATTTAGACTGGTTATTTACTCTCATTTAGACTGGTTATTTACTCTCATTTAGACTGGTTATTTACTCTCATTTAGACTGGTTATTTACTCTCATTTAGACTGGTTATTTACTCTCATTTAGACTGGTTATTGACTCTCATTTAGACTGGTTATTGACTCTCATTTAGACTGGTTATTGACTCTCATTTAGACTGGTTATTTACTCTCATTTAGACTGGTTATTTACTCTCATTTAGAGTGGTTATTTACTCTCATTTAGACTGGTTATTGACTCTCATTTAGACTGGTTATTTACTCTCATTTAGACTGGTTATTTACTCTCATTTAGACTGGTTATTTACTCTCATTTAGACTGGTTATTTACTCTCATTTAGACTGGTTATTTACTCTCATTTAGACTGGTTATTTACTCTCATTTAGACTGGTTATTGACTCTCATTTAGACTGGTTATTGACTCTCATTTAGACTGGTTATTTACTCTCATTTAGACTGGTTATTTACTCTCATTTAGACTGGTTATTTACTCTCATTTAGACTGGTTATTGACTCTCATTTAGACTGGTTATTGACTCTCATTTAGACTGGTTATTTACTCTCATTTAGACTGGTTATTTACTCTCATTTAGACTGGTTATTTACTCTCATTTAGACTGGTTATTTACTCTCATTTAGACTGGTTATTTACTCTCATTTAGACTGGTTATTGACTCTCATTTAGACTGGTTATTGACTCTCATTTAGACTGGTTATTTACTCTCATTTAGACTGGTTATTTACTCTCATTTAGACTGGTTATTTACTCTCATTTAGACTGGTTATTTACTCTCATTTAGACTGGTTATTTACTCTCATTTAGACTGGTTATTTACTCTCATTTAGACTGGTTATTTACTCTCATTTAGACTGGTTATTGACTCTCATTTAGACTGGTTATTGACTCTCATTTAGACTGGTTATTTACTCTCATTTAGACTGGTTATTTACTCTCATTTAGACTGGTTATTTACTCTCATTTAGACTGGTTATTGACTCTCATTTAGACTGGTTATTGACTCTCATTTAGACTGGTTATTGACTCTCATTTAGACTGGTTATTGACTCTCATTTAGACTGGTTATTTACTCTCATTTAGACTGGTTATTGACTCTCATTTAGACTGGTTATTTACTCTCATTTAGACTGGTTATTGACTCTCATTTAGACTGGTTATTTACTCTCATTTAGACTGGTTATTTACTCTCATTTAGACTGGTTATTGACTCTCATTTAGACTGGTTATTGACTCTCATTTAGACTGGTTATTTACTCTCATTTAGACTGGTTATTTACTCTCATTTAGACTGGTTATTGACTCTCATTTAGACTGGTTATTGACTCTCATTTAGACTGGTTATTGACTCTCATTTAGACTGGTTATTTACTCTCATTTAGACTGGTTATTGACTCTCATTTAGACTGGTTATTGACTCTCATTTAGACTGGTTATTGACTCTCATTTAGACTGGTTATTGACTCTCATTTAGACTGGTTATTGACTCTCATTTAGACTGGTTATTGACTCTCATTTAGACTGGTTATTGACTCTCATTTAGACTGGTTATTGACTCTCATTTAGACTGGTTATTTACTCTCATTTAGACTGGTTATTTACTCTCATTTAGACTGGTTATTTACTCTCATTTAGACTGGTTATTGACTCTCATTTAGACTGGTTATTTACTCTCATTTAGACTGGTTATTTACTCTCATTTAGACTGGTTATTGACTCTCATTTAGACTGGTTATTGACTCTCATTTAGACTGGTTATTTACTCTCATTTAGACTGGTTATTTACTCTCATTTAGACTGGTTATTGACTCTCATTTAGACTGGTTATTGACTCTCATTTAGACTGGTTATTTACTCTCATTTAGACTGGTTATTTACTCTCATTTAGACTGATTATTTACTCTCATTTAGACTGGTTATTGACTCTCATTTAGACTGGTTATTTACTCTCATTTAGACTGGTTATTTACACTCATTCAGACTGGTTATTTACTCTCATTTAGACTGGTTATTTACTCTCATTTAGACTGGTTATTTACTCTCATTTAGACTGGTTATTTACTCTCATTTAGACTGGTTATTTACTCTCATTTAGACTGGTTATTTACTCTCATTTAGACTGGTTATTTACTCTCATTTAGACTGTTTCATTCATTCACTTTTGGTTTCATTTATTTTACTAATATCAGGAAAATAATAAAATCCGATATCATCTTTCGAGAGTTAATGTGAAGTTTGGTGCTTTGATTTTTCTCATTTTTTGCTTATTTACTCTATACTATTTGTCTTTTTTATAATAATAGTTATAGATTTTTTTTTATTATAAAATTATAAATTATTTTTATTATAATAATACTAAATAATTATTTACTCTCATTTTGACTGTCATAAATTCCCTGTTGGTTTTGTTTATTTGCAAAAGTACGGAAAATATTAAAATTCTCTCTCTCTCTCTCTCTCTCTCTCGCTCTCGCTCTCGCTCTCGCTCTCGCTCTCTCTCTCGCTCTCTCTCTCTCTCTCTCTCTCTCTCTGTCTCTGTCTCTGTCTGTGTCTGTGTCTCTGTCTCTGTCTCTGTCTCTGTCTCTCTCTCTCTCTCTCTCTCTCTCTCTCTCTCTCTCTCTCTCTCTCTCTCTCTCTTCTCTCTCTCTCTCTCTCTCTCTCTCTCTCTCTCTCTCCCCCCCCCCCCCTCTTTGCCTGTCTATCATTAATTCACTGTTGGTTTTACTCACAAAGTGGAGACGGTTCCCTCCTCCATGACGACCAGCTTCACCAGTATTAGTGAGTCCGAGGGCGAGCTCTTTAATTTGGGACCCGCCGGTTTGACCCTTGACCCCACCTGCATCTCCCAAGTCCTGCAGGGTCAAGCACATTTTATTAAAGGTAGAAAATTGTGTTCTGTAAAAAATAAAAATAAATTAAAGTGTTGGGTGCCGTTTGTAGGCTTTTCGGGAAGTAATAAATCTCTCATTAAGTGGTGAAGGTGGTGGTGGTGGTGGTGGTGGTTATTTACCTAAAGTCTATTTTTTTTAACGAGGCAAAAATTCAATTCTATCTTAACCCCTTCACGCCCAGATCTTTCCTTTGCTATATAAAATTGTCTGTTGGTAGCCATTAAATTACAAAAAAGTAACTTAATATACCAAATTAGTTACGGGTATTTAACTGGTCATAGCTATAAAGTAGTGGTTATAGTCACTAAAAATTGTCTAATGGTTCCCAAACTACAATGGAAATTACGTTCTGGGTCTCAAGGGGTTAAGGTCTCGTGCTCAACCCTTTGAAGCCCAGAACGTAATTTCTATTGTACTTTGGGTACCATTAGACAATTTTTTAGTGACTATAAGTAATGTTTTATAGCTATGACCTGTTTAGTATCCTTGTCCACTAACTAATTTGGTATATTTCGTTACTTTTCGTTATTCAATGGCTAACAACAGAATTTTTTTTATACCAAAGGAATGATTTGGGCGTGAAGGGTTAAAATTATGCCTATGTTTACCTGATAATATGGTTAACTATGATAAAATACAACTGAAATTAAGAAGAAGTGTAGTATTCCCTTCTCCTGGCATCAAATATCAGTCAGTAAGCAGCAAGGGGGCAGGAATTTTCACCTCGTTAAAATACACTGACTATAGATAACATTTATTTTTGTTTCAAGTATTACGGTCTTTTGAAGTTTCTGACGACATTCTTCTTTTTCCTGTACCAGATATATATTTGTCCTCGTGGCTTATGTATGCTATTCACTGTTAAATCTGTTATACAATTGCACTATACAAACTCCTACGCCTTCTTGACAACCTTCAATATCGCGTTCGAATTTCCGTCACTGGTTCTCTCCTTTTCCAGGCCACCGTCGGAATCAGTCCAACTTTTCCGAGACGAGCGAGAGTTCCTCGGAGAACCATTCGTCTGAGGCGGACAAACTGATCAAGGTAGCAGCCTCCAATGCCTACTAATATTTGTTATCATTACGGCCATTATTTATCATCATTGAAACTAGAGAAACTAAACAGCCTCTTCGGAATTTTGATGTACGGCTGTTTGTCACTCCTCTGTAATCCTATGTCATTATCTCCTATCTTCCTATGGCTACCTATCCTCCTCCTCCTCTTCCTATTACCTATTTCATCCTCTGCTTTCCTCCTCCTCCTCCTCCTCCTCTCCTCCTCCCTCCTCCTCCCTCCTCCTCCTCCTCCTCCTCCTCCTCCTCCTCCTCCTCCTCCTCCTCCTCCTCCTAATAGAAAGAAACTAAACAGCTAGTATCATCACTTCTCACACATGAAAAAAATAGATATTCAGTGAAACCAATTTACAGGTTGAAGTTCCCAAACTCGGCAACCTCGGGACCAGCGCCGAGCCGAGTAATGGAATTTTCCGACTTTTAGAACGTAGATATATTAAGGGGAAAAAAATGGTTTGGGAGCCATAATAGCAATAACAGACCTGTAGAAGTACACAAAATAACAGTGTACACAACTCTACAGTCACAACACCACTGAACAATAACAACAAACAAATCGGCGGGAGAAACCAAGCGGCCTAGTGTGGTGGCACCCAGCTGGCCGACCCGGCAACTACGCCCAGGGTTTTGGGTGTTCTGCCGGGTTTTGGAAAATCCGGAACCATAGCCGAGTTTTGGGTGTTGCCGAGTTTGGGAACTTCAACCTGTATCATCACTTCTCACACATGACAAAAATAGATATTCAGTGAAACCAATTTACTATCATCACTTCTTAGACTTGATTTTTTGTTATATATGCAGTCCATAGAGATTCAATGCTTATTTATGCCTTGAATTGCAGCCATATCATCTATAATTATAATCAGACCCCTGCAGATGGCTGTTGTATATGAAATAAAATCTGGCCTTTCCTCGTGACAGTTTTGAAGAAGAATAAAATAAAATGGATATGATGGATAAAATGTTAGAAGATTTTTTTTTTTTTTTTTTTTTTTTTTTTTTTTTTTCCCCATTGAAGCCTACAGCACCAGTAGGCCTTTTTTCCCTCCTTAGGCTAAAGATGATTCTTATGGATTGATGCATTGATTGTCCAGTAGCTTACCTAAAAATACATATACATACACGTTACGAAAACTGACTCATCGCATGGAAGAAATTCACGGCGAGTACTTCACCTTTACAGAAGATCAGCCCCTTATTAGACGCCTTACGCCTTTATTATCAGCCATCTTTTCCATAATAAGACCCTAAACTGACTCATCGCATGGAAGGAATTCACAGCCAGTACTTCACCTTTACAGAAGATCGGGCAGTTGAGTGAGGTGTTGGAGGCGAGGGAGAGCAAGGTGTTGGAGCTGAGCCAGGTGAACGCAGCCCTGCAGGACACCAACCTCAGGCTCAAGGCGTGAGTGTGACTGCCTGTTCTTAGTGACTCCTTGCATCGTCATCATCGTCATCATCATCATCATCGTCATCATCATCATCGTCATCTTTCTGTTTAACCCCTTGAGACCCAGAACATAATTTCCATTGTAATTTGGGTACCATTAGACGATTTTTAGTGAATATAAGCATTATTTTATAGATATGACCTGTTTAGTAGCCTTGTCCACTAATAAATTTGGTATATTCAGCTACTTTTCGTCATTTTATGGCTCGACAACATATGATAAAAAAAAAAAAATAATAATAATAATAATAATAATCTAGGTGTTTAATGTATATATGTAGCTAGGAAATTTCGACCCCTAAAAAAAATAGAAAAATGAAAATTAAAAAAAAGTTCTAGGCGTATATATAGCTAGGAAATTTCGATCCCTAAAAAAAATTTTAAAAAAAATTTAAAAAAAAAGAAGAGAGAGAGAGAGAGAGAGAGGGAGAGAGAGAGAGAGAGAGAGAGAGAGAGAGAGAGAGAGAGGGTCCGAATAATGTCAAAGTCCGAATAATGAGGGTCCGAATACGAGAGGTTTTACTGTATTTCATGTAGGTATTTGTACTTCTGCTCTCCAGGCGCGTGGAGGACCTGGAGGGCGGCAGTGGCATGGAGGCAACAGAGTCACTCAGGGAGGAATTCACCCAACGTCTTGTCACCATGGAGAGAAAGTTCCAACAGGCGCTGAGGGAGAAGGAAAACACTAAGAAACTACTAGAGGTAGGTATTTATGTGTGTATTTATCTATGTTATGTATTTAGAGGTGTGTGTTCACTTTATTTTTGCATTACAATCAGTCAATGGTCTGGCACATTTCCCTTTATTTGCATTACAATCAGTCAATGGTCTGGCACATTTCCCTTTATTTTGGCATTACAATCAGTCAATGGTCTGGCACATTTCCCTTTATTTGCATTACAATCAGTCAATGGTCTGGCACATTTCCCTTTATTTTGGCATTACAATCAGTCAATGGTCTGGCACATTTCCCTTTATTTGCATTACAATCAGTCAATGGTCTGGCACATTTCCCTTTATTTGCATTACAATCAGTCAATCATCTGGCACATTTCCCTTTATTTTGGCATTACAATCAGTCAATGGTCTGGCACATTTCCCTTTATTTGCATTACAATCAGTCAATGGTCTGGCACATTTCCCTTTATTTGCATTACAATCAGTCAATCGTCTGGCACATTTCCCTTTATTTGCATTACAATCAGTCAATCGTCTGGCACATTTCCCTTTATTTGCATTACAATCAGTCAATGGTCTGGCACATTTCCCTTTATTTGCATTACAATCAGTCAATGGTCTGGCACATTTCCCTTTATTTGCATTACAATCAGTCAATGGTCTGGCACATTTCCCTTTATTTGCATTACAATCAGTCAATGGTCTGGCACATTTCCCTTTATTTGCATTACAATCAGTCAATGGTCTGGCACATTTCCCTTTATTTGCATTACAATCAGTCAATGGTCTGGCACATTTCCCTTTATTTGCATTACAATCAGTCAATGGTCTGGCACATTTCCCTTTATTTGCATTACAATCAGTCAATCGTCTGGCACATTTCCCTTTATTTGCATTACAATCAGTCAATGGTCTGGCACATTTCCCTTTATTTTGGCATTACAATCAGTCAATGGTCTGGCACATTTCCCTTTATTTGCATTACAATCAGTCAGTGGTCTGGCACATTTCCCTTTATTTTGACATTACAATCAGTCAATGGTCTGGCACATTTCCCTTTATTTGCATTACAATCAGTCAATGGTCTGGCACATTTCCTTTATTTGCATTACAATCAGTCAATGGTCTGGCACATTTCCCTTTATTTGCATTACAATCAGTCAATGTTCTGGCACATTTCCCTTTATTTTGACATTACAATCAGTCAATGGTCTGGCACATTTCCCTTTATTTGCATTACAATCAGTCAATCGCCTGGCACATTTCCCTTTATTTGCATTACAATCAGTCAATGGTCTGGCACATTTCCCTTTATTTTGACATTACAATCAGTCAATGGTCTGGCACATTTCCCTTTATTTGCATTACAATCAGTCAATCGCCTGGCACATTTCCCTTATTTGCATTACAATCAGTCAATGGTCTGGCACATTTCCCTTTCTTGCATTACAATCAGTCAATGGTCTGGCACATTTCCCTTTATTTTGACATTACAATCAGTCAATGGTCTGGCACATTTCCCTTTATTTGCATTACAATCAGTCAATGGTCTGGCACATTTCCCTTATTTGCATTACAATCAGTCAATGGTCTGGCACATTTCCCTTTATTTGCATTACAATCAGTCAATGGTCTGGCACATTTCCCTTTATTTTGACATCACAATCAGTCAATGGTCTGGCACATTTCCCTTTATTTGCATTACAATCAGTCAATCGCCTGGCACATTTCCCTTTATTTGCATTACAATCAGTCAATGGTCTGGCACATTTCCCTTTATTTTGACATTACAATCAGTCATGGTCTGGCACATTTCCCTTTATTTGCATTACAATCAGTCAATCGCCTGGCACATTTCCCTTTATTTGCATTACAATCAGTCAATGGTCTGGCACATTTCCCTTTATTTGCATTACAATCAGTCAATGGTCTGGCACATTTCCCTTTATTTGCATTACAATCAGTCAATGGTCTGGCACATTTCCCTTTATTTGCAATACAATCAGTCAATGGTCTGGCACATTTCCCTTTATTTGCATTACAATCAGTCAATGGTCTGGCACATTTCCCTTTATTTGCATTACAATCAGTCAATGGTCTGGCACATTTCCCTTTATTTGCATTACAATCAGTCAATGGTCTGGCACATTTCCCTTTATTTGCATTACAATCAGTCAATGGTCTGGCACATTTCCCTTTATTTGCATTACAATCAGTCAATCGTCTGGCACATTTCCCTTTATTTGCATTACAATCAGTCAATGGTCTGGCACATTTCCCTTTATTTTGGCATTACAATCAGTCAATGGTCTGGCACATTTCCCTTTATTTGCATTACAATCAGTCAATGGTCTGGCACATTTCCCTTTATTTTGACATTACAATCAGTCAATGGTCTGGCACATTTCCCTTTATTTGCATTACAATCAGTCAATGGTCTGGCACATTTCCCTTTATTTGCATTACAATCAGTCAATGGTCTGGCACATTTCCCTTTATTTGCATTACAATCAGTCAATGGTCTGGCACATTTCCCTTTATTTTGACATTACAATCAGTCAATGGTCTGGCACATTTCCCTTTATTTGCATTACAATCAGTCAATCGCCTGGCACATTTCCCTTTATTTGCATTACAATCAGTCAATGGTCTGGCACATTTCCCTTTATTTTGACATTACAATCAGTCAATGGTCTGGCACATTTACCTTTATTTGCATTACAATCAGTCAATCGCCTGGCACATTTCCCTTTATTTGCATTACAATCAGTCAATGGTCTGGCACATTTCCCTTTATTTGCATTACAATCAGTCAATGGTCTGGCACATTTCCCTTTATTTTGACATTACAATCAGTCAATGGTCTGGCACATTTCCCTTTATTTGCATTACAATCAGTCAATGGTCTGGCACATTTCCTTTATTTGCATTACAATCAGTCAATGGTCTGGCACATTTCCCTTTATTTGCATTACAATCAGTCAATGGTCTGGCACATTTCCCTTTATTTTGACATTACAATCAGTCAATGGTCTGGCACATTTCCCTTTATTTGCATTACAATCAGTCAATCGCCTGGCACATTTCCCTTTATTTGCATTACAATCAGTCAATGGTCTGGCACATTTCCCTTTATTTTGACATTACAATCAGTCAATGGTCTGGCACATTTCCCTTTATTTGCATTACAATCAGTCAATCGCCTGGCACATTTCCCTTTATTTGCATTACAATCAGTCAATGGTCTGGCACATTTCCCTTTATTTTGACATTACAATCAGTCAATGGTCTGGCACATTTACCTTTATTTGCATTACAATCAGTCAATCGCCTGGCACATTTCCCTTTATTTGCATTACAATCAGTCAATGGTCTGGCACATTTCCCTTTATTTGCATTACAATCAGTCAATGGTCTGGCACATTTCCCTTTATTTTGACATTACAATCAGTCAATGGTCTGGCACATTTCCCTTTATTTGCATTACAATCAGTCAATGGTCTGGCACATTTCCCTTTATTTGCATTACAATCAGTCAATGGTCTGGCACATTTCCCTTTATTTGCATTACAATCAGTCAATGGCCTGGCACATTTCCCTTTATTTGCATTACAATCAGTCAATGGTCTGGCACATTTCCCTTTATTTGCATTACAATCAGTCAATGGTCTGGCACATTTCCCTTTATTTGCAATACAATCAGTCAATGGTCTGGCACATTTCCCTTTATTTGCATTACAATCAGTCAATGGTCTGGCACATTTCCCTTTATTTGCATTACAATCAGTCAATGGTCTGGCACATTTCCCTTTATTTGCATTACAATCAGTCAATGGTCTGGCACATTTCCCTTTATTTGCATTACAATCAGTCAATGGTCTGGCACATTTCCCTTTATTTGCATTACAATCAGTCAATCATCTGGCACATTTCCCTTTATTTGCATTACAATCAGTCAATGGTCTGGCACATTTCCCTTTATTTGCATTACAATCAGTCAATGGTCTGGCACATTTTCCTTTATTTGCATTACAATCAGTCAATGGTCTGGCACATTTCCCTTTATTTGCATTACAATCAGTCAATCATCTGGCACATTTCCCTTTATTTGCATTACAATCAGTCAATGGTCTGGCACATTTCCCTTTATTTGCATTACAATCAGTCAATGGTCTGGCACATTTCCCTTTATTTGCATTACAATCAGTCAATGGTCTGGCACATTTCCCTTTATTTGCAATACAATCAGTCAATGGTCTGGCACATTTCCCTTTATTTGCATTACAATCAGTCAATGGTCTGGCACATTTCCCTTTATTTGCATTACAATCAGTCAATGGTCTGGCACATTTCCCTTTATTTGCATTACAATCAGTCAAACATTTATCCCCAATCTATTCAAAGGAGGTCCGAGCGGAGTCAGCAACGAGGCTGAGCTCAGCGGAGGTGGCCAAGTACCAGGAGGAGCGAGACACAGTGATCAGAGAGCTGCGGGAGGAGGGAGAGAAGCTCAGTAAACAACAACTCAACTACTCCAACATCATCAAGAAACTGCGAACCAAGGAAAAGGAAAACGAAACTATGATCAAAACACAAAAGTAAGATTTATTTTGTATGATATTAAACCCTTCACGCCCAGAACGTAATTTCCATTGTAATTTGGGTACTATCAGACAATTTTTAGTGACTACAGGTTGAAGTTCCCAAGCTCGGCAACCTCGGGACCAGCGCCGAGCCGAGTAAAGGAATTTTCCGACTTTTAGAACGTAGATATATTAAGGGGAAAAAAATGGTTTGGGAGCCATAATACCAATAACAGACCTGTAGAAGTACACAAAATAACAGTGTACACAACTCTACAGTCACAACACCACTGAACAATAACAACAAACAAATCAGCGGGAGAAACCAAGCGGCCTAGTGTGGTGGCACCCAGCGGCCGACCCGGCAACTACGCGCCGGGTTTTGGGTGTTCTGCCGGGTTTTGGAAAATCCGGAACCATAGCCGAGTTTTGGGTGTTGCCGAGTCTTGGGATGCCGAGTTTGGGAACTTCAACCTGTACTATCACACGATTTTTAGTGACTATAAGCAATATTTTATAGATATGACCTGTTTAGTATCCTTGTCCACTAACTCATTTGGTATATTAAGTTACTTTTCGTAATTTTATGGCTAACAACAGACAATTTTATATAGCCAAGGAAAGATCTGGGCATGAAGGGGTTAACTATAACTAAATCAAGGACAAAAAGACTGAAACTATGATCAAGATGCAAAAGTAAGGATTTTTTGGTATGATATTAATTAATTTTATGTACTATATCATAGTCCACAATCAAGACACTTCCCACCAAGGAAAAGGAAAAGAAAACGATGATTAAAACACAAAAGTAAGGATTATTTTGTAGCATCATTATTATCATCTTTATTTTTATGTTATTAATTAATCTTATGTAGCATATCATGGTCCTCAATTTCAGGTATGTCATAAAGGCTATTAATAAGACTATGAGAGTATTTTTGTTTACTTAAAAACTACGATATAGTATTTTTTGAAAACTTTAAAACTACCATATAGTATTTTTTGAAAACTTTAAAACTACCATATAGTATTTTTTGAAAACTTAAAAACTATGATAGTATTTTTTTTTTAATTTAAACTACCTCAAGGTGTAATTACTGTATTGGTGAGGCCGTCAAGCAAAAGCAGAGCTCTTTACCTGCAGGGACAAGCTGGAGGAACAGTCTCGGGACCTGGAGCGCCTGAGGAAACAGTTGTCTGCCAAGGAGGAGATGGAGCGCCGCCAGATAGACGCCGTGTGCCAGCTGAACGCCACCAACCAGCGCCTCGACCTGGCCGTGAAGGACGTCGGGGCCGAGAACGCCGAGCTGGAGGGCAAGATGTCTGTGCTGAAGGGTGCTCTGGATACTGCTTATAGGTAGGCAGTGGTAGGGGTGACGGAGATGTATTGAAAGGTGGAGGACATATCAGGCGCCTAGAATTGAAACAGCACAAGCGCCACTTTTAAAAAACTGAGAAAAACGCGCTTAAAGTTTAATCTAAGAAAATCAAGATATGAAACGGCACAAGCGCCACTTTTTATCAATGAAAAAAATGCACCTCAAGTGTTTTCAAAGTAAATCAGCAACAAATGAAGATATTAGATTAAACTTTAAGCGCGTTTTTCTCAATTTTTTAAAAGTGGCGCTTGTGCCGTCTCAATTCTAGGCGCCTGATATATATCGTTTGGTTTGTGTGTGTTTTTCATTGCCTACTGGTTAGTAAGAGTGACGGGATCTCTGCCACAGCTATAACTTTAGTGTAGAGGATGATAATAATCTAGGAAGAATAAGGCTCATGAAGTTATCTGAAGTACTGCCAGTAAATATTGCATCCTGTTTAGAAATACCTTTACTGAGGAATTGCTTCAAGTCATCATTTTATCATGACCTAAGACATTATATTCTTTAACTACGTCAACACAACACCAATTAGTAGAACATTAATCAGATCTACTAAGAGAAAAAAACTTCATTAACACAGGACAGAAACTATTTATATATTTATTTATTACAGGAACTACCACGTGTAGGTCTCCTGGCCTCTTGCTGCTTCCTTATGCTCTTATGTAACAGAGAGGGATGGCAGAGCTGAAGAGAGATTTTTTGTCCTCAATTACTTCTACACAACACTAATAGTACAGGTTGAAGTTCCCAAACTCGGCAACCTCGGGACCAGCGCCGAGCCGAGTAATGGAATTTTCCGACTTTTAGAACGTAGATATATTAAGGGGAAAAAAAGCATGACAAAATAACAAAATCACACAAAATAACAGTGTACACAACTCTACAGTCACAACACCACTGAACAATAACAACAAACAAATCGGCGGGAGAAACCAAGCGGCCTAGTGTGGTGGCACCCAGCGGCCGACCCGGCAACTACGCGCCGGGTTTTGGGTGTTCTGCCGGGTTTTGGAAAATCCGGAACCATAGCCGAGTTCTGGGTGTTGCCGAGTCTTGGGAACTTCAACCTGTACAACATAAATCAGTAATCTATTAGTAAGAAACCCTTTCATTCACACAGAGAGATGGCAGAGCTGAAGCGAGAGGTGTCAGCCCGGGACGCTGAGGCCCAGGAGCAGGTGCTGAGTGCCGAGGTGGGCGTGCAGCGGCGTCTGAAGGCAGCGCTGAGCGAGGCGCAGGAGCAGGCGAGGCGTGAGCAGGGCACCTTGATGGCCCAGATGGTGGAGCTACAAGAGGCCTTAAGGCAGTGTGAGGGCCAGGCCAACAGGTCATTATAAGCACCTTTCTGTTTAACCCAGATTTTCCCATAGGTTAGAGGGTCGAGGATTCTTAGAGATTCTTTCTTACAGTAGATTATTCTTATAGCTATTATTTTTCTGGCCTATTTATACAGAAAAAACCTGAAATAAAAGCAAAAAGCTATATAAAAAACCCAGCAGATTGTACTGATATTAAAAAAGATGCTCCGTATATATAACTACAGCTAAGTATTAATTATCTGACCTTGGGGGGACCGAAGGTAGGTCGGATAATTGGAATAGTCGGATGTTCGGATATCACAGTAACCCTAAATGTAAGGACAAAATGGTATAGAACATAAAAGATGCAGCTCTTGAAGGCCGATCCAGTGGTAGACGCGAAGTAAAATTCATGCATAAATAAAGCCACAAATCAATGTTTCTATAAACTTTATAAAAAAAAAAAAAAAAAAAAAAAAAAAGTAAAATAAATGGCCAAAACAAGACACAATGTGGTGGTGAAAAAAGTCAGTTGTTTGGACAAGTCGGATGTTTGGAGGTCGGATGTTGGGAATTTGGCTGTATTATATTTCTGGCCTATTTATACAGAAAAAACCTGAAACAAAAGCAAAATCCTTAAAAAAAACCCAGCAGATTGTACTGATGTAAATAAAAGCTGCGTAAATACATCTCAGAATATCGTTGACAGTAAGGAACGTCAGCTGCGCGTAGACATTGCCGAGCTGCAGCAGAGAGTGGCGGAAGCAGAGGCCCGCGCAGATGAGATGTCGGGTGCTGTGAGCGCTGCGACCCGGCCACTGCTGCGCCAGATGGAGAAGCTGCAGGCCGCTCACTCCACGCAGCAGACCTCTTGGGAGGCCCTCGAGGCAACCCTTACGCAGCGCCTCAGTGAGTATTGAGAGTGTGTTGGTATCTCTCCTTTACAGCTGTTCTTTTTGCGTCCAGTATGTTAGGTGAGTACAGTGGTAACCAGCTGCACAGGACAGATACCAACATACTATTTTTAGGCTTGAGGCTTTTAGGCTTTATAGGATTTTCTCCAGAGAGATGATAAACAGATCTGCTTTCTCAATTCCAGACGAAACACAAACAGCGGCCGCCACCAGTGCCGAGAAAGAGCGAGCCACTCGGGAGCAATACGCCAACCTGGCATCAAACTCTGCGGCTTTACAAACTCAGGTAAACACTCACACCCTTGTAGATGCCATTATTTGGAGTATACGATTATTTGAGTAGAAGAGTGTAAGTATTTGCAGAATAAGACTCACGGCCTCCCTGCTTCAACCCTTGCTATGTAACCTTTTGAACTGACAATTATAATAACATAAGGGCGCTACAGTCCAAGGCTACAGTACCCAGGGAACGGGTCTTAGCACCAATAATTTTCTTGATATACTTAAATCAATCAATCAATCATTGGGGGCATACGCCGGGGGGCGCGTCGCCTCGCCCACCCTACGACGCCACTCCCGGGGGTCACCACGCGCGAGTTCCCATGCAGGCTCCTTTCCCATACCAAGCAGCTCTCGACAAGAAACATCAACTTGCCCCAGCCACGAGCCTTGTGGGCGCCCCCTTGGCCTCCTCCACGCCGGATTGTCTCTTACAGATACAACCCGATGGGAAGGATCGGTTTCAGGGTAGCGTGCCACATGCCCATATAGCCGAAGTTGGCGCTGACAGACTATGCAGGTAATAGGCCTCGATTCAGTCTCACGGTGCAATCGCTGATTTGACACGTAATCATCCCAGCGATACCCCATGATTCTGCGAAGACACTTATTACCAAAGGCATTGATTCGTCTCTTCAAGTCACTATTTAGTGTCCATGTCTCACAACCATAGAGTAAGACAGGGATCACAAGCGACTTGAAGATCCGGATCTTTGTCCTCCTGCACAGGTACCGACAACGCCAAATACTCCCGCTGAGCGAGTCCATAACACCGTGGGCTATGCCAATCCGCCGTAAGACTTCTTGACGTGACCCGCCGTCATTATGGACTGCGCTACCAAGGTATGTAAAACTTTCCAAGATCTCAATGTCCTCGCCACACGCATGAACAGACTGTACTGCTTCATCTAGTAAGTCTCCAAACACCTGGACCTTGGTCTTGAGCCAGGAGACCTCAAGTCCCAAAGGCTTTGCCTCCTCGTGCAGCGCCTCGAGAGCCATCACCAGGACCTCCAGCGACTCAGCAAAGATTACTGCATCATCGGCAAAAACAAGATCAGTGATCTTGGTGTTGCCGACGGATGCTCCACAATCACTTTGATCTACAACCTTGTCCAATACCCAGTCCATACAAGCGTTGAAAAGTGACGGGGCAAGGACGCACCCTTGCCTCACTCCTGTATTCACAGGAAAGAAGCTGGATACACCTGCCCCACACTTCACAGCACTCTCAGTCCCAGAATACAGACCAGTTATCAAACCAATAGTCCTTGCAGGAATCCCTCGAAGTCGCAGAAGATCCCAGAGTGACTCACGATGCACTGAGTCAAACGCCTTCTTGAGATCAACATAGGCTGCAAGCCTCCCCTGTCGAAACTCACGTCGGCGTTCCACCAGGACACGAAGCGCTAGGATACGGTCCGTTGTTGACTTACCAGGCGTGAACCCAGACTGCTGAGGTCTCTGATGCTTCACCAGATGACCTTAAATGTCAGGCTTCAAAGATGTTCATTGTACTATTTGTGAGTAATATTCAAGGCTCTGGTTTTTTTAACGAGGTGAAAAATCCTGCCCCCTTGCTGCTTACTGACTGATAGTTGATGCCAGGAGAAGGGAATACTACGCTTCCTCTTAATTTCAGTTGTATTTTATCATAGTTAACCCTATTATCAGGTAAACAGAGGCATCATTTCAACCACGAGACCTTAAGATAGAATGGAATTTTCGCCTCGTTAAAAAAAAAAAATACTACAGTAAAACCTCTCGTATTCGGACCCTCATTATTCGGACTTTGACATTATTCGGACCAACACCTAGATTTTTTTTTTTTTTTTTTTTTTTTTTTTTTATTTGAGGGGGTCGAAAATTCCTAGCTATATATACATAACTAGATTTTTTTTTTTTTTTTTTTTTTTTTTTTTTTTTTTTTTTTTTTTTTTTTTTTTTTTTTTTTACATATCCCTCCATATATAATCACCCCATTCTTCGGATCCTTGCATTATTCGGACCACTCCTTGGCCCAATGAGTCCGGATATGAGAGGTTTTACTGTATAGATTATGAATTTTGTAGTTGGATATGTTTAGTAGTTATTGAACACCTTTGTTTTTATGTTTACCCAGGACAAAATATTTTATTCCAGATAACTAACCTGCGTGGTGAAAACGTAAGATTATCCTCGGAGTTGAATGCCGCCAAGACCAAACTCGACTCTTTGTCCGAGGCGCGTGTCAAGTAAGCCTTTATTTCACTCCCAGTTACTGAGTGTCTCTCTCTCTCTCTCTCTCTCTCTCTCTCTCTCTCTCTCTCTCTCTCTCTCTCTCTCTCTCTCGCTCTCGCTCTCGCTCTCGCTCTCTCTCTCGCTCTCTCTCTCTCTCTCTCTCTCTCTCTCTCTCTCTCTCTCTCTCTCTCTCTGTCTGTGTCTGTCTGTCTGTCTGTCTGTCTGTCTGTCTGTCTGTCTGTCTGTCTGTCTGTCTGTCTGTCTGTCTGTCTGTCTGTCTGTCTGTCTGTCTGTCTGTCTGTCTGTCTCTCTCTCTCTCTCTCTCTCTCTCTCTCTCTCTCTCTCTCTCTCTCTCTCTCTCTCTCTCTCTCTCTCTCTCTCTCTCTCTCTCTCTCTCTCTCTCTCTCTCTCTCTCTCTCTCTCTCTCCTCTCTCTCTCTCTCTCTCTCTCAAATAAAAAAATATAAGTAGTATTCCTTGATGTATGAGGTGCCTTATATAGTCAACAAAGTATTGATTTAGTGATAAACAATAGATTCTTGAAGTCAAGACCCAGACCTTCAAGCTTAAAAACTCACCTTGCAGAGAAAACACCCAGATCGAGGCTTTGAAAACCTCCTTTGCCGAAGAAATCTCAGAAGTGAAGAGAGAGCGTGACAGCTTTGAGCAGCAGCTGGAGATGGAGAAAACAGCGGTGACAGCTGAGAAGAAGAAGAACCTGGCCCTCCAAGAACAGCTGAAGGACCGGGAACGCAAGCTGGCGCAGCTGGCAACCAGTGGCGCCGTGGAGAGCCGCAGCAGCACCCCCCGCTCCTCCCCGACCCCCTCCCTCTCCCGCCTCTCGGTCACGGGGTCATTGTCCGAGTCATTCACAGGCTACCAGTGGGGGGTGAGTCACTGATCTATATTAGCTTTGTTGGATATACTGTTAACCCCTTCACGCCCAGATCTTTCCTTGGCTATATAAAATCATCTGTTGTTAGCCATAAAATTACGAAAAATAACTGAATATACCAAATTAGCTAGTGGACAAGGATACTAAACAGGTCATAGCTATAAGATATTGCTTATATTCACTAAAAATCATCTAATTGTACCCAAATTACAATAGAAATTACGTTCTGGGCCTCAAGGGGTTCATTGCTATTACTTATAAGCTCTCATGCACAGCTGTAGGAAAGGTGCTCGTATTCCATGATTGCTCGTGGTAATTGCTATGATTTTGTTCCAATTCTACTCAGTCAAAATTATTCACTTGATCTTGTAGCTGCCATGGAAAGTACTAGAGCAATCCTACAGTACTCCTATTGCAATCACAACAGAGATCTTGTAGCTGCCATGGAAAGTACTAGAGCAATCCTACAGTACTCCTATTGCAATCACAACAGAGATCTTGTAGCTGCCATGGAAAGTACTAGAGCAATCCTACAGTACTCCTATTGCAATCACAACAGAGATCTTGTAGCTGCCATGGAAAGTACTAGAGCAATCCTACAGTACTCCTATTGCAATCACAACAGAGATCTTGTAGCTGCCATGGAAAGTACTAGAGCAATCATACAGTACTCCTATTGCAATCACAACAGAGCTGGCATGACATTGATTTAATTAGGACAAGACAAAAAGTGAACAATGACCACGTACAATGATGGTATGTGACTACGAATACGGGCAAGGGTCTCATTGTCAACTACTAGGCTATTCAATACATACAGTTACCCTTCTACTAAATTCCTCCAGTAGTGAACAAGTCAAGTTTTAATTACTGAATGAACTAATGATATAACTACTCAATGTAAATATTCTCTGTTACCATCTAGTATTTATAGGAGATGGAATTTAACAAACTGACCTCCTCTCACTGAACTAACTGACCCAGTAATAATGAACTGAATGAAACATGTTACCGTAGATAACAGTCAAGTCGCCACCTGCAGTGATGTCGCCAGGTGCCATATATTACGAATTATAGCATTACTACTGATTTTTATGTGCCACTGAAGATGATACACAGTAGTTTATATCAAGACTGTATAATCTACCCTGTTTCAGCGTTGTTTTATGCAAGTATAGACGGTTTCAAATTTCGCTACGCATTTTTTTTTTCGGGCGACGACGACAGCGGTACGACACTCAGTAAATAAACACTAGATGGCGACTCTACTGTTGGTAGCCACTTTGTAGATATTTTTGTCATTTGTTCATTTATAGCCCTAATATGACACAGATGAAGACACAAAATGACACAGACTCTCCAGATAGCCCCTTCTAACTGTCCTGAAATCATGGATGTAGAAATGTAAGTATTAACGCCACCACACGTCTGTAAACAGAAAAAAAAGTTGTCCTGGCGACTTAACTGTTATCTACGGTAGCTACAATGTGCCACACCCATACCTATCCCTACCCCTTAACATCACGACGAGCAGTCTTACCAATCGCTTCTGTGACTCGGCAGGAAGAAGTGTTTGAGGCGGGCTGGTCTCGAGGCACCTCCCTTTACGACTCTGTGCGTGGCAACTCCACAGCCACAGTGGAGGCTCTCACGTCACAGCTCAGACAGAGGGAAGGTGAGTCCTGCTGTGCATATAGACACTCAGTCGTCAGGTAGTTAGTGCGGAGTCAATAGAGTCGTATATATAATAACTTTTTTTTTTTTTTTTTTTTTTTTTTTTTTTTTTTGTATGTGTGTGTGTTGTGTGTATTTTGTCAGCAATCAATTCTGTAACATATTTATTGGTGCAGAAGTGAACATTTAGGGTTAGAAAATTCACATAGCCTTCATGGGAAACTATGAGAGCAACAATAAACTTCTTTTTGTTATGACGTAGCAAAATATACGTCAATATTTAATCGAGAATCTTACAAAAATTCTCTTCAACTATAAAATACAGACAGACTTCCATGGAAAATATAACTATGCAACCCTCTTAAGTAACGTGATAATACAGCTAAGTATTAATTATCCGACCTTGGGGGGACCGAAGGTAGGTCGGATAATTGGAATAGTCGGATGTTCGGATATCACAGTAACCATAAACGTAAGGACAAAATGGCATAGAACATAAAAGATGCAGCTCTTGAAGGCCGATCCAGTGGTAGACGCGAAAGTAAAATTCATGCATAAATAAAGCCACAAATCGATGTTTTCTATAAACTTTAAAAAAACGAAGTAAAATAAATGGCCAAAACAAGACACAATGTGGTGGTGAAAAAAGTTGGTTGTTTGGAGGTCGGATGTTGGGAATTTGGCTGTACACTAAATTAAAGCTAATGAACAGGAAATAGGGAAAAACTGGTTCACAAATAGGGTGGTAAATGATTGGCATGGACTCAGTGGTCAGGTAGTTAGTGCGGAGGCATTAGGGAGCTTTAAAAGGAGGCTGGACAATTTCATGGATGGGGATGAAAGGTGGATGTAGGTAGTGTTAAGTAACTGGAACTACCACGTGTAGGTCTCCCAGCCTCTTGTAACTTCCTTATTTTCTTGTGTTGTTATTTTCTATACACTAAAGGAAAGCTATCAATGGATATGCTGTCTGTATTTTCAGGCGAGCTCCACCATCTACACAGTGAGATCACGAGACACGAGACCCAGAGGGAGTCACTGGCCCAGGAGTTGGTGTTGATCACTAGTCAGGTGGAGACCCTGCAGTCCCAGGTGGAGGACTACCAGGCGCTGAAGGACCAATACGCAGACATGGAGCAAAAGTACAATGCTCTCCTACAGGTACAGATTACTGAACTTATTTACTTATAGGAATTACCATGTGTAGCTACGTATTGCTGAACTTATTTACTCACAGAAATTACCATGTGTAGGTCTTACAGCCTCTTGTAGCTTCCTTATTGTCTTAACTTATTTACTCACAGGAATCACCATGTGTAGGTCTTACAGCCTCTTGTAGCTTCCTTATTGTCTTAACTTATTTACTCACAGAAATTACCATGTGTAGGTCTTACAGCCTCTTGTAGCTTCCTTATTGTCTTAACTTATTTACTCACAGAAATTACCATGTGTAGGTCTTACAGCCTCTTGTAGCTTCCTTATTGTCTTATGTTCTTATGTACCTAACTTACAGAATTAAACTAGGAACTTATTAATACGTCATCTAATTCGCAAAGGAAGATATGAATACTATAGATACATGATTCTATAATTTGTATTTCTAGTTTATTTGTGGCCTCAGAAAACAGTATTAGCTTACCCCCTCACAGGAACTGATTCTCTCTCTCGCTCTCTCGCTCTCTCGCTCTCTCGCTCTCTCGCTCTCTCGCTCTCGCGCTCTCTCTCTCGCTCTCGCTCTCGCTCTCGCTCTCGCTCTCGCTCTCGCTCTCGCTCTCGCTCTCGCTCGCTCTCGCTCTCGCTCTCGCTCTCGCTCTCGCTCTCGCTCTCTCTCTCGCTCTCTCTCTCTCTCTCTCTCTCTCTCTCTCGCTCTCTCTCTCTCTCTCTCTCTCTCTCTCTCTCTCTCTCTCTCTCTCTCTCTCTCTCTCTCTCTCTCTCTCTCTCTCTCTCTCTCTCTCTCTTCTATATATCTCTGAAAATTGCATTACGTCCATGGTAAAAAATAATCAGTGGCCTTTGTTGTTGTTTTCAGATGCACGGGGAGAAGGTGGAGGAGGTGGAAGAGTTAAGACTGGACCTAGCCGATGTGAAGGAGATGTATAAAGTGCAGGTCAGTTACAAATAGAGATAAACAGTCTGGAAGTGGGTTAAATGGTTATGCCTTTAGAACTTAGAACCTTTAGAATTTTAGAACCTTAGAACTTAGAACCTTTAGAATTTTAGAACCTTAGCCTTTAGAACTTAGAACCTTTAGAATTTTAGAACCTTAGCCTTTAGAACTTAGAACCTTTAGAATTTTAGAACCTTAGCCTTTAGAACTTAGAACCTTTAGAATTTTAGAACCTTAGAACTTAGAACCTTTAGAATTTTAGAACCTTAGCCTTTAGAACTTAGAATTTTAGAACCTTAGCCTTTAGAACTTAGAATTTTAGAATCTTAGCCTTTAGAACTTAGAATTTTAGAACCTTAGCCTTTAGAACTTAGAATTTTAGAATCTTAGCCTTTAGAACTTAGAATTTTAGAACCTTAGCCTTTAGAACTTAGAATTTTAGAACCTTAGCCTTTAGAACTTAGAATTTTAGAACCTTAGCCTTTAGAACTTAGAATTTTAGAACCTTAGCCTTTAGAACTTAGAATTTTAGAACCTTAGCCTTTAGAACTTAGAACCTTTAGAATTTTAGAACCTTAGCCTTTAGAACTTAGAATTTTAGAATCTTAGCCTTTAGAACTTAGAACCTTTAGAATTTTAGAACCTTAGAACTTAGAACCTTTAGAATTTTAGAACCTTAGCCTTTAGAACTTAGAATTTTAGAACCTTAGCCTTTAGAACTTAGAATTTTAGAATCTTAGCCTTTAGAACTTAGAACCTTTAGAATTTTAGAACCTTAGAACTTAGAACCTTTAGAATTTTAGAACCTTAGAACTTAGAACTTAGAACCTTTAGAATTTTAGAACCTTGGCCTTTAGAACCTTTAGAATTTTAGAATTTTAGAGCCTTAGCCATTAGAACGTAGAACCTTTAGAATTTTAGAACCTTAGCCTTTAGAACTTAGAACCTTTAGAATTTTAGAACCTTAGCCTTTAGAACTTAGAATTTTGGAATCTTAGCCTTTAGAACTTAGAACCTTTAGAATTTTAGAACCTTAGCCTTTAGAACTTAGAATTTTAGAATCTTAGCCTTTAGAACTTAGAACCTTTAGAATTTTAGAACCTTAGCCTTTAGAACCTTAGCCTTTAGAACCTTAGCCTTTAGAACTTAGAACTTTTAGAATTTTAGAACCTCAGAAGCCTTTAGAACTTAGAACCTTAGAAGCCTTTAGAATTTTAGAACCTTAGCCTTTAGAACTTAGAATCTTAGAAGCCTTTAGAACTTAGTAGCCTTTAGAACTTCGAACCTTAGAATTTTAGAACTTTAGAACCTTAGAAACCTTTAGAACTTAGAATCTTAGAAGCCTTTAGAACTTAGAACCTGTGTGGAGGGCAAATAACTGCGATAAAACACAACTGAAATTAAGAAGAAGTGTAGTATTCCCTTCTCCTGGCATTAAATATCAGTCAGGGAGCAGCAAGGGGGCAGGATTTTTCACCTCGTTAAAAAAAAAAATTGAGTATAGTTGTAAATATGTCCTGGATTTTGATGGTGTGTGAGATGAGTGTGTTATCCCAAGGTGTTATGGATAGTGTACTGTAGAATAGTGAACGGTGTGACTGTTTCAATGGCTGTTTGGTATTTAAAAGGTGTGACTGTTTCAATGGGGTGTCTGGTATTTAAAAGGTGTGACTGTTTCAATGACTGTGTGGTATTTAAAAGGTGTGACTGTTTCAATGACTGTTTGGTATTTAAAAGGTGTGACTGTTTCAATGACTGTTTGGTATTTAAAAGGTGTGACTGTTTCAATGGCTGTTTGGTATTTAAAAGGTGTGACTGTTTCAATGGCTGTTTGGTATTTAAAAGGTGTGACTGTTTGGTATTTAAAAGGTGTGACTGTTTCAATGACTGTTTGGTATTTAAAAGGTGTGACTGTTTCAATGGTTGTCTGGTATTTAAAAGGTGTGACTGTTTCAATGGGTGTCTGGTATTTAAAAGGTGTGACTGTTTCAATGACTGTTTGGTATTTAAAAGGTGTGACTGTTTCAATGACTGTTTGGTATTTAAAAGGTGTGACTGTTTCAATGACTGTTTGGTATTTAAAAGGTGTGACTGTTTCAATGACTGTTTGGTATTTAAAAGGTGTGACTGTTTCAATGACTGTTTGGTATTTAAAAGGTGTGACTGTTTCAATGACTGTTTGGTATTTAAAAGGTGTGATTGTTTCAATGGGTGTTTGGTATTTAAAAGGTGTGATTGTTTCAATGACTGTTTGGTATTTAAAAGGTGTGACTGTTTCAATGACTGTTTGGTATTTAAAAGGTGTGACTGTTTCAATGGCTGTTTGGTATTTAAAAGGTGTGACTGTTTCAATGACTGTTTGGTATTTAAAAGGTGTGACTGTTTCAATGACTGTTTGGTATTTAAAAGGTGTGACTGTTTCAATGGGGTGTCTGGTATTTAAAAGGTGTGACTGTTTCAATGACTGTTTGGTATTTAAAAGGTGTGACTGTTTCAATGACTGTTTGGTATTTAAAAGGTGTGACTGTTTCAATGACTGTTTGGTATTTAAAAGGTGTGACTGTTTCAATGACTGTTTGGTATTTAAAAGGTGTGACTGTTTCAATGACTGTTTGGTATTTAAAAGGTGTGATTGTTTCAATGACTGTTTGGTATTTAAAAGGTGTGACTGTTTCAATGACTGTTTGGTATTTAAAAGGTGTGACTGTTTCAATGACTGTTTGGTATTTAAAAGGTGTGACTGTTTTCAATGGCTGTTTGGTATTTAAAAGGTGTGACTGTTTCAATGACTGTTTGGTATTTAAAGGTGTGACTGTTTCAATGACTGTTTGGTATTTAAAAGGTGTGACTGTTTCAATGACTGTTTGGTATTTAAAAGGTGTGACTGTTTCAATGACTGTTTGGTATTTAAAAGGTGTGACTGTTTCAATGGCTGTTTGGTATTTAAAAGGTGTGACTGTTTCAATGGGGTGTGTGGTATTTAAAAGGTGACTGTTTCAATGACTGTTTGGTATTTAAAAGGTGTGACTGTTTCAATGACTGTTTGGTATTTAAAAGGTGTGACTGTTTCAATGGCTGTTTGGTATTTAAAAGGTGTGACTGTTTCAATGACTGTTTGGTATTTAAAAGGTGTGACTGTTTCAATGGGGTGTTTGGTATTTAAAAGGAGTGACTGTTTCAATGACTGTTTGGTATTTAAAAGGTGTGACTGTTTCAATGGCTGTTTGGTATTTAAAAGGGGTGACTGTTTCAATGACTGTTTGGTATTTAAAAGGAGTGACTGTTCCAATGACTGTTTGGTATTTAAAAGGTGTGACTGTTTCAATGGCTGTTTGGTATTTAAAAGGGGTGACTGTTTCAATGACTGTTTGGTATTTAAAAGGAGTGACTGTTCCAATGACTGTTTGGTATTTAAAAGGTGTGACTGTTTCAATGGCTGTTTGGTATTTAAAAGGTTGTGACTGTTTCAATGGGGTGTTTGGTATTTAAAAGGTGTGACTGTTTCAATGACTGTTTGGTATTTAAAAGGTGTGACTGTTTCAATGACTGTTTGGTATTTAAAAGGTGTGACTGTTTCAATGACTGGTATTTAAAAGGTGTGACTGTTTCAATGACTGTTTGGTATTTAAAAGGTGTGACTGTTTCAATGACTGTTTGGTATTTAAAAGGTGTGACTGTTTCAATGGGTGTTTGGTATTTAAAAGGTGTGACTGTTTCAATGACTGTTTGGTATTTAAAAGGTGTGACTGTTTCAATGGCTGTTTGGTATTTAAAAGGTGTGACTGTTTCAATGGCTGTTTGGTATTTAAAAGGTGTGACTGTTTCAATGACTGTTTGGTATTTAAAAGGTGTGACTGTTTCAATGGGGTGTGTGGTATTTAAAAGGTGTGACTGTTTCAATGGGGTGTGTGGTATTTAAAAGGTGTGACTGTTTCAATGACTGTTTGGTATTTAAAAGGTGTGACTGTTTCAATGACTGTTTGGTATTTAAAAGGTGTGACTGTTTCAATGGGGTGTGTGGTATTTAAAAGGTTGACTGTTTCAATGACTGTTTGGTATTTAAAAGGTGTGACTGTTTCAATGACTGTTTGGTATTTAAAAGGTGTGACTGTTTCAATGGCTGTTTGGTATTTAAAAGGTGTGACTGTTTCAATGACTGTTTGGTATTTAAAAGGTGTGACTGTTTCAATGGCTGTTTGGTATTTAAAAGGTGTGACTGTTTCAATGACTGTTTGGTATTTAAAGGTGGACTGTTTCAATGGCTGTTTGGTATTTAAAAGGTGTGACTGTTTCAATGACTGTTTGGTATTTAAAAGGTGTGACTGTTTCAATGGGTGTTTGGTATTTAAAAGGAGTGACTGTTTCAATGACTGTTTGGTATTTAAAAGGTGTGACTGTTTCAATGACTGTTTGGTATTTGAAAGGTGTGACTGTTTCAATGACTGTTTGGTATTTAAAAGGTGTGACTGTTTCAATGGCTGTTTGGTATTTAAAAGGTGTGACTGTTTCAATGGCTGTTTGGTATTTAAAAGGTGTGACTGTTTCAATGACTGTTTGGTATTTAAAAGGTGTGACTGTTTCAATGCCTGTTTGGTATTTAAAAGGTGTGACTGTTTCAATGGGTGTCTGGTATTTAAAAGGTGTGACTGTTTCAATGACTGTTTGGTATTTAAAAGGTGTGACTGTTTCAATGGGCTGTTTGGTATTTAAAAGGTGTGACTGTTTCAATGACTGTTTGGTATTTAAAAGGTGTGACTGTTTCAATGACTGTTTGGTATTTAAAAGGTGGGACTGTTTCAATGGGTGTTTGGTATTTAAAAAGGTGTGACTGTTTCAATGACTGTTTGGTATTTAAAAGGTGTGACTGTTTCAATGACTGTTTGGTATTTAAAAGGTGTGACTGTTTCAATGACTGTTTGGTATTTAAAAGGTGTGACTGTTTCAATGACTGTGGTATTTAAAAGGTGTGACTGTTTCAATGACTGTTTGGTATTTAAAAGGTGTGACTGTTTCAATGACTGTTTGGTATTTAAAAGGTGTGACTGTTTCAATGACTGTTTGGTATTTAAAAGGTGTGACTGTTTCAATGACTGTCTGGTATTTAAAAGGTGTGACTGTTTCAATGACTGTTTGGTATTTAAAAGGTGTGACTGTTTCAATGGCTGTTTGGTATTTAAAAGGTGTGACTGTTTCAATGACTGTTTGGTATTTAAAAGGAGTGACTGTTTCAATGGCTGTTTGGTATTTAAAAGGTGTGACTGTTTCAATGACTGTTTGGTATTTAAAAGGTGTGACTGTTTCAATGGCTGTTTGGTATTTAAAAGGGGTGACTGTTTCAATGACTGTTTGGTATTTAAAAGGGGTGACTGTTTCAATGGCTGTTTGGTATTTAAAAGGTGCGACTGTTTCAATGACTGTTTGGTATTTAAAAGGTGTGACTGTTTCAATGACTGTTTGGTATTTAAAAGGTGTGACTGTTTCAATGGGGTGTTTGGTATTTAAAAGTGTGTGACTGTTTCAATGACTGTTTGGTATTTAAAAGGTGTGACTGTTTCAATGACTGTTTGGTATTTAAAAGGTGTGACTGTTTCAATGACTGTTTGGTATTTAAAAGGTGTGACTGTTTCAATGGCTGTTTGGTATTTAAAAGGTGTGACTGTTTCAATGGCTGTTTGGTATTTAAAAGGTGTGACTGTTTCAATGACTGTTTGGTATTTAAAAGGTGTGACTGTTTCAATGGCTGTTTGGTATTTAAAAGGTGTGACTGTTTCAATGACTGTTTGGTATTTAAAAGGTGTGACTGTTTCAATGGCTGTTTGGTATTTAAAAGGTGTGACTGTTTCAATGACTGTTTGGTATTTAAAAGGTGTGACTGTTTCAATGACTGTTTGGTATTTAAAAGGTGTGACTGTTTCAATGACTGTTTGGTATTTAAAAGGTGTGACTGTTTCAATGGCTGTTTGGTATTTAAAAGGTGTGACTGTTTCAATGGCTGTTTGGTATTTAAAAGGTGTGACTGTTTCAATGACTGTTTGGTATTTAAAAGGTGTGACTGTTTCAATGACTGTTTGGTATTTAAAAGGTGTGACTGTTTCAATGACTGTTTGGTATTTAAAAGGTGTGACTGTTTCAATGACTGTTTGGTATTTAAAAGGTGTGACTGTTTCAATGACTGTTTGGTATTTAAAAGGTGTGACTGTTTCAATGACTGTTTGGTATTTAAAAGGTGTGACTGTTTCAATGGCTGTTTGGTATTTAAAAGGTGTGACTGTTTCAATGACTGTTTGGTATTTAAAAGGTGTGACTGTTTCAATGACTGTTTGGTATTTAAAAAGTGTGACTGTTTCAATGACTGTTTGGTATTTAAAAGGTGTGACTGTTTCAATGGCTGTTTGGTATTTAAAAGGTGTGACTGTTTCAATGACTGTTTGGTATTTAAAAGGTGTGACTGTTTCAATGACTGTTTGGTATTTAAAAGGTGTGACTGTTTCAATGGCTGTTTGGTATTTAAAAGGTGTGACTGTTTCAATGGCTGTTTGGTATTTAAAAGGTGTGACTGTTTCAATGGCTGTTTGGTATTTAAAAGGTGTGACTGTTTCAATGACTGTTTGGTATTTAAAAGGTGTGACTGTTTCAATGGCTGTTTGGTATTTAAAAGGTGTGACTGTTTCAATGGGGTGTCTGGTATTTAAAAGGTGTGACTGTTTCAATGACTGTTTGGTATTTAAAAGGTGTGACTGTTTCAATGGCTGTTTGGTATTTAAAAAGTGTTACTATTTCAATGGGTGTTTGGTATTTCAGATTGATCAGCTTCTCAAAAAGTAACACCACAGGAGAGGATGCAGAGGAAACAGAAGAACATAATAACTTCATAGTGATAGAGGTCCTTCATGCAAGGGTACTAGTATATATATGCACGTATTGCTCAACGACAGGATGCATGTAAATAGTGATAGTATTAAGAACATAAGGAAGCTACAAGAGGCTGGGAGACCTACACGTGGTAGTTCCTGTTACTTCACCCCTTCACACCCAGATCTTTCCTTTGCTAAAAAAAAATTGTATGTTGTCGAGCCATAAAATTACAAAAAGTAACTGAATACAGGTTGAAGTTCCCAAACTCGGCAACCTCGGGACCAACGCCGAGCCGAGTAATGGAATTTTCCGACTTTTAGAACGTAGATATATTAAGGGGAAAAAATGGTTTGGGAGCCATAATACCAATAACAGACCTGTAGAAGTCCACAAAATAACAGTGTACACAACTCTACAGTCACAACACCACTGAACAATAACAACAAACAAATCGGCGGGAGAAACCAAGCGGCCTAGTGTGGCACCTAGCGGCCGACCCGGCAACTACGCCCAGGGTTTTGGGTGTTCTGCCGGGTTTTGGAAAATCCGGAACCATAGCAGAGTTTTGGGTGTTGCCGAGTTTGAGAACTTTGACCTGTATACCAAATAAGTTAGTCGACAAGGATACTAAACTGGTTATATCTATAAAATATTGCTTATAGTCACTAAAAATTGTCTAATGGCACCTAAATTACAATGGAAATTACGTTCTGGGTCTCAAGGGGTTAATGCTACCTACATCCACCTTTCATCCCCGGCCATAACACTGTCCAGCCTCCTTTTAAAGCTTCCTACTATTGCATATGCCACTGCTACTTTGTTTTTCCTTTAAAGAGTAGTGCTTCATCTTGGAGGGTAACACATAAAAACATAAGAAAATAAGGAAGCTACAAGAGGCCGCGAGACCTACACGCGGCATGTTCCTGTGCACATAACTGTCCTGAAGAAAGATATTTATTGAGTTGTGTGTGAGGTGAGGTGTGTATATATACTGAACCCTAAGTCATGCACAATTACACTGTATATTTCCTGAGCCTATGAGAAACAGATTATCTATTTATTTATGTATATTCCAGAGTCATCTTTTCCTCTCAGATTTGTAATGAACTAATGTTGAAAATATTTGTTATATTTCCTGTGTATATATTTCCACTGATATTTTATATGACGCTGAATTATTTATGGCAGAGTCTATGATTGATTCCTTCAATAACTTATTTACTTCACTATATTTTGCCAAATGGTTAATGATATAGCCAGCCCTGAGACATAGGTATAAGTACATAAGAAAATAAGGAAGCTACAAGAGGCTGGGAGACCTACACGTGGTAGTTCCTGTTACTTAACACTACCTACATCCACCTCTCATCCCCATCCATAACACTGTCCAGCCTCCTTTTAAACATAAGAACATAAGAAAATAAGGAAGCTACAAGAGGCCGCGAGACCTACACACGGTACTTCCTGTGACTTAACACTACCTACATCCACCTTTCATCCCCATCCATAACACTGTCCAGCCTCCTTTTAAACATAAGAACATAAGAAAATAAGGAAGCTACAAGAGGCCGTGAGACCTACACACGGTAGTTCCTGTTACTTAACACTACCTACATCCACCTTTCATCCCCATCCATAACACTGTCCAGCCTCCTTTTAAACATAAGAACATAAGAAAATAAGGAAGCTACAAGAGGCTGTGAGACCTACACGTGGTAGTTCCTGTTACTTAACACTACCTACATCCACCTTTCATCCCCATCCATAACACTGTCCAGCCTCCTTTTAAACATAAGAACATAAGAAAATAAGGAAGCTACAAGAGGCTGGGAGACCTACACGTGGTAGTTCCTGTTACTTAACACTGCCTACATCCACCTTTCATCCCCATCCATAACACTGTCCAGCCTCCTTTTAAACATAAGAACATAAGAAAATAAGGAAGCTACAAGAGGCCGTGAGACCTACACACGGTAGTTCCTGTTACTTAACACTACCTACATCCACCTTTCATCCCCATCCATAACACTGTCCAGCCTCCTTTTAAACATAAGAACATAAGAAAATAAGGAAGCTACAAGAGGCTGGGAGACCTACACGTGGTAGTTCCTGTTACTTAACACTACCTACATCCACCTTTCATCCCCATCCATAACACTGTCCAGCCTCCTTTAAACATAAGAACATAAGAAAATAAGGAAGCTACAAGAAGGCTGGGAGACCTAACACGTGGTAGTTCCTGTTACTTAACACTACCTACATCCACCTTTCATCCCCATCCATAACACTGTCCAGCCTCCTTTTAAACATAAGAACATAAGAAAATAAGGAAGCTACAAGAGGCCGCGAGACCTACACGTGGTAGTTCTTGTTACTTAACACTACCTACATCCACCTTTCATCCCCATCCATAACACTGTCCAGCCTCCTTTTAAAGCTCCCTAATGACTCCGCACTAACTACCTGACGACCGAGTCCATTCCAATCATTCACCACCCTATTTATGAACCAGTTTCTCCCTATTTCCTTTTTAAATCTACGCTTTTCCAGCTTGAATCCGTTACTTCTTGTTCTCCCCTGACTAAAAGATTGAAGAGTCTAAATTCATCACCTGGTGGTCCCATTTCTCACTAATGATGACATATAAAGCAGAAATGTATATTGGTAAATGAAGGACCACTCCACTTTTTTAGGGGCAGGGCCTAATTGTATGAAAGATGTACATATATACTAAAGCTTTATAAAGATTATACTCAAATATTTAGAACCCTGTTTGAACTTTATACCATGATTGGCATGTTTTTACTGGCTTATTCTTGATGGTGGGATGATGGTATTTGTGTCTGTTGTTGTTGTTGTTATACAGGAGATCTAAAACCTGACGCCTGGTTCATAGGTGGTATTAGGGAAAGTTTGAAGGGTGTGAGGGAAGGTATGAAGGGTGGTATTAGGGAAAGTTTGAAGGGTGTGAGGGAAGGTATGAAGGGTGTTATTAGGGAAAGTTTGAAGGGTGTGAGGGAAGGTATGAAGGGTATTAGGGAAAGTTTGAAGGTTCGTGAGAGGAAGTATGAAGGGTGTTATTAGGGAAAGTTTGAAGGGTGTGAGGGAAGGTATTAAGGGTATTATTAGGGAAAGTTTGAAGGGTGTGAGGGGACGGTATGAAGGGTATTATTAGGAAAGTTTGAAGGTGTGAGGGAAGGTATGAAGGGTGTTATTAGGGAAAGTTTGAATGGGTGTGAGGGAAGGTATGAAGGGTGTTATTAGGGAAAGTTTGAAGGGGCTGAGGGAAGGTATGAAGGGTGTTATTAGGGAAAGTTTGAAGGGTGTGAGGGAAGGTATGAAGGGTGTTATTAGGGAAAGTTTGAAGGGTGTGAGGGAAGGTATGAAGGGTGTTATTAGGAAAGTTTGAAGGGTGGAGGGAAGGTAGAAGGGTGTTATTAGGGAAAGTTTGAAGGGTGTGAGGAAGGTATGAAGGGTGTTATTAGGGAAAGTTTGAAGGTGTGGAGTGAAGGTATGAAGGGTGTTATTAGGGAAAGTTTGAAGGGTGTGAGGGAAGGTATGAAGGGTGTTATTAGGGAAAGTTTGAAGGGTGTGAGGGAAGGTATGAAGGGTGTTATTAGGGAAAGTTTGAAGGGTGTGAGGGAAGGTATGAAGGGTGTTATTAGGGAAAGTTTGAAGGGTGTGAGGGAAGGTATGAAGGGTGTTATTAGGGAAAGTTTGAAGGGTGTGAGGAAGGTATGAAGGGTGTTATTAGGGAAAGTTTGAAGGGTGTGAGGGAAGGTATGAAGGGTGTTATTAGGGAAAGTTTGAAGGGTGTGAGGGAAGGTATGAAGGGTGTTATTAGGAAAGTTTGAAGGGTGTGAGGGAAGGTATGAAGGGTGTTATTAGGGAAAGTTTGAAGGGTGTGAGGGAAGGTATGAAGGTGTTATTAGGGAAAGTTTGAAGGGTGTGAGGGAAGGTATGAAGGGTGTTATTAGGGAAAGTTTGAAGGGTGTGAGTGAAGGTATGAAGGGTGTTATTAGGGAAAGTTTGAAGGGTGTGAGGGAAGGTATGAAGGGTGTTATTAGGGAAAGTTTTGAAGGGTGTGAGTGAAGGTATGAAGGGTGTATTAGGGAAAGTTTGAAGGGTGTGAGGGAAGGTATGAAGGGTGTTATTAGGGAAAGTTTGAAGGGTGTGAGGGAAGGTATGAAGGGTGTTATTAGGGAAAGTTTGAAGGGTGTGAGGGAAGGTATGAAGGGTGTTATTAGGGAAAGTTTGAAGGGTGTGAGGGAAGGTATGAAGGGTGTTATTAGGGAAAGTTTGAAGGGTGTGAGGGAAGGTATGAAGGGTGTTATTAGGGAAAGTTTGAAGGGTGTGAGGAAGGTATGAAGGGTGTTATTAGGGAAAGTTTGAAGGGTGTGAGGGAAGGTATGAAGGGTGTTATTAGGGAAAGTTTGAAGGGTGTGAGTGAAGGTATGAAGGGTGTTATTAGGGAAAGTTTGAAGGGTGTGAGGGAAGGTATGAAGGGTGTTATTAGGGAAAGTTTGAAGGGTGTGAGGGAAGGTATGAAGGGTGTTATTAGGGAAAGTTTGAAGGGTGTGAGTGAAGTATGAAGGGTGTTATTAGGGAAAGTTTGAAGGGTGTGAGTGAAGGTATGAAGGGTGTTATTAGGGAAAGTTTGAAGGGTGTTATTAGGGAAAGTTTGAAGGGTGTGAGGGAAGGTATGAAGGGTGTTATTAGGGAAAGTTTGAAGGGTGTGAGGGAAGGTATGAAGGGTGTTATTAGGGAAAGTTTGAAGGGTGTGAGTGAAGGTATGAAGGGTGTTATTAGGGAAAGTTTGAAGGGTGTGAGGGAAGGTATGAAGGGTGTTATTAGGGAAAGTTTGAAGGGTGTGAGGGAAGGTATGAAGGGTGTTATTAGGGAAAGTTTGAAGGGTGTGAGGGAAGGTATGAAGGGTGTTATTAGGGAAAGTTTGAAGGGTGTGAGGGAAGGTATGAAGGGTGTTATTAGGGAAAGTTTGAAGGGTGTGAGGGAAGGTATGAAGGGTGTTATTAGGAAAGTTTGAAGGGTGTGAGGGAAGGTATGAAGGGTATTATTAGGGAAAGTTTGAAGGGTATTATTAGGGAAAGTTTGACGGGTATTAGAAAAAGTTTGAAGGGTGTGAGGGAAGGTATGAAGGGTGTTATTAGGGAAAGTTTGAAGGGTGTGAGGGAAGGTATGAAGGGTGTTATTAGGGAAAGTTTGAAGGGTGTGAGGGAAGGTATGAGGGTGTTATAGGGAAAGTTTGAAGGGTGTGAGGGAAGGTATGAAGGGTGTTATTAGGGAAAGTTTGAAGGGTGTGAGGGAAGGTATGAAGGGTGTTATTAGGGAAAGTTTGAAGGGTGTGAGGGAAGGTATGAAGGGTGTTATTAGGGAAAGTTTGAAGGGTGTGAGGGAAGGTATGAAGGGTGTTATTAGGGAAAGTATGAAGGGTGTGAGGGAAGGTATGAAGGGTATTATTAGGGAAAGTTTGAAGGGCTGAGGGAAGGTATGAAGGGTATTATTAGGGAAAGTTTGAAGGGTGTGAGGGAAGGTATGAAGGGTATTATTAGGGAAAGTTGAAGGGGCTGAGGGAAGGTATGAAGGGTATTATTAGGGAAAGTTGAAGGGTGTGAGGGAAGGTATGAAGGGTATTATTAGGGAAAGTTTGAAGGGTGTGAGGGAAGGTATGAAGGGTATTATTAGGGAAAGTTTGAAGGGTGTGAGGGACGGTATGAAGGGTATTATTAGGGAAAGTTTGAAGGGTGTGAGGGAAGGTATGAAGGGTATTATTAGGGAAAGTTTGAAGGGTGTGAGGGAAGGTATGAAGGGTATTATTAGGAAAGTTTGAAGGGTGTGAGGGAAGGTATGAAGGGTATTATTAGGGAAAGTTTGAAGGGGCTGAGGGAAGGTATGAAGGGTATTATTAGGGAAAGTTTGAAGGGTGTGAGGAAGGTATGAAGGGTATTATTAGGGAAAGTTTGAAGGGTGTGAGGGAAGGTATGAAGGGTATTATTAGGGAAAGTTTGAAGGGTGTGAGGGAAGGTATGAAGGGTATTATTAGGGAAAGTTTGAAGGGTGTGAGGGAAGGTATGAAGGGTATTATTAGGGAAAGTTTGAAGGGTGTGAGGGAAGGTATGAAGGGTATTATTAGGGAAAGTTTGAAGGGGCTGAGGGAAGGTATGAAGGGTATTATTAGGGAAAGTTTGAAGGGTGTGAGGGGAAGGTATGAAGGGTATTATTAGGGAAAGTTTGAAGGGTGTGAGGGAAGGTATGAAGGGTATTATTAGGGAAAGTTTGAAGGGGTGTGAGGGAAGGTATGAAGGGTATTATTAGGGAAAGTTTGAAGGGTGTGAGGGAAGGTATGAAGGGTGTTATTAGGGAAAGTTTGAAGGGTGTGAGGGAAGGTATGAAGGGTGTTATTAGGGAAAGTTTGAAGGGTGTGAGGGAGAGGTATGAAGGGTATTATTAGGGAAAGTTTGAAGGGTGTGAGGGAAGGTATGAAGGGTAATTATTAGGGAAAGTTTGAAGGGGCTGAGGGAAGGTATGAAGGGTATTATTAGGGAAAGTTTGAAGGGTGTGAGGGAAGGTATGAAGGGTATTATTAGGGAAAGTTTGAAGGGCTGAGGGAAGGTATGAAGGGTGTTATTAGGGAAAGTTTGAAGGGTGTGAGGGAAGGTATGAAGGGTGTTATTAGGGAAAGTTTGAAGGTGTGAGGGAAGGTATGAAGGGTGTTATTAGGGAAAGTTTGAAGGGGCTGAGGAAGGTATGAAGGGTATTATTAGGGAAAGTTTGAAGGGTGTGAGGGAAGGTATGAAGGGTATTATTAGGGAAAGTTTGAAGGGTGTGAGGGAAGGTATGAAGGGTATTATTAGGGAAGTTTGAAGGGGCTGAGGGAAGGTATGAAGGGTATTATTAGGGAAAGTTTTGAAGGGGCTGAGGGAAGGTATGAAGGGTGTTATTAGGAAAGTTTGAAGGTGTGAGGGAAGGTATGAAGGGTATTATTAGGGAAAGTTTGAAGGGTGTGAGGGAAGGTATGAAGGGTGTTATTAGGGAAAGTTTGAAGGGTGGTGAGGGAAGGTATGAAGGGTATTATTAGGGAAAGTTTGAAGGGTGTGAGGGAAGGTATGAAGGGTATTATTAGGGAAAGTTTGAAGGGTGTGAGGGAAGGTATGAAGGGTGTTATTAGGGAAAGTTTGAAGGGGCTGAGGGAAGGTATGAAGGGTATTATTAGGGAAAGTTTGAAGGGTGTGAGGGAAGGTATGAAGGGTATTATTAGGGAAAGTTTGAAGGGTGTGAGGGAAGGTATGAAGGGTATTATTAGGAAAGTTTGAAGGGGCTGAGGGAAGGTATGAAGGGTATTATTAGGGAAAGTTTGAAGGGTGTGAGGAAGGTATGAAGGGTATTATTAGGGAAAGTTTTGAAGGGTGTGAGGGAAGGTATGAAGGGTATTATTAGGGAAAGTTTGAAGGGTGTGAGGGAAGGTATGAAGGGTATTATTAGGGAAAGTTTGAAGTGGTGTGAGGGAAGGTATGAAGGGTATTATTAGGGAAAGTTTGAAGGGTGTGAGGGAAGGTATGAAGGGTATTATTAGGGAAAGTTTGAAGGGTGTGAGGGAAGGTATGAAGGGTGTTATTAGGGAAAGTTTGAAGGGGCTGAGGGAAGGTATGAAGGGTATTATTAGGGAAAGTTTGAAGGGGCTGAGGGAAGGTATGAAGGGTATTATTAGGGAAAGTTTGAAGGGTGTGAGGGAAGGTATGAAGGGTGTTATTAGGGAAAGTTTGAAGGGTGTGAGGGAAGGTATGAAGGGTATTATTAGGGAAAGTTTGAAGGGGCTGAGGGAAGGTATGAAGGGTATTATTAGGGAAAGTTTGAAGGGGCTGAGGGAAGGTATGAAGGGTATTATTAGGGAAAGTTTGAAGGGTGTGAGGGAAGGTATGAAGGGTATTATTAGGGAAAGTTTGAAGGGTGTGAGGGAAGGTATGAAGGGTATTATTAGGGAAAGTTTGAAGGGTGTGAGGGAAGGTATGAAGGGTATTATTAGGGAAAGTTGAAGGGTGTGAGGGAAGGTATGAAGGGTATTATTAGGGAAAGTTTGAAGGGTGTGAGGGAAGGTATGAAGGGTATTATTAGGGAAAGTTTGAAGGGTGTGAGGAAAGGTATGAAGGGTATTATTAGGGAAAGTTTGAAGGGTGTGAGGGAAGGTATGAAGGGTATTATTAGGGAAAGTTTGAAGGGTGTGAGGGAAGGTATGAAGGGTATTATTAGGGAAAGTTTGAAGGGTGTGAGGGAAGGTATGAAGGGTGTTATTAGGGAAAGTTTGAAGGGGCTGAGGGAAGGTATGAAGGGTATTATTAGGGAAAGTTTGAAGGGTGTGAGGGAAGGTATGAAGGGTATTATTAGGGAAAGTTTGAAGGGGCTGAGGGAAGGTATGAAGGGTGTTATTAGGGAAAGTTTGAAGGGGCTGAGGGAAGGTATGAAGGGTGTTATTAGGGAAAGTTTGAAGGGTGTGAGGGAAGGTATGAAGGGTATTATTAGGGAAAGTTTGAAGGGGCTGAGGGAAGGTATGAAGGGTATTATTAGGGAAAGTTTGAAGGGTGTGAGGGAAGGTATGAAGGGTATTATTAGGGAAAGTTTGAAGGGTGTGAGGGAAGGTATGAAGGGTATTATTAGGGAAAGTTTGAAGGGTGTGAGGGAAGGTATGAAGGGTATTATTAGGGAAAGTTTGAAGGGGCTGAGGGAAGGTATGAAGGGTATTATTAGGGAAAGTTTGAAGGGTGTGAGGGAAGGTATGAAGGGTATTATTAGGGAAAGTTTGAAGGGGCTGAGGGAAGGTATGAAGGGTGTTATTAGGGAAAGTTTGAAGGGTGTGAGGGAAGGTATGAAGGGTGTTATTAGGGAAAGTTTGAAGGGGCTGAGGGAAGGTATGAAGGGTATTATTAGGGAAAGTTTGAAGGGTGTGAGGGAAGGTATGAAGGGTGTTATTAGGGAAAGTTTGAAGGGGGTGAGGGAAGGTATGAAGGGTATTATTAGGGAAAGTTTGAAGGGTGTGAGGGAAGGTATGAAGGGTATTATTAGGGAAAGTTTGAAGGGTGTGAGGGAAGGTATGAAGGGTGTTATTAGGGAAAGTTTGAAGGGTGTGAGGGAAGGTATGAAGGGTGTTATTAGGGAAAGTTTGAAGGGTGTGAGGGAAGGTATGAAGGGTATTATTAGGGAAAGTTTGAAGGGTGTGAGGGAAGGTATGAAGGGTGTTATTGGGAAAGTTTGAAGGGTGTGAGGGAAGGTATGAAGGGTATTATTAGGGAAAGTTTGAAGGGTGTGAGGGAAGGTATGAAGGGTATTATTAGGGAAAGTTTGAAGGGTGTGAGGGAAGGTATGAAGGGTATTATTAGGGAAAGTTTGAAGGGGCTGAGGGAAGGTATGAAGGGTATTATTAGGGAAAGTTTGAAGGGGCTGAGGGAAGGTATGAAGGGTATTATTAGGGAAAGTTTGAAGGGTGTGAGGGAAGGTATGAAGGGTATTATTAGGGAAAGTTTGAAGGGGCTGAGGGAAGGTATGAAGGGTATTATTAGGGAAAGTTTGAAGGGTGTGAGGGAAGGTATGAAGGGGTTATTAGGGAAAGTTTGAAGGGTGTGAGGGAAGGTATGAAGGGTGTTATTAGGGAAAGTTTGAAGGGGCTGAGGGAAGGTATGAAGGGTATTATTAGGGAAAGTTTGAAGGGGCTGAGGGAAGGTATGAAGGGTATTATTAGGGAAAGTTTGAAGGGTGTGAGGGAAGGTATGAAGGGTGTTATTAGGGAAAGTTTGAAGGGTGTGAGGGAAGGTATGAAGGGTATTATTAGGGAAAGTTTGAAGGGTGTGAGGGAAGGTATGAAGGGTATTATTAGGGAAAGTTTGAAGGGTGTGAGGGAAGGTATGAAGGGTATTATTAGGGAAAGTTTGAAGGGTGTGAGGGAAGGTATGAAGGGTGTATTAGGGAAAGTTTGAAGGGTTGTGAGGGAAGGTATGAAGGGTATTATTAGGGAAAGTTTGAAGGGTGTGAGGGAAGGTATGAAGGGTATTATTAGGGAAAGTTTGAAGGGTGTGAGGGAAGGTATGAAGGGTATTATTAGGGAAAGTTTGAAGGGTGTGAGGGAAGGTATGAAGGGTATTATTAGGGAAAGTTTGAAGGGGCTGAGGGAAGGTATGAAGGGTATTATTAGGAAAGTTTGAAGGGTGTTGAGGGAAGGTATGAAGGGTATTATTAGGGAAAGTTTGAAGGGTGTGAGGGAAGGTATGAAGGGTATTATTAGGGAAAGTTTGAAGGGGCTGAGGGACGGTATGAAGGGTATTATTAGGGAAAGTTTGAAGGGTGTGAGGGAGGTATGAAGGGTATTATTAGGGAAAGTTTTGAAGGGTGTGAGGGAAGGTATGAAGGGTATTATTAGGGAAAGTTTGAAGGGTGTGAGGGAAGGTATGAAGGGTATTATTAGGGAAAGTTTGAAGGGTGTGAGGGAAGGTATGAAGGGTATTATTAGGGAAAGTTTGAAGGGGCTGAGGGAAGGTATGAAGGTATATTAGGGAAAGTTTGAAGGGCTGAGGGAAGGTATGAAGGGTATTATTAGGGAAAGTTTGAAGGGGCTGAGGGAAGGTATGAAGGGTATTATTAGGGAAAGTTTGAAGGGTGTGAGGGAAGGTATGAAGGTATTATTAGGGAAAGTTTGAAGGGGCTGAGGGAAGGTATGAGGGTATTATTAGGGAAAGTTTGAAGGGTGTGAGGAAGGTATGAAGGGTGTTATTAGGAAAGTTTGAAGGGTGTGAGGGAAGGTATGAAGGGTATTATTAGGGAAAGTTTGAAGGGGCTGAGGGAAGGTATGAAGGGTGTTATTAGGGAAAGTTTGAAGGGGGTGAGGGAAGGTATGAAGGGTATTATTAGGGAAAGTTTGAAGGGGGTGAGGGAAGGTATGAAGGGTGTATTAGGGAAAGTTTGAAGGGCTGAGGGAAGGTATGAAGGGTGGTATTAGGGAAAGTTGAAGGTGTGAGGGAAGGTATGAAGGGTATTATTAGGGAAAGTTTGAAGGGTGTGAGGGAAGGTATGAAGGGTATTATTAGGGAAAGTTTGAAGGGTGTGAGGGAAGGTATGAAGGGTATTATTAGGGAAAGTTTGAAGGGTGTGAGGGAAGGTATGAAGGGTGTTATTAGGGAAAGTTTGAAGGGTGTGAGGGAAGGTATGAAGGGTGTTATTAGGGAAAGTTTGAAGGGGCTGAGGGAAGGTATGAAGGGTGTTATTAGGGAAAGTTTGAAGGGTGTGAGGGAAGGTATGAAGGGTATTATTAGGGAAAGTTTGAAGGGGCTGAGGGAAGGTATGAAGGGGTGTTATTAGGGAAAGTTTTGAAGGGTGTGAGGGAAGGTATGAAGGGTGTTATTAGGGAAAGTTTTGAAGGGTGTGAGGGAAGGTATGAAGGGTGTTATTAGGGAAAGTTTGAAGGGTGTGAGGGAAGGTATGAAGGGTATTATTAGGGAAAGTTTGAAGGGTGTGAGGGAAGGTATGAAGGGTGTTATTAGGGAAAGTTTGAAGGTGTGAGGGAAGGTATGAAGGGTATTATTAGGGAAAGTTTGAAGGGTGTGAGGGAAGGTATGAAGGGTGTTATTAGGGAAAGTTTGAAGGGTGTGAGGGAAGGTATGAAGGGTGTTATTAGGGAAAGTTTGAAGGGTGTGAGGGAAGGTATGAAGGGTGTTATTAGGGAAAGTTTGAAGGGTGTGAGGGAAGGTATGAAGGGTGTTATTAGGGAAAGTTTGAAGGGTGTGAGGGAAGGTATGAAGGGTGTTATTAGGGAAAGTTTGAAGGGTGTGAGGGAAGGTATGAAGGGTGTTATTAGGGAAAGTTTGAAGGGTGTGAGGGACGGTATGAAGGGTATTATTAGGGAAAGTTTGAAGGGTAGCCATTGGGAAAAGTTTGACGGGAATAAGAAAAAGTTTGAAGGGTGTGAGGGACGGTATGAAGGGTATTATTAGGGAAAGTTTGAAGGGTAGCCATTGGGAAAAGTTTGACGGGAATAAGAAAAAGTTTGAAGGGGGTGAGGGACGGTATGAAGGGTATTATTAGGGAAAGTTTGAAGTGCAGTAGGGAAATTTTGAAGGATAGCCTATTAGAAAAAGTTTGAAGGGTATTAGGAAAGTTTGAAGAGTATTAGAACAAATTTGAAGGGTGTGAGGAAAAGTTTGCAGGGTATGAGGAAAAGTATGAGGCGTGCATGGAAAGATATGAGGAAATGAAGCTAAAGTTTGAGTGACATCAAATTCATTATTTTGATGAACTACGTAGTAAGAAAAAGGCTTTATTCTATTGAGTATGGAAGACCCCACACGAGTGCTAGTAGAGCCACACCCTCCCTAGCATTGTGACGTGGTGTGTGAAGTCATTATGAAGCAAGACAAGGGTTCTTATCTCCCCTGAAGGCTGGTTATAACTGGTAAGCACACTAGCTGGTGGACTCAGATACCAAGCCACTTAAGATTATTCCTACTTTCTTATCTCAGATATTATATAGTTCGTTGAGTATGACGTTTATAGATAGGCTACATACATATATATAGGATAGGCTACATACATATATATAGTCCCGAATCTTTCCTTTGCTATAAAAAATTGTATGTTTTTAGCCATAAAATTACGAAAACTAACTGAATATACCAAATTAGTTAGTGGATAAGGATACTAAACAGGTCATATCTATAAAAGCTTTACTTATATTCACTAAAAAGCGTCTAATGGTGGCCAAATTACAATGGAAATCACGTTCTGGGTCTCGAGGGGTTAATACCGGTGTGGTAATCAGGCTGTCTGGTAGTAAAAATACAGCCCATTTAGATAACAGACAGAGGAACCATGCAGTGTATGAAAGTGTGTGCGATGGAAAGAACTGATAGAAGGTAGAAAGAAAGAAGGTAGGTAGGTAGGAAGGTAGGATACGTAGAAGAAGTGGAAGGAAAGATGGTAGCTACTTTTTCTTCTAAGCTGGGACCAAGGCTAGTGTATATATAGAGGTATATATAGGTAGGTAGGTAGGAAGGAAGGTAGAAGAAGTGGTAGGAAAGATGGTAGCTACTTTTTCTTCTAAGCTGGGACCAAGGCTAGTATATATATAGAGGTATATATAGATAGGTAGGTAGGAAGGAAGGTAGAAGAAGTGGTAGGAAAGATGGTAGCTACTTTTTCTTCTAAGCTGGGACCAAGGCTAGTGTATATATAGAGGTATATATAGATAGGTAGGTAGATAGTATATACCTTTACATATTACCCTTGGCTGGGACAGTGTATAGATGTGATTGCAAGAAGATATAGCTATATAGATGGTCTGAGTTCCCTAACATGTGAGATGGGTTACGATGAAACAGCTAGGTAGTAAGTAGAGTATAAGAGAAAAGACAGAAGATATCTATGAGTGAATAGAAATAGTTAAAAGATATAGAAAAGTTAATAGAAATCATTGCAGATAGAGAAGAAAGGAAAGAAAATGCTGTGTAAGAATGCGTGGTGTTAGAATGTGAGAGGCATGACAGAGATAGAATAGGAATGATGTGTGTGGTTGTGACTGTAATTTAATGTGATATGAATGAGGTGGTGGAGAGATTAATTAATGAGTGGATGGTGAAAATTGGTGATGCTGGGAGTGTGTGGTGAGGCAAGCTTATGTGGAAAGATGATTAATTGAGAGAGAGAGAGAGAGAGAGAGAGAGAGAGAGAGATAGAGAGAGAGAGAGTTATATGAGGGATAGAAAATATAGGAATGACTGAGGTGGTTGAGAGACCAGAGAAGTGATCGAGTGGTTGGTGATATGTGTGGTGATATAAGTGAACGGAGGATTAGCATAAGAACATAAGAAAATAAGGAAGCTATAAAAGGCTGTGAGACCTACACGTGGTAGTTCCTGTGATGGCAGATGACATTAGCAGATAAATAGATAGACATTTGATACTTGCAGTAAGCAGGGAAGAGAGAGAGAGAGAGAGGTAGGAAGGAAGAGAGAGAGATGAAAATTGATGATGCTGGGAGTGTGTGGTGAGGCAAGCTTATGTGGAAAGATGATTAATTGAGAGAGAGAGAGAGAGAGAGAGAGAGAGAGAGAGAGAGAGAGAGAGAGAGAGAGAGAGAGAGAGAGAGAGATTCAGATTCAATACTTTTATTCACAAATGAAGAGAGAGAGAGAGAGAGAGAGGAGAGAGAGAGAGAGAGAGAAGGAGAGAGAGAGAGAGAGAGAGAGAGAGAGGGAGGGAGGGAGGGAGGAAGAGAGAGAGAGAGAGAGAGAGAGAAGGGAATATTTTGAGGCAATGAGAGAAATTTCAGAGTTATCTGTCGTATATAAGGGATAAACTTATACGTATAGACGGTATGTATGCTTGAATAGACTGGTTGAAGTATGGAAGGAAGGAGAGAGAGAAAGAGAGAGAGAGAGAGAGAGAGAGAGAGAGAGAGACAGAGAAGACATTTTTTGAGGCAATGAGATATTTCAGCGAGTTATCTGTCGTATATAAGGGATAAACTTATATGTATAGACGGTAGGCATGCTTGAATAGACTGTTTTTCTTCTTTTTACAACAAAGCCGGTTGTGTAATACCAAGATCATGCTCAGTACAAGCCACAACAAAAATAACAGCTAGCAACTGAGGTTTCTGGCAACTGTTTTGAGCGGCTCGATAAAACCGGCGAGCACGCTAAAATCCTCCTCTGTTAACTGCCTGTAGTGAAGTGTGGTGGTTGTGGTGTCTGACTGTCTTGTTTTCTGTGTGTGCTAACCATAAACCGCCAAGATGAGTTCCAAACCGTCGTACAAAGTGGGTGAGTAACTGAGTAAGGCTGATGGTGGGAGAGAATGCTGAGTGAGGAACAGGGTGAGTAAGAGTGGATTTAATGGGAGGAACTGCAGGAAATGCCACGTCTATCTGCCTTGAAAGACATAATATTACGTATATATGTAACGGTATATACTTGTCGTTGGGTGAGTAATGCTAATGGTTCAAGGGAATGCCTAGTAACAGGTTGAGTAGATAAGGAATAGTGTATTTAATGTGAGGAACTTGAGAAAATGCCACGTATATCTGCCTTGAAAGACATTAGGACATTACATTTCTCATTATTTACATGTCATTTGGTGAATTCTATTGTTTAAAATTAATGCAGGAGAGTATTATTACACGTTGAGAGTTAATCTGTTACCGTAGGGATGAAGTAGGAGTGTCGTTAAAGTGAGAAAGTGATAATATGACATTTATCTCTGCTTTAAAGGATATTAGTTATATACAAATTTCTAGTGTTTACTTTTTGCTTGGTCAAATAAATAAATAAAAAGCGCGGGTAATGTGTGGGTCGTGCGGTTGGATGAGAGGGAGGCAGGGAGCGGCGTCTGTAGATAACGGTTGGGAGGGATTTAAACTATTTTTACAGTACTACAGCGTCTTGTCAGTTATATCAGGGACTCAAGACTAGTTCTTCTGTCTTTATGAAGCTCAGACATAGTTCAGACAACCATGTAACGGAGTAATAGTCATAATATCAGGCGTCTGTAGATAACGGTTGGGAGGGATTTAAGCTATTTTTACAGTACTACAGCGTCTTGTCAGTTATATTAGGGACTCAGACTAGTTCTTCAGTCTTTATGAAGCTCAGACATAGTTCAGACAACCATGTAACAGGGAGTAATAGTCATAATATCAGGCGTCTGCAGAACGGTTGGGAGGGATTTAAACTATTTTTTACAGCACTACAGCGTCTTGTCAGTTATCTATATTAGGGACTCTTGAGACTAGCTCTTACATCTTTGTGAAGCTCAGACATAGTTCAGACAACCATGTAACAGGGAGTAATGGCCGCAATATCAGTTTTCTCACCGTTACCAGTGAATTTTCGACACGTAGACAATATCAGATAGTAGAATATTAAGTGATTAAATTGATGTCATAGTACTTGATAGTTACTTAAGAACCTTTTATAATGACATTGATGATACCCATAAACTGTATAGTAACTGTACGGCTGTATTACGCTATAAGAACAAGCAAATAAGGAAGCTACAAGAGGCCGTGAGACCTATAGGGTGAATGTTGCTGTCAAATGGCAATGTTTCTATGTCCCGATATTGATTAAAGTATTCATGTTCAGAGGCACGTCAGCACTTCCTCATTGCATATACATCCGCACCAACATCCTGACATGACTTAATATGAGCTGACATCACCACACGTTAACAGTAACCCCCACCTAACCATCCAACCCTTTATATTGCAGCTGACATCACCACCAACCCTTTATACTGCAGCTGACATCACCACCCACCCTTTATACTGCAGCTGACATCACCACCAACCCTTTATACTGCAGCTGACATCACCACCAACCCTTTATACTGCAGCTGACATCACCACCAACCCTTTATACTGCAGCTGACATCACCACCAACCCTTTATACTGCAGCTGACATCACCACCACCTTTATACTGCAGCTGACATCACACCCACCCTTTATATGCAGCTGACATCACCACCAACCCTTTATATGCAGCTGACATCACCACCCAACCTTTATATTACAGCTGACATCACCACCAACCTTTATACTGCAGCTGACATCACCACCCACCCTTTATACTGCAGCTGACATCACCACCCACCATTTATACTGCAGCTGACATCACCACCCACCCTTTATACTGCAGCTGACATCACCACCCACCCTTTATACTGCAGCTGACATCACCACCAACCCTTTATATTACAGCTGACATCACCACCCACCCTTTATATTGCAGCTGACATCACCACCCACCATTTATATTGCAGCTGACATCACCACCCACCATTTATACTGCAGCTGACATCACCACCAACCCTTTATATTGCAGCTGACATCACCCACCCTTTATATTGCAGCTGACATCACCACCCACCATTTATATTACAGCTGACATCACCCCCCACCCTTTATACTGCAGCTGACATCACCACCCACCCTTATACTGCAGCTGACATCACCACCAACCCATTATATTACAGCTGACATCACCACCAACCCCTTTATACTGCAGCTGACATCACCACCCACCCTTTATATTGCAGCTGACATCACCACCCACCCTTTATATTGCAGCTGACATCACCACCCAACCCTTTATATTGCAGCTGCATCACCCAACCTTATACTGCAGCTGACACACCCCACCCATTTATTGCAGCTGACATCACCACCCACCCTTTATATTGCAGCTGACATCACCACCCACCCTTTATATTGCAGCTGACATCACCACCCACCCTTTATATTGCAGCTGACATCACCACCCACCCTTTATATTGCAGCTGACATCACCACCAACCCTTTATACTGCAGCTGACATCACCACCCACCCATTATATTGCAGCTGACATCACCACCCACCCATTATATTGCAGCTGACATCACCACCCACCCTTTATACTGCAGCTGACATCACTCTCCACCCTTTATATTGCAGCTGACATCATCACCCACCCTTTATATTGTAGCTGACATCACCCCCAACCCATTATATACAGCTGACATCACCCCAACCCTTTATACTGCAGCTGACATCACTCCCCACCCTTTATTTGCAGCTGACATCACTCACACCCTTTATATTGTAGCTGACATCACCCCCAACCCATTATATTACAGCTGACATCACCCCCAACCCTTTATACTGCAGCTGACATCACTCCCCACCCTTTATATTGCAGCTGACATCATCACCCACCCTTTATATTGTAGCTGACATCACCCCCAACCCATTATATTACAGCTGACATCACCCCCAACCCATTATATTACAGCTGACATCACCCCCAACCCTTTATACTGCAGCTGACATCACCCCCAACCCTTATATACAGCTGACATCACCCCCAACCATTTATAAGCTGACTCACCCCAACCCATTATATTCAGCTGACATCACCCCAACCCTTTATATGCAGCTGACATCACCCCCAACCCATTATATGTACAGCTGACATCACCCCCAACCCTTTATACTGCAGCTGACATCACCCCCACCCTTTATACTGCAGCTGACATCACCACCAACCCTTTATACTGCAGCTGACATCACCACCCACCCTTTATACTGCAGCTGACATCACTCCCCACCCTTTATATTGCAGCTGACATCATCACCCACCCTTTATATTGCAGCTGACATCACCCCACCCTTATACGCAGGACTCACCCCACCTTTATACTGCAGCTGACATCATCACCCACCCTTTATATTGCAGCTGACATCACTCCCCACCCTTTATATTACAGCTGACATCACCCCCAACCCTTTATACTGCAGCTGACATCACCACCCACCCTTTATACTGCAGCTGACATCACCATCTAACCACCCAACCTTTTATATTGCAGCTGACATCAACCTGGCTGACTTCGGCCGTAAGGAGATCGTCATGGCCGAGAAGGAGATGCCCGGCCTGATGAGTCTGCGTAAGAAGTATGGCGAGACAAAACCTCTGAAGGGGGCGAGGATTGCCGGCTGCCTGCACATGACTATCCAGACGGCGGTGCTCATCGAGACACTGGTGAGTAGCCCGCCCTCCTACTGCAGTATTGAGTAATGGGGAAGACTAGTGAGGGAGTAATGGTGTGGTTAATGAGTAAACCTTCCTTCCTTCTACCTACCTACCTACCCATCTATCTTCCTTCCTTCCTTCCTTTCTGCCTTCCTTCCTTTCTGCCTTCCTTCCTTACTTACTTACTTACTTACTTACTTACTTACTTATGTAGTGGTCAAAATGACCATCAACACCGTTGTCACCATTATGTAGTGGTCGTTTTGACCATCTACACCTTTATCACCATTATGTAGTGCCCACCTTGGGAGTGTACTCTACAGTCCTGGTTACTCCGCTGCCACCACCCACATTAAGTGGGAAAAATATATGAATGAACAAAAATAAAAGATTTAAGAAAATATGTAAGTACTGGTTGGAAACTGAATGACAACGCGTTAATATATTTCTAATTATAATATATTTAACTCTTTACTGTCTCACTTGGTAATTATTATACATTCACAAGTTATCTTAATATTAAGTCTTCCTTCCCTCCTAGCGATACGCACGCGAAATGCTCAAGTCGTTATCCTAATATAGTTTACTATCTCTGGTAACTTCGGTTGCACTGTTACCACTTTAACGATACGCATGCGTAATGCTCAAGTCGTCATCCTAATATAGTTTACTATCTCTGGTAACTTCAGTCGCACTGTTACCCCTTAACGATACGCACATGTAATGCTCAAGTCGTTATCCTAATATAATGTATACGTAGTCTATCCCACTTCCAACTGTTTCCCTCTCACTTATTTTTCTATTTCCTTCTTTCTCCTTGTCCTCACTCGGCTGGCTGTGACATGTTGTAGTTGCCCCCTCTGCTAATTTGTGAGCGCTTGGCCCCCTGGTCCGCCAACAGCATCCTACCTTGGGACCCTAAGTAATACACTTTATTAGTCCTGGTCAACAAAAGGAATCACCAGTAAGTCATGTCTACATCTCTAGTTAACAAATATTTCATAACATACCTTTACCAAGGGCGAGAATATCACCTCCCCACAGGCGACTTAACTCAATGAACGTCGAGCTGCTTCTAAAATTATCCTAACCTAGAATCCCCGTTCTCACCTCGTTTCGCTAAGTGTCTAATTACTACTGGCTTAAAATATAAGCCTAACCAGTGATTCAGGAATGAGGCGTGGAGGAAAATTCCTCGTTAGCTTATTGATACTTATGTGTTATTTCATCTCTTCCCCTATTAATGTAATTTCTCGCATTACACTTACTTACTTCCTTCCTTCCTTCCTACCCAGATATTCCTTCCTAGATCTTCCTACCTACATATCTTCCTAGCTGTTCCTTCCTACCTACCATACCTACCTACCTGACTGACTGACTGACTGACTGACTTTATTTAGTAAGAGTTAGTCCACAATTTAGATCATACAGGCCCATTGCATTAACATAACTGAAGTATGCTAGCTCTTACAAGGATAACTCACAAAAAAATCCTACCTTTCTTGCTTCCTTCCTTCCTAGCTAGTCCTTCCTTCCTTCCTTCCTTCCTAGCTAGTCCTTCCTCCCTTCCTTCCTTCCTAGCTAGTCCTTCCTTCCTTCCTTCCTTCCTACCTACCTACCTAGCTATTCCTTCCTTCCTTCCTACCTAGCTATACCTACCTTCCTTCCTACCTAGCTATTCCTTCCTTCCTTCCTTCATGCCTAGCTATACCTACCTTCCTTCCTTCCATCCTTCCTTCATTCCTTTACTTAGCTTACTTGTCAATGGATATGTACCTGCATTGTAGCGATAAATCTGTACACACAAAAAAGGATATTATTAGTGTCCTCGTTCAGAATAATGGATGAGTCATTGTATTAGAATATCTTAATAGTTTATTATTACTATATATATATAACTTAATCATATTGCTACATTACTTAATAACCTCATTTCCACTAGAACCGCAATCATTCTGTTTCTTATATTCACTTGAGTACATAAAAGTTGTGACATTATCAACATTATTATTATTGACATTATTAACTTTAACAACATAAGAAAATAAGGTTTTGAATATAGTAACTTTGCAACAGTATTAAAGTATTCAAGAAGTGCTGTATAGTATATGTATAGTGTTGACAGTATAGTATATGTATAGTGTTGACAGTATAGTATATGTATAGTGTTGACAGTATAGTATATGTATAGTGTTGACAGTATAGTATATGTATAGTGTTGACAGTATAGTATATGTATAGTGTTGACAGTATAGTATATGTATAGTGTTGACAGTATAGTATATGTATAGTGTTGACAGTATAGTATATGTATAGTGTTGACAGTATAGTATATGTATAGTGTTGACAGTATAGTATATGTATAGTGTTGACAGTATAGTATATGTATAGTGTTGACAGTATAGTATATGTATAGTGTTGACAGTATAGTATATGTATAGTGTTGACAGTATAGTGTATGTATAGTGTTGACAGTATAGTATATGTATAGTGTTGACAGTATAGTATATGTATAGTGTTGACAGTATAGTATATGTATAGTGTCGACAGTATAGTATATGTATAGTGTTGACAGTATAGTATATGTATAGTGTTGAGAGAAATGTTTTGATTATCAGAAGGTTACACGTACTAGAATAGCAACCTTTTTGTTTCTTATATTCACTCTATTACATAAGAGTTGTGACGTAACTTAACTTTGCAACAGTAGCAAAGTATTCAAGAAGTTATATATAGTGTTGAGAGAAATGTATTGAACTATCAGAAGGTTACACGTACTAGAATATCAACCTTTCTGTTTCTTATATTCACTCTATTACCTAAGAGTTGTGACATAACTAACCTTACAGTAGTCAAGAACATATATATAGTGTTGAGAGAAATGTATTGAACTATCAGAAGGTTACAAGTACTAGAATAGCAACCTTCCTGATTCTCATATTCACTATTACCTAAGAGTTGTGACATAACTAACCTTACAGTAGTCAAGAACTTATATATAGTGTTGAGAGAAATGTATTGAACTATCAGAAGGTTACAAGTACTACTACATGATAACACAATCTCTCGATGGTACTGTTTTCCATACCCTGATGTGATAGTGGCTGAGATAATGGGACTTGATGTGGCAAGGTGATGTGAAGGCCATGATGTAATAGACCCAAGCTTTCTATTAAGATCTCACTCTAACATTAATTCACCTTATTTACTCATTTACTGATTGATAGCGATTCAACGAAGTAACTGTTGATCAAGGGCGATACATACGATAATTGTACAATGCCTTATCAACCTTGTTAAGAATGGTGGGAGAGTTATTGATGGATAGCGGGGAAGCGATGGCAGAGTGGTTAGCGTCTCAGAGTGGCATGCTTGGTGGTCCCAGTTCGATCCTTGATGAGAACCATAAATCCGCTTAAAATCTTTCTGCACCGTGGAGTGGCCTAAGAACACCCACACGCTGCCCATTAACGCTACCTTCGACTGCGAGTGCATCGGAGGACACAGGGGGGGCGGCATGAGCCTCTATAATCACAGGCGCCACTATAAAAATCCTGCCTGCGCCACCATGGGCGAGGGCCAACCATCACAGCCCTCAAGTGAACCTCCAGGGCCTACTACCATCCCACCCCTGGAGCTCACTGCCTACAGGCGCTATAGGCACAAATGTGAAAGGAAAAAAATATATACTGAAGTAATAATGGTCATTGCAGATAGAGTTGGGGCCGAAGTGCCATAAGATATCTATACAATGCCTTATCTACCTTATTAAGAATGCTGAGAGATTACCGAAACTGTAGTAATAATGGTGTGTACATTTACAGTTACAGGAAGTTCTTGATATTTAATAATTATGTCCTCTCTCTCTCTCTCTCTCCTCCTCTCTCTCTCTCTCTCTCTCTCTCTCTCTCTCTCTCTCTCTCTCTCTCCTCTCTCTCTCTCTCCTTCCTTCCTTCCTCTCCTCCTTCCTTCCTCCTTCTTTCCTTCCTTCCTTCCTTCCTTCCTTCCTTCCTTCCTTTTTCCTTCCTTCCTCTTCCCTTCCTTTTCCTTCCTTCCTCTTTTTCTTCTTCCTTTTCTTCTCTTCCTTCTTCTCTCTCTCTCTCTCTCTCTCTCTCTTCTCTCTCTCTCCTCTCTCTCTCTCTCTCTCTCTCGCTCTCGCTCGCATTCCTCCTCCTTCCCCTGGGATGTTGTTAATCCCACGGGGGGGCCATCTCTCCCTCCCTCGCCCTCTCTCTCTCTCTCTCTCTCTCTCTCTCTCTCTCTCTCTCTCTCTCTCTCTCTCTCTCTCTCTCTACAGGAACTACCACGTGTAGGTCTCGCAGCCTCTTGTAGCTTCCTTATTTCCTTATGGTCTTAATGTTATTAGTTACCCGATTCTATAATGTCACGGTCATCCGTGTTTTTGGCTGTGTTTACCATTTGATAGGATTGTAGTGGCGAAGTGAAGGCTATTACCAACTCCTTGTAAATGTTCTTATTTACAGATAGAGTTGGGGGCCGAGGTGACCTGGTCTTCGTGCAACATCTTCAGCACGCAGGACCACGCGGCGGCTGCCATCGCCAAGTCCGGCGTGCCCGTGTATGCCTGGAAGGGCGAGACCGACGAGGAGTACATCTGGTGTATCGAACAGACCATCATGTTCCCTAATGGCAAGGTGCGTAAGGCTGAAACATGGGGACAGTCTGAGGATGGGTGAGAAAATGAGTATGGATGAAAAGATGTATGAGAAAACGGGTGATGGATGGAGAAAAAAAAGGATGGATGAAAAAAAGGATGATCTTGGTGTTGAAAAGTGTAGGTACATCAAGAAAATACTAGAAATAAAGAAAGAAATACTAGCAAGAAAAATAGGCGATATACCGTAGGCTTAAAAAAAAAAAAATGTATATATACTCTCCCTCTTTAGGCCCTGAACATGATCCTGGATGACGGCGGTGACCTGACCAACATGGTGCACGAGAAGTACCCCCAGCTGCTGCCCGCCATCAAGGGCATCTCCGAGGAGACCACCACGGGCGTCCACAACCTGTACAAGATGATGCGTGAAGGCAAGCTCAAGGTGCCCTCCTTCAACGTCAACGACTCAGTCACAAAGGTGCGTCTGAAGACTGTGGGTGTCTGTATTTATCACTATTATTACTACTGCTGCTGCTGCTACTACTACTGTTGCTGCTACTACTACTGTTGCTGCTACTACTACTACTACTACTACTACTACTACCACCACCACTAATACTAATACTATATTTACCACTTACTACTACTACAACTACTACTACTGCTAATACTATAACCACTATTACTACTACCTGTTTCTACTACTACTACTACTTTTACCACAATTACTACTACTTTTACCACAATTACTACTACTGCTACTGCTACTGCTACTATACACAAATCCATAGCATCGAAAAAAATCCCGAATAATTCCCAGAAATTCACTTTGGATGCGATGTCACTACAGATGTGCGTCTTATAATACCTGACATTATTTCTTCATCCTCAACAGAGCAAGTTTGACAACCTGTATGGCTGCCGCGAGTCCCTGACCGACGGGATCAAGCGTGCCACCGACATCATGATAGCGGGCAAGACCTGTGTGGTGGCCGGCTACGGGGACGTGGGCAAGGGCTCGGCACAGTCTCTGAGGGCATTCGGGGCACGTGTCCTCATCACGGAGATCGACCCCATCAATGCCCTGCAGGCCGCTTGTGAAGGCTACCAGGTAAATATTAACCCCTTGAGGCCCAGAACGTAATTTCCGTTGCAATTTGACCATTTTTTACCATTGTTTATTACCCCAGTATGTAGGGTATGTTTTTTATTTTCTTGTGTTTACTTCAGTAACTTCTTCCTCTTAGTATTTCAAAGCTCGCCTCTACAATACTTCCATCAGCTTGCCTTGTAGCAGCCTTGAATGCCCTCAAATGACCCTTGTAGCAAGCACCCTAGAATACCCTCAAATTACCCTTGTAGCAGCCTTGAATGCCCTCGAATTACTCTTGTAGCAGCCTTGAATACCCTCAAATTACCCTTGTAGCAGCCTTGAATACCCTCAAATTACCCTTGTAGCAGCCTTGAATACCCTCAAATTACCCTTGTAGCAGCCTTGAATACCCTCAAATTACCCTTGTAGCAGCCTTGAATGCCCTCGAATTACCCTTGTAGCAGCCTTGAATACCCTCAAATTACCCTTGTAGCAGCCTTGAATACCCTCAAATTACCCTTGTAGCAGCCTTGAATACCCTCAAATTACCCTTGTAGCAGCCTTGAATACCCTCAAATTACCCTTGTAGCAGCCTTGAATACCCTCAAATTACCCTTGTAGCAGCCTTGAATACCCCCAAATTACCCTTGTAGCAGCCTTGAATGCCCTCAAATTACCCTTGTAGCAGCCTTGAATACCCTAAAATTACCCTTGTAGCAGCCTTGAATACCCTCAAATTACCCTTGTAGCAGCCTTGAATACCCTCAAATTACCCTTGTAGCAGCCTTGAATACCCTCAAATTACCCTTGTAGCAGCCTTGAATTACCCTTGTAGCAGCCTTGAATACCCTCAAATTACCCTTGTAGCAGCCTTGAATACCCTCAAATTACCCTTGTAGCAGCCTTGAATGCCCTCAAATTACCCTTGTAGCAGCCTTGAATGCCCTCAATTACCCTTGTAGCAGCCTTGAATACCCTCAAATTACCCTTGTAGCAGCCTTGAATGCCTCAAATTACCCTTGTAGCAGCCTTGAATACCCTAAAATTACCCTTGTAGCAGCCTTGAATCCCCTCAATTACCCTTGTAGCAGCCTTGAATCCCCTCAAATTACCCTTGTAGCAGCCTTGAATACCCTCAAATTACCCTTGTAGCAGCCTTGAATACCCTCAAATTACCTTGTAGCAGCCTTGAATCCCCTCAAATTACCCTTGTAGCAGCCTTGAATACCCTAAAATTACCCTTGTAGCAGCCTTGAATACCCTCAATTACCCTTGTAGCAGCCTTGAATACCCTCAAATTACCCTTGTAGCAGCCTTGAATACCCCAAATTACCCTTGTAGCAGCCTTGAATGCCCTCAAATTACCTTGTAGCAGCCTTGAATACCCTCAAATTACCCTTGTAGCAGCCTTGAATACCCTCAAATTACCCTTGTAGCAGCCTTGAATACCCTCAATTACCCTTGTAGCAGCCTTGAATGCCCTCAAATTACCTTGTAGCAGCCTTGAATACCCTCAAATTACCCTTGTAGCAGCCTTGAATGCCCTCAAATTACCCTTGTAGCAGCCTTGAATACCCTCAAATTACCCTTGTAGCAGCCTTGAATGCCTCAAATTACCCTTGTAGCAGCCTTGAATGCCCTCAAATTACCCTTGTAGCAGCCTTGAATACCCTCAAATTACCCTGGTAGCAGCCTTGAATGCCCTCAAATTACCCTTGTAGCAGCCTTGAATACCCCCAAATTACCCTTGTAGCAGCCTTGAATACCCTCAAATTACCCTTGTAGCAGCCTTGAATACCCTCAAATTACCCTTGTAGCAGCCTTGAATGCCCTCAAATTACCCTTGTAGCAGCCTTGAATACCCTCAAATTACCCTTGTAGCAGCCTTGAATACCCTCAAATTACCTTGTAGCAGCCTTGAATACCCTCAATTACCCTTGTAGCAGCTTGAATACCTCAAATTACCCTTTACAGCCTTGATACCTCAATTACCCTTTTAGCAGCCTTGAATACCCTCAAATTACCCTTGTAGCAGCCTGAATACCCTCAAATTACCCTTGTAGCAGCCTTGAATACCCTCAAATTACCTTGTAGCAGCCTTGAATACCCTCAATTACCCTTGTAGCAGCCTTGAATACCCTCAAATTACCCTTGTAGCAGCCTTGAATACCCTCAAATTACCCTTGTAGCAGCCTTGAATACCCCAAATTACCCTTGTAGCAGCCTTGAATACCCCAAACTACCCTTGTAGCAGCCTTGAATACCCCCAAACTACCCTTGTAGCAGCCTTGAATACCCTCAAATTACCCTTGTAGCAGCCTTGAATGCCCTCAAATTACCCTTATAGCAGCCTTGAATGCCCTCAATTACCCTTGTAGCAGCCTTGAATGCCCTCAAATTACCCTTGTAGCAGCCTTGAATGCCCTCAAATTCCCCTTGTAGCAGCCTTGAATACCCTCAAATTACCCTTGTAGCAGCCTTGAATACCCTCAAATTACCCTTGTAGCAGCCTTGAATACCCTCAAATTACCCTTGTAGCAGCCTTGAATACCCCCAAATTACCCTTGTAGCAGCCTTGAATACCCCAAATTACCCTTGTAGCAGCCTTAAATACCCTCAAATTACCCTTGTAGCAGCCTTGAATACCCTCAAATTACCCTTATAGCAGCCTTGAATACCCTCAAATTACCCTTGTAGCAGCCTTGAATGCCCTCAAATTACCCTTGTAGCAGCCTTGAATACCCTCAAATTACCCTTGTAGCAGCCTTGAATGCCCTCAAATTACCCTTGTAGCAGCCTTGAATGCCCTCAAATTACCCTTGTAGCAGCCTTGAATACCCTCAAATTACCCTTGTAGCAGCCTTGAATACCCTCAAATTACCCTTGTAGCAGCCTTGAATGCCCTCAATTACCCTTGTAGCAGCCTTGAATACCCTCAAATTACCTTGTAGCAGCCTTGAATGCCCTCAAATTACCCTTGTAGCAGCCTTGAATACCCTCAAATTACCCTTGTAGCAGCCTTGAATGCCCTCAAATTACCCTTGTAGCAGCCTTGAATGCCCTCAAATTACCCTTGTAGCAGCCTTGAATGCCCTCAAATTACCCTTGTAGCAGCCTTGAATACCCTCAAATTACCCTTGTAGCAGCCTTGAATACCCTCAAATTACCCTTGTAGCAGCCTTGAATACCCTCAAATTACCCTTGTAGCAGCCTTGAATACCCCAAATTACCCTTGTAGCAGCCTTGAATACCCTCAAATTACCCTTGTAGCAGCCTTGAATACCCTCAAATTACCCTTGTAGCAGCCTTGAATACCCTCAAATTACCCTTGTAGCAGCCTTGAATACCCTCAAATTACCCTTGTAGCAGCCTTGAATACCCTCAAATTCCCTTGTAGCGCCTTGAATACCCTCAATTACCCTTGTAGCAGCCTTGAATACCCTCAAATTACCCTTGTAGCAGCCTTGAATACCCTCAAATTACCCTTGTAGCAGCCTTGAATACCCTCAAATTACCCTTGTAGCAGCCTTGAATGCCCTCAAATTACCCTTGTAGCAGCCTTGAATACCCTCAAATTACCCTTGTAGCAGCCTTGAATACCCTCAAATTACCCTTGTAGCAGCCTTGAATACCCTCAAATTACCCTTGTAGCAGCCTTGAATACCCTCAAATTACCCTTGTAGCAGCCTTGAATGCCCTCAAATTACCCTTGTAGCAGCCTTGAATACCCTCAAATTACCCTTGTAGCAGTCTTGAATACCCCCAAATTACCCTTGTAGCAGCCTTGAATACCCCCAAATTACCCTTGTAGCAGCCTTGAATACCCTCAAATTACCCTTGTAGCAGCCTTGAATGCCCTCAAATTACCCTTGTAGCAGCCTTGAATACCCTCAAATTATCCTTGTAGCAGCCTTGAATGCCCTCAAATTACCCTTGTAGCAGCCTTGAATACCCTCAAATTACCCTTGTAGCAGCCTTGAACCCTCAATTACCCTTGTAGCAGCCTTGAATGCCCTCAAATTACCCTTGTAGCAGCCTTGAATACCCTCAAATTACCCTTGTAGCAGCCTTGAATACCCTCAAATTACCCTTGTAGCAGCCTTGAATACCCTCAATTACCCTTGTAGCAGCCTTGAATACCCTCAAATTACCCTTGTAGCAGCCTTGAATGCCCTCAAATTACCCTTGTAGCAGCCTTGAATACCCCCAAATTACCTTGTAGCAGCCTTGAATGCCCTCAAATTACCCTGTAGCGCTTGAATACCCTTGTAGCAGCCTTGAATACCCCAAATTACCCTTGTAGCAGCCTTGAATGCCCTCAAATTACCCTTGTAGCAGCCTTGAATACCCTCAAATTACCTTGTAGCAGCCTTGAATACCCTCAAATTACCCTTGTAGCAGCCTTGAATGCCCTCAAATTACCCTTGTAGCAGCCTTGAATACCCCCAAATTACCCTTGTAGCAGCCTTGAATGCCCTCAAATTACCCTTGTAGCAGCCTTGAATGCCCTCAAATTACCCTTGTAGCAGCCTTGAATACCCTCAAATTACCCTTGTAGCAGCCTTGAATGCCCTCAAATTACCCTTGTAGCAGCCTTGAATGCCCCCAATTACCCTTGTAGCAGCCTTGAATGCCCTCAAATTACCCTTGTAGCAGCCTTGAATACCCCCAAATTACCCTTGTAGCAGCCTTGAATACCCCAAATTACCCTTGTAGCAGCCTTGAATGCCCTCAAATTACCCTTGTAGCAGCCTGAATACCCTCAAATTACCCTTGTAGCAGCCTTGAATACCCTCAAATTACCCTTGTAGCAGCCTTGAATGCCCTCAAATTACCCTTGTAGCAGCCTTGAATACCCTCAAATTACCCTTGTAGCAGCCTTGAATGCCCTCAAATTACCCTTGTAGCAGCCTTGAATACCCTCAAATTACCCTTGTAGCAGCCTTGAATGCCCTCAAATTACCCTTGTAGCAGCCTTGAATGCCCTCAAATTACCCTTGTAGCAGCCTTGAATACCCTCAAATTACCCTTGTAGCAGCCTTGAATGCCCTCAAATTACCCTTGTAGCAGCCTTGAATACCCCCAAATTACCCTTGTAGCAGCCTTGAATACCCTCAAATTACCCTTGTAGCAGCCTTGAATACCCTCAAATTACCCTTGTAGCAGCCTTGAATGCCCTCAATTACCCTTGTAGCAGCCTTGAATACCCTCAAATTACCCTTGTAGCAGCCTTGATCCTTGTAGCAGCCTTGAATACCCTCAAATTACCCTTGTAGCAGCCTTGAATACCCCCAAATTACCCTTGTAGCAGCCTTGAATACCCTCAAATTACCCTTGTAGCAGCCTTGAATACCCTCAAATTACCCTTGTAGCAGCCTTGAATACCCTCAAATTACCCTTGTAGCAGCCTTGAATACCCTCAAATTACCCTTGTAGCAGCCTTGAATGTCCTCAAATTACCCTTGTAGCAGCCTTGAATACCCTCAATTACCCTTGTAGCAGCCTTGAATGCCCTCAAATTACCCTTGTAGCAGCCTTGAATGCCCTCAAATTACCCTTGTAGCAGCCTTGAATACCCTCAAATTACCCTTGTAGCAGCCTTGAATGCCCTCAAATTACCTTGTAGCAGCCTTGAATACCCCAAATTACCCTTGTAGCAGCCTTGAATACCCTCAATTACCCTTGTAGCAGCCTTGAATACCCTCAAATTACCCTTGTAGCAGCCTTGAATGCCCTCAAATTACCCTTGTAGCAGCCTTGAATACCCTCAAATTACCCTTGTAGCAGCCTTGATTCCCTTGTAGCAGCCTTGAATCCCTCAAATTACCCTTGTAGCAGCCTTGAATACCCCCAAATTACCCTTGTAGCAGCCTTGAATACCCTCAAATTACCCTTGTAGCAGCCTTGAATACCCTCAAATTACCCTTGTAGCAGCCTTGAATACCCTCAAATTACCCTTGTAGCAGCCTTGAATACCCTCAAATTACCCTTGTAGCAGCCTTGAATACCCTCAAATTACCCTTGTAGCAGCCTTGAATACCCTCAAATTACCCTTGTAGCAGCCTTGAATACCCTCAAATTACCCTTGTAGCAGCCTTGAATACCCTCAAATTACCCTTGTAGCAGCCTTGAATACCCTCAAATTACCCTTGTAGCAGCCTTGAATGCCCTCAAATTACCCTTGTAGCAGCCTTGAATGCCCTCAAATTACCCTTGTAGCAGCCTTGAATACCCCAAATTACCCTTGTAGCAGCCTTGAATACCCCCAAATTACCCTTGTAGCAGCCTTGAATGCCCTCAAATTACCCTTGTAGCAGCCTTGAATACCCCAAATTACCTTGTAGCAGCCTTGAATGCCCTCAAATTACCCTAGTAGCAGCCTTGAATACCCTCAAATTACCCTTGTAGCAGCCTTGAATACCCTCAAATTACCCTTGTAGCAGCCTTGAATGCCCTCAAATTACCCTTGTAGCAGCCTTGAATACCCCCAAATTACCCTTGTAGCAGCCTTGAATGCCCTCAAATTACCCTTGTAGCAGCCTTGAATACCCCCAAATTACCCTTGTAGCAGCCTTGAATGCCCTCAAATTACCCTTGTAGCAGCCTTGAATACCCTCAAATTACCCTTGTAGCAGCCTTAAATGCCCTCAAATTACCCTTGTAGCAGCCTTAAATACCCCCAAATTACCCTTGTAGCAGCCTTGAATGCCCTCAAATTACCCTTGTAGCACCCTTGAATACCCTCAAATTACCCTTGTAGCAGCCTTGAATACCCTCAAATTACCCTTGTAGCAGCCTTGAATCCCCCAAATTACCCTTGTAGCAGCCTTGAATACCCTCAAATTACCCTTGTAGCAGCCTTGAATACCCTCAAATTACCCTTGTAGCAGCCTTGAATGTCCTCAAATTACCCTTGTAGCAGCCTTGAATGTCCTCAAATTACCCTTGTAGCAGCCTTGAATACCCTCAAATTACCCTTGTAGCAGCCTTGATGTCCTCAAATTACCCTTGTAAGCAGCCTTGTATGCCCCAAATTACCCTTGTAGCAGCCTTGAATACCCTCAAATTACCCTTGTAGCAGCCTTGAATACCCTCAAATTACCCTTGTAGCAGCCTTGAATACCCTCAAATTACCCTTGTAGCAGCCTTGAATACCCTCAAATTACCCTTGTAGCAGCCTTGAATACCCTCAAATTACCCTTGTGCAGCCTTGAATACCCTCAATTACCCTTGTAGCAGCCTTGAATCCCTCAAATTACCCTTGTAGCAGCCTTGAATGTCCTCAAATTACCCTTGTAGCAGCCTTGAATGTCCTCAAATTACCCTTGTAGCAGCCTTGAATACCCTCAAATTACCCTTGTAGCAGCCTTGAATGTCCTCAAATTACCCTTGTAGCAGCCTTGTATGCCCTCAAATTACCCTTGTAGCAGCCTTGAATACCCTCAAATTACCCTTGTAGCAGCCTTGAATACCCTCAAATTACCCTTGTAGCAGCCTTGTATGCCCTCAAATTACCCTTGTAGCAGCCTTGAATACCCTCAAATTACCCTTGTAGCAGCCTTGAATACCCTCAAATTACCCTTGTAGCAGCCTTGTGAATATCTTTGTTTTGCATGTGCCATGGGTCACATGGGATGTAGAAATGTAAGTAGTAACGCCACCACACGTCTGTAAATAAAAAATAAACGTCCTGGCAAGTGTTATCTACGGCACAATAGTTCCATCAGCTTGCCTTTGAACAGCCTTGAATACCCTTGTTGTTTTTCCCCCCAGGTCACCACCATGGAGGACGCCATAGCGCAGGGCACATCCATCTTCGTCACCACCACGGGCTGCCGGGACATCATCACCGGCCGCCACTTCAACACCATGCGCGACGACTCCATCGTCTGCAACATCGGCCACTTCGACATCGAGATCGACGTCAAGTGGCTGGACGAGAACTGCGTGGAGAAGGTCAACATTAAGCCACAGGTGGACCGCTACCTGATGAAGTCCGGCAACCACGTGATTTTATTAGCCGAGGGGCGGCTGGTGAACCTAGGGTGTGCTATGGGCCATCCTTCCTTTGTCATGTCCAACTCCTTCACCAATCAAGTGCTGGCCCAGATTGAACTGTGGACTAAACCCGGACAGTACCCAGTCGGCGTCCATTTCCTCCCTAAGAAGCTTGACGAGGAGGTGGCTTTTCTGCATCTCGACCACCTGGGCGTTAAGCTGACCAAGCTGTCGGCCGTGCAGTCTGAATATTTGAGTCTGCCCGTCGGGGGACCTTATAAGCCAGAGCATTACAGGTATTAAGCGTCACTCCTCCGTCACAGGGACCACTTTAAGTCATCTCTTCTTTATGTTTCTTCTATCGTTAAGATTTTTTTCACTGATACTGTCGTTGAGGGCATTATTTTATTAATGGGTGGAAATAAATACTGCCAAGTTCATTGATTTTTGTTCTTTTATTGTAAAAACTTTGATTGCAAGAGTACACACACACACACCTGCACACACACCTGCACACACACCTGCACACCACATGCACACACACACACCTACACACACACCTACACACACACACCTACACACACACACACCTACACCTACACACACACACCTACACACACACACACACCTACACACACACACACACACACACACCTACACACATACACACCTACACACACACACCTACACACACACCTACACACGCACGCGCACACACACACACACCACACACGCACACACACACAGAATGAAGAGCTGGCATGCAAGGTTTCAAGTACTGAGATTGTTACCTTAATATTTACCTTGCAATATCAATGACTGGAGGAAATGTACATAGTCAGCAGTAACTAAACACACATGCCATGACATGTTTACAGGAACTACCACATGTAGGTCTCACAGCCTCTTGTAGCTTCCTTATGTTCTTACGTCATTACGAAGGCTTATAGGAGAAACGGGAACACTATATTGAACTCAAACAGGTCACATAATGGCGTCACTAATGCAGTAGTAATAGTAATGCACCAGTAATTACTGCCTCGGCTCCTTCAGATATTTTGACTACAACTCCTTGGCATATATCCTGTTGCTATTATGTGCTCTGTTGGGTGAGCAGGGAACATAGCATTACGACAATAGCAGATTATTATTATTTATTTATTGATTATTAGAAGAGCTTTATCTTATGACCAACGTGACATGAGCGCCAGTAACAGCTAGGATGCAAGGTTAGGACAGTGCAGAGCGGCGAGGTCAGGTAACAAGGAAGCAATATATTCATTCTCACTTACCATTTACTCTCTTCCTGGTATCAGTAAAGGGGTGAAGGTATTTTGTGTGTATTGTCCCATGTGTAGAGGAAACTAGACAGGCTTTGGAGGTATACAGAGGTTAATGAGGAGGGGAGTGGGCAGGTAACTTACTTCAACATTTCTACCTGTGACTACCTCGCTTATCATTTACCCTTTCTCCTGGTATCAGTAAAGGAATGAAGGTATTTTGAGTGTATTGTCCCATGTGTAGAGGAAACTAGACAGGCTTTGGAGGTATACAAAGGTTAATGAGGAGGAGAGCGGGCAGGTAACTTACTTAACATTTCTACCTGTGACTACCTTGCTTATCATTTACCCTTTCTCCTGGTATCAGTAAAGGAATTAAGGTATTTTGTGTGTATTGTCCCATGTGTAGAGGAAGCTAGACAGGCTTTGGAGGTATACAGAGGTTAATGAGGAGGAGAGCGGGCAGGTAACTTACTTGACATTTCTACCTCCCTTATCATTACCCTTTTTCCTGGTATCAGTAAAGGGGTGAAGGTATTTTGAGTGTATTGTCTCATGTATAGAGGAAACTAGACAGGCTTTGGAGGTATACACAGGTTAATGAGGAGGGCGGGCAGGTAACTAACTTAAGCATTTCCTCAACTATCATTTACCCTTTCTCCTGGTATCAGTAAAGGAATTAAGGTATTTTGAGTGTATTGTCCCATGTGTAGAGGAAACTAGACAGGCTTTGGAGGTATACAGAGGTTAATGAGGAGCTATCGTAGTTTCTGGACACGCTACCTAGACAGTGTTATGGATGGGGATGAAAGGGGGATGTAGCCTGTAGGTAGTATTAAGTAACAGGAACTACCACGTAATTAGCCATTAACATTAGTGGTAATACATTAGTAATTACCAGGCCTCCCATAATTGTAGCTTCCTTATGTTCTTATGTATTTCCACCTTAATTACTTTCCATTTACTGTCTTCCTGGTATCATTATCTACCTTCCTACATTAGTTTGTGCGTATTGTTCCACGTGTAGAAGAAACTACAGTAGACATTTAACTGCAGAGGTTAATAAGGAGCCACCGTACGTAATGATATGAGAGACCCAAGGTGATTCTAATGTACTAGGTCATTAAAGTGCATTGTTCATTCACATTTAGGTAGTTATCAATGAAATGTCCTCGTCAGTCAGCCAGGGAGATTTAAGTTACTATTTGAATACATATCTTTCACCCAGTACATGAGAAAATAAGGAAGCTACAGGACCTACACGTGGTAGTTAAATTCCTGTTACTTTTTAATTTACAACAGAAGGAAGTAACAGCTCGTAACAGAACCGTAGACAACACTATAGTCGCCAGTCACTTGCCACTGCACTAATGTCGCCAGGCACAATATATTACGAATTTTAGCATCACTAGACAGGTACTTTTACGTGCCACTGAAGACATGTAGTGTGATGTATGTAGGCTACATAATATAAACTACTGTGCATGCCTCTTCAGTGACACATTATAAAAGTCTGTAGTGATGTTAAAATTCGTAACATATGGAGCATGGCGACATTAGTGCAGTGGCAAGTGAGTGGCGACTATATAGTGTTATTATTATTCTACGGTATAAGGAATGTACCGTAGATAACAGTGAAGTCGCCAGTCCTACGTTTCTTTGTTATGTACAGACGTGTGGTGGCGTTAATACTTACATTGCTACATCCATGATTTCAGGACAGTTAGAAGGGTCTATCTGGAAAGTCTGTGTCATTTTGTGTCTTCATCTGTGTCATATTAGGGCTATAAATGAACAAATGACAAAAATAAAACCGAGTGGCGACCTCACTATACCTAACGGGTAACGTAACTATTGTATGTTATCAGTTAAAAGTCATCGGTTATAAGTGCTTTTCTGCAGTATTTCAGTCTGTATTATAAATCATGGCATCAAAAACTGTCTTGGTAGGTAATGAGAAAGCGAAATAAGCCGAGAGAAAGGATAGGCGTCTCAAATGCCGAAATTTATATTCTTTAAAAAAACACTAAAATCAACACAATATCGACACTTGAACAGCAAAACATGATACCTGAGTCGAATAGAGACCCGATATACTCGACACACCTATGGAATCGACCCTAATAGACGTAGTGTAGTGAAATAAGGGTTAATATTAGTGTGTGTGGCGCGGTGTGGCAAGGAAGGTGGAAAGTGGCAGCTGTTTCATCCACTCTGCCTTGCATTGCCTTCAGATGAGCATTGTGGCGCAGGGAGTGTGGATGGGCGCCAATATGGTACCTCGGTGGGCGTGTGTGGCGCTACTGTACACCTTTACTGCTGTGGTGGGCGGTGTGGGTGGTCAGGAGAAGAGGGGGAGATCAGTGTGGTACCGAGCAAGGGTGAGTAACAGTAGTGTTAGGTATGCCATGTTACTACTACTACTACTACTACTACTACTACCACTACCACTACTACTACTACTACTAATATTACCACCACTACTACTACTACCACCATCACCACTACTATTAAGACTACTACTGCTACCACTTCTACCACTACCATTACCACTACCACTTCTACTACCACTACCACTAGGCTACTACTAATACTACCACCACTACTATTACGACTACTACTACTACCACTTCTACTACTATTACGACTACCACTACTACTACTACCACCACTACTACTATTACGACTACTACTACCACCACTACTACTATTACGACTACTACTACCACCACCACTACTACTATTACGACTACTACTACTACCACTACTATACTACCACTACTACTATTACCACTACCACTACTACCACCACTACTACCACTACCACTACCACCACCACCACCACCACCACTACTACTACAGAGCCTCGTGTAGTTCAATATTGTTGTTGTTTTGATTCTGAACCTTCGTGATAACATGTCATAGCGTGTTTTGTGTCTAGTTACTGCTACGTACTACATACATTTCCTACACATTTCCTACCCAGTTATTGATATGCCAAGGTTGATATCAAGGTAACCATCATAATATCCCTGAAATCTTGCCTTGCCAAATCTTTTTTTTGTTTTGGTCAAGGAAATTCATATATACAGGAAATATCTTATAAATATGACGTGTTTATATCAATCTATACTACTCGTCACTTCTATTTATGAGGTGGCATTAGTATACAGTTGCCTATATGCTAAGAAATCACTCAATATGTTACTGTACGATACGTTTTCCCTGTATAAAGAAGTGGTAATCGTGGTTGTCAGACGTAAGAACCTGGATTATGAAAGCTGAAAGTTGAAGTTTTTTTTATTATGAAGTTGAAATACCTCTTCCCTCTCTCTCTCCTTCTCTATTTAGAACGAGAATAGGAGGAGAGTTAGTTTAGCATTATTTTATCAGGTATATCAAGTTCCTAGGTAGCCCTTTGTGGTTAAATAAATACCCGTGGTAATATTACGTAATAATGGTGAGAAGATGTGTAGGTAGTTTTTTTGTTACGTTGAAGTACCGGAAATACCTCTCCCCTCTCCCCTCTCTCCTTCCAAGCATTAGTGGATTAAGTTATAACATGTTCCAAGTCGGTTCTTGTCCTGTAGACTTATATAAGTACTCGTAAACGTCGTAAATCTTGTTAATATTACGTAATGGTGAAACTAAATAGGTTAGAAATGTTTTGAGTTTGCATTAAGAAAACCTATATTCAGCACCTACTCTCTCTCTCTCTCTATCTCTCTCTCTTGACAACATGAATGAAATGACACCTTTATCTCCTATATATAGAGATGAAGTTGCTGAGTAATGGGGGAATTTAATCTCTCTCTCTCTCTCTCTCTCTCTTTCCCTTTAATTAAATGTCCCCACCAGGAATATAATGATACCACTATAACTACCACTACTACTATCTTAAGAAATATAATGATACCACTATAACTACCACTACTACTATCTTAAGAAATATAATGATACCACTATAACTACCACTACTACTATCTTAAGCAATATAATGATACCACTATAACTACCACTACTACTATCTTAAGGAATATAATGATACCACTATAACTACCACTACTACTATCTTGTACTGTAACTCGATAGCCTTGAAGTTTAGCCTCTAGCGGGATTCCCCAAAGGTCAAGGAATGCAGCCTGGGATATACGCCTGCTCGGGGAAAATTTAGACATAATAATTTTAATTAGTTTATCCCAAGGCTAAAGTCTCTCTCTCTCTCTCTCTCTCTCTCTCTCTCTCTCTCTCTCTCTCTCTCTCTCCTTTGGTTTATCCCACTCTTAATTAACTTCATAGATCTTCGTTCACTGAATTAAACTAGGAATGTTATGTGTGTGAGAGAGAGAGAGAGAGGAGTGTAAGTAAGAGAGAGAGAGAGTGTAAGTAAGAGAGAGAGAGAGAGAGAGTGTGTAAGTAAGAGAGAGAGAGATGTTTTAATTGAATAACTAATAAGAGAGTAGTAATGATAGAGAGAAGCAGTAAATGAGAGTAATAATGAGAGAGAGAGAGAGAGAGGTGTTTCTATAAATATGCTGCAATTATTATATATATCTACAATTATTATAAAATTTGCTGCTCGTTTTCAGCTTTTTACGTACACGATTATGACTTATTACTACCTAGTTTATATTTCTTCTTTTAATATAAGTAACTACTGACAAACTACTGAGGCAGAGTAATCATTTAGACTAGAAGTATATATAGAACTCGGTTAACTAACCCTTCACGCCCAGGTCTTTCCTTTGCTATAAAAAAAATTGTTAGCCATGAAGTTACGAAAAGTCACATAATATACTCAATTCATTAGTCGACAAGGATACAAAACAGGTCATGTGTATAAAATATTGCTTCTATTCACAAAAAATCGCCTAATGGTTTACAAATTACAATGGAAATTATGTTCTGGGTCTCAAGGGGTTAATGTATGATTGTACTAATGATGTGAGAGAGAGAGAGAGAGAGGTTTTAATTGAATGAGTAATAAGAGTAGTAATGATAGGGAAATAGTGCGTGTGAGAGAGATTGAGAGAGAGAGAGAGAGAGAGAGGTGTTTTAATTGAATGAGTAATAAGAGAGTAGTAATGATAGGGAAATAGTGTGTGTGTGTGTGTGAGAGAGAGAAGAGAGAGAGAGGTGTTTTAATTGAATGAGTAATAAGAGTAGTAATGATAGGGAAATAGTGTGTGTGAGAGAGAGAGAGAGAGAGAGAGAGAGGTGTTTAATTGAATCCGTAATAAGAGAGTAGTAATGATAGGGAAATAGTGAGAGAGAGAGAGAGAGAGAGAGGTGTATCTATAATTATGCAGCATATGTTATAGATATCTACAGGATGGGGGCAGGATAGCTAATTGAGGTATATATAGAACGTCACTTAATTACTGTATGATTGCTCCAATATCGTGTGGGAGGAGAGAGAAGAGGCAGCTGGTGGTTAGCTATTATTAGAGTATTGATTGACGTGGGAAGCATCATCTGTCTGTCTGTCTGTCTGTCTGTCACTTATAACCTACCACGCCACTGCCTTTCTCCTTCCATGTAAGATAATATTCACGTATTCACAAAGTAACTGCTGTGTTTTACTTTCTATATCTCTCTATCTATCTCTATGTATCTCTATAGGTCTCTGTGTATCTCTCTATCTATGTATCTCTATAGGTCTCTGTGTATCTCTCTATCTCTATAGGTCTCTGTGTATCTCTCTATCTATCTCTATGTATCTCTATAGGTCTCTGTGTATCTCTCTATCTATCTCTGTATCTCTATAGGTCTCTGTGTATCTCTCTATCTATCTCTGTATCTCTATAGGTCTGTGTATCTCTATCTATCTCTATGTATCTCTATAGGTCTCTGTGTATCTCTCTATCTATCTCGATGTATCTCTATAGGTCTCTGTGTATCTCTATCTATCTCTATGTATCTCTATAGGTCTCTGTGTATCTCTATCTATCTCTATGTATCTCTATAGGTCTCTGTGTATCTCTCTATCTATCTCTATGTATCTCTATAGGTCTCTATCTCTCTATCTATCTCTATGTATCTCTATAGGTCTCTGTGTATCTCTCTATCTATCTCTATGTATCTCTATAGGTCTCTCTATGTATCTCTATAGGTCTCTGTGTATCTCTCTATCTATCTCTATGTATCTCTATAGGTCTCTGTGTATCTCTCTATGTATCTCTATAGGTCTCTGTATCTCTCTATCTATCTCTATGTATCTCTATAGGTCTGTGTATCTCTCTATCTATCTCTATGTATCTCTCTATCTATCTCTATGTATCTCTCTGTAGGTGTGTATGAAAATGTCCTCGAAAATATAAAAAAAACACATACCTCAAAATTCTGAAAGTCAAGGTTATTTACGTGTATATAGCTCTCTAAATGGTAGGTGTGTTTGTGTGAAAATGATGTTAAGAAATATTATACAAGAAACTCTTCTCCAAATTCTGAAAGTCAAGGTTATTTACGTGTGTATAGCTCTCTAAATGGTAGGTGTGTTTGTGTGAAAATTATGTTAAGAAATATTATACAAGAAACTCTTCTCCAAATTCTGAAAGTCAAGGTTATTTTACCCCTTCACGCCCAGATCTTTCCTTGGCTATAAAAAATCGTCCGTTGTTCGAGCCATAAAATTACGAGAAGTACCAAAATATACCAAATTAGTTGGTGGACAAGGATACTAAACGGGTCATAGCCATAAAATATTACTTATATTCACTAAAATTCTTCTAATGTACCTAAATTGCAATGGAAATTACGTTCTGGGTCTCAAGGGGTTAAAGTGTTTAGCTCTAAATCTTAGGTGTGTGTGTCAATGATGTCAGATGCTATAAAAAATACTAATCTCTAATTTCTGAATAGGGAACGATATTTTACGTGTATGTATGTATAGCTCTGTAAAGATTAGGTGTGTGTGAAAATGTTGTAAAATATTATAACAAATATGAAGTATGAAAGTATATGGAGTATGAAAATGGTGTCGAAAACTATAAAAACAAAAACTTCTCTCTAAATTCTGAAAGCAAGGTTATTTTACATGCATAGCTCTCTAAATGTTATGTGTGTGTGTGTGTGTGTGTGTGTGTGTGTGTGTGTTTGTGTAGGTGTGTGAAAATGATGTCGAAAGCTATAAAAAAAGTAAGTCGCCTATATCACCAAATTCTGAATAGCTAAGGTTATTTACGTGTATAGCTCTTTAAATCTTAGGTGTGTGTGGTATGTGTGTGTGTTGTGTTTGTTTGTGTGTGTGTGTGTGTGCGTGTGTGTAGGTGTGTTTGTTTGTGTGTGTGTGTGTGTTTGTGTAGGTGTGTGAAAATGATGTCGAAAGCTAAAAAAAAAAAATAAGTCGCTTATATCTCCAAATTCTGAAAGTCGAGGTTATTTTACGTGTATAGTTCTCTAAATCTTAGGTGTGTGTGTGTGTGTGTGTAGGTATGTGTGTGTGTGTGTGTAGGTATGTGTGTGTGTGTGTGTGTGTGTGTGTGTGTGTGTGTGTAGGTATGCGTGTGTAAATAGTGTAAAAAAAAAACTATAAAAAACGCTCTTATCTCTAAATTCTGAATAGGTGAGGTACTTAGGTAGATAGGTAAAGCATAGGTTAGATAGGTAAAGTACACGTGAGGAGTGATATAAAGAGATAACAGGTGCAGGTGGCATTGATTAAGGTGTGCTGATGTATACAGGTGTTGGGCATTCATTCCCAGACCTGTGAATAGAGGAAAGGCAATGACTTATATAGAGTAATTTTTTCTGTTTAGACATTCAAGTACATAAGAAGAAGAAGAAGAAGAAAAATTGCAGAGGATATACATGTGATTTTATGTCAGGTGTTGAAATAATTGACTAGAAAGGCCGGAGATTATTACAGAGGGCGGGAGGAATGGGTGTGAATTCTGTTATTCTTATTAAAATTCACTTATATAAGAACATAAGAAGATTATATAACTTTGCTAAACTTAGAGGAAGTCCTATATTATACTCTATATAGGTAATACTAATGGTCAGATATTTAGTAAGGTAGGGAGGAATGGCTGTGAATTCTGTTATTCTTATTAAAATTCACTTATATAAGAACATAAGAAGATTATATAACTTTGCTAAGCTTAGAGGAAGCCATATATTATACTCTATATATTACTAATGGTCAGATATTTAGTAAGGTAGGGAGGAATGGGTGTGAATTCTGTTTTTCTTATTAAAATTCACTTATATAAGAACATAAGAAGATTATATAACTTTGCTAAGCTTAGAGGAAGTCATATAGTATACTCTATATAGGTAATACTAATGGTCAGATATTTAGTAAGGTAGGGAGGAATGGGTGTGAATTCTGTTTTTCTTATTAAAATTCACTTGTATAAGAACATAAGAAGATTATATAACTTTGCTAAGCTTAGAGGAAGCCCTATATTATACTCTATATATTACTAATGGTCAGATATTTAGTAAGGTAGGGAGGAATGGGGTGTGAATTCTGTTATTCTTATTAAAATTCACTTGTATAAGAACATAAGAAGATTATATAACTTTGCTAAGCTTAGAGGAAGCCCTATATTATACTCTATATATTACTAATGGCCAGATATTTAGTAAGGTAGGGAGGAATGGGGTGTGAATTCTGTTATTCTTATTAAAATTCACTTATATAAGAACATAAGAAGATTATATAACTTTGCTAAACTTAGAGGAAGTCCTATATTATACTCTATATAGGTAATACTAATGGTCAGATATTTAGTAAGGTAGGGAGGAATGGGTGTGAATTCTGTTATTCTTATTAAAATTCACTTATATAAGAACATAAGAAGATTACGTATATAACTTTGCTAAACTTAGAGGAAGCCATATATTATACTCTATATATTACTAATGGCCAGAGATTATTACAGAGGGCGGGAGGAATGGGTGTGAATTCTGTTTTTCTTATTAAAATTCACTTATATAAGAACATAAGAAGGTTATATAACTTTGCTAATCTTAGAGGAAGCCATATATTATACTCTATATATTACTAATGGTCAGATATTTAGTAAGGTAGGGAGGAATGGGTGTGAATTCTGTTATTCTTATTAAAATTCACTTGTATAACTTTAACACCATAAAGGATTTGCACTTTGCTTGTTAGAGTGGGCTATGCGTGGTGTGTGCGGGTCAATGTGTGGGGCGGGGCCAGCCTCACCCCATGCTGTGTGGCCCCTGCTGGGAGAGAGGCAAGCTTCCATTAACAGTCACAGTTGTGGGCTGCAGGCTGAAAGGGTTTACTATTATTATTATTAAGAGCCAGGTATAGAGGAATATATACCACTACTTTTAATAACAAATACATTAACCTCTTTGAGATCCAGAACGTAATTTCCATTGTAATTTGGGTACCATTAGACGATTTTTAGTGACTATAAGCAATATTTTATAGATATGACCTGTTTAGTATCCTTGTCCACTAACTAATGTGGTATATTCAGCTACTTTTCTTAATTTTATGGCTAACAACAGGCAATTTTTTTTATAGCAAGGGAAAGATCTGGGCGTGAAGGGGTTAACGTCTCCATTAACAGTCACCCTGGGACAGTTATATGCTGCAGGCTGAATGGATTTTACTATTATCGTTATTAACCCCTTCACGCCCAGATCTTTCCTTTGCTATATAAAATCGTCTGAAAGGGTTTTACTATCATTATTATTATTAGTAGTATTATTATTGAGGCCCTAGCTTGTGTCTTATGTACCTAGATAGTTCACGAGTTCACATTTGAGTATTGTAGATATATGTATAGGGGATATATACTAATGCCGTTAATATAAATAATACTACAATGATATACTCGATAAATAAGTCATTACTATTTCTAGGTAAATATTGTTTTTTAGGTACAGTAGGTACATAGCTCATAAGTTGACATTTGAGTAGTGTAGATATATATAGAGGGATATATAATGATACTTTTGATAATAAATGGATAAAGTCCTTGCTATTTCTGGGTAAATATTGTGAGATGTTATGTTTTTTTTAGCTAGATAGTTCATAGATAGGCATTATTATCACGCACCACCACCTCCTCACCCACCACCACCTCCTCGCCCACCACCACCTCCTCCTCGCCCACCACCACCTCCTCGCCCACCACCACCTCCTCCTCGCCCACCACCACCTCCTCCTCGCCCACCACCACCTCCTCCTCGCCCACCACCACCTCCTCCTCGCCCACCACCACCTCCTCCTCGCCCACCACCACCACCTCCTCGCCCACCACCACCTCCTCGCCCACCACCACCTCCTCGCCCACCACCACCACCTCCTCGCCCACCACCACCTCCTCGCCCACCACCACCACCTCCTCGCCCACCACCACCTCCTCGCCCACCACCACCTCCTCGCCCACCACCACCACCTCCTCGCCCACCACCACCTCCTCGCCCACCACCACCTCCTCGCCCACCACCACCTCCTCGCCCACCACCACCTCCTCGCCCACCACCACCACCTCCTCGCCCACCACCACCTCCTCGCCCACCACCACCTCCTCGCCCACCACCACCTCCTCGCCCACCACCACCTCCTCGCCCACCACCACCTCCTCGCCCACCACCACCTCCTCGCCCACCACCACCTCCTCGCCCACCACCACCACTTTCATATTATTATCTAACTTCCTACATCTCCTTTATTGTATTATATGCTCTTGTATTATCCTTGCACCTCACCCACCACCACCCCTTTCCTGCACAGTTCGACCATGGTGGCTCGGGACTCAGTGACCAGCAGCTTCGGGCAGTGGCGGGGCTGGAGGACATGCAGCACTTCAAGAAGGTGCTGGCCCCTATCATGGTGCCTCGGGTCGTGGGCACCGAGGGTCACACCAAAGTCAGGCAGGTCGGTACCTCTACTATATATCCCCCCACATGTATATAGTATCTTTTTAATTAGTACGTAACTTCATTTCATTTTTCCTGTTCGTATACTTGTGTGTGTGTTTTTTTTTTTTTTTTTTTTTTTATTATATTATATTTTGTTATTATTATTATTATTATTATTATTTTTTTTATTTTTTTTTTTTATAATACTGTACGCCATCGGGGAAAGTAAAATTATTTATTATATTATTATTATTAACACCAAAGTCAGGCAGTTCAGTCACTCTATACCTTGTTTTAGGTTATATTATGGCCGAGTTATATTTACGGCATATTTATATTACTTTATATTTATCTTTCAGGGTTGTGTGTCGGGGGGGGGGGGGGGAGTGATTTATAATAAAAAAATACTTTTATCATACCCGTGACTGTATAAGTGTATATATGAGAAAATGGCATGGACTCAGTCGTCAGGTAGTTAGTGCGGAGTCAATAGGGAGTTTAAAAGAGGCTGGACAATTTCATGGATGGGGATGAAAGGTGGATGTAGGTAGTGTTAAGTAACGGGAACTAGTCGATTTCTTTGAACAAGGCAAAAATTCCATGCTATTTTAAGGTCTCCTGCTTAAAATGATGCCTCTGTTTACCTGATAATAGGGTTAACTATGATAAAATACAGTTGGAATTAAGAAGAAGCATAGTATTCCCTTCTCCTGGCATCAAATATCAGTCAGTAAGCAGCAAGGGGGCAGGATTTTTGCCTCGTTAAAAAAAATAGACTATACCACGTGTAGGTCTCGCGGCCTCTTGTAGCTTCCTTATTTTCTTATGTTAAAAATGTTTGATCTTTCAGCACCTTGTGAACACCATGAATGGCTTGGGCTGGACGGTGGAGGAGGATGGCTTTGACAGCAACACTCCCGTGGGCCGCAAGAGGTTCACTAACGTGGTGGCCACGCTGAACCCCGAGGCGCCCCGTCACCTGGTGCTGGCCTGTCACTACGACTCTAAGCTAGTCCGCGAGGGCCAGTTTATCGGTGCCACGGACTCTGCAGTGCCGTGTGCCATGCTGCTGAATCTTGCCTGGGTGATGCGGGACGCTCTCACACAACACAACAAGACGGTGAGTGGCTCTTTTGGGCAGGGTCGTTTCGTACTATGTATATGCGAACTACGTGGCTGCACAGGGCCCCCGAAGCCACCAAGGGGCCCCCGAAGCCACCAAAGGGCCCCCGAAGCCACCAAGGGGCCCCATGCTGCCATTATTTTTTTATTATTTTTAGAATCTAGTCTATTTTCTTCTTAAAGTACACCAGATTGATGCATTTAGATATTAAAGACGTGTCCCCGGACCACCTTAGAGGGCTTGGAATCTCCCTCCATAGTTTTACATAAGAGAGCCCCCAAAAGGCTTGAAACGGCACTGGTTTTGGGTAGTGTTTACATGTCTTTATCATGTTCTTAGATACTACAGCGTTAAGAAATCTGAAGCAAACTTAACAAGATGGTGAATGGCTCATTATATTTCAGGGTAGTGTTAATAAAGATGTCTTGATTATGTTCTTAGATATTACTGCGTTAAGAAATCTGAAGGTTTGCATCAGGAGACTGGCCAAAAGCTAAGACCCAGGGACCCTATACTACAGAAGACTTGGCAATGCTAGAATATGTGAGACTAGAACATTTATTGCAGGACTTACATTAGCTGCTAGGAAGGGAGGGAAAGACATATACAATCTGAACATGAAGGGAAACAAGACGAAGCAATATCTCTCTCTCTCTCTCTCTCTCTCTCTCTCTCTCTCTCTCTCTCTCTCTCTCTCTCTCTCTCTCATTGCTTTGTTTATAGTGTTTGAGGCGAAGGTCAAAGGTGAAAAGAAGAAAGAACAAGAAGTATAAACAAGAAGAACAAGAAAAAGGTCTGATATCAGGAGAAAAATACCGCCAGGCTGCACCCCGAGAAAAAGAAGAATCTTACAGAAGCAACGGAAGGTCACATCAAGAAGTATGAACGGAACACTATCACTCCCCCTGCCGTTATCAGAGAGAGGCCAAGGTGGTGATGGTGGTGGTCAAGGGCCGAGGGACAGGTGGGAGCAGTACCAGAGCTGGATAAAGCATCTGTCATATCCCTCTCGGCCACCAAGGCATCAGGCAAATCCAGTGTTGTTCAGACAGTGGAAGGAAGTACAAGGTGTCATTTGTTCCCACTGTTGTGAGTAGTACTGTATTTAATATTGTATTTTAAGAAGCTAAGAATCATAGGAACATAGAAAATAAGGAAGCTACAAGAGGCCGCGAGACCTACACGTTTAATGTTTTTGAAGAAGCTAAGAATCATAGGAACATAGAAAATAAGGAAGCTACAAGAGGCCGCGAGACCTACACGTTTAATGTTGTTTTTTAAGAAGCTAAGAATCATAGGAACATAGAAAATAAGGAAGCTACAAGAGGCCGCGAGACCTACACGTTTAATGTTGTTTTTTAAGAAGCTAAGAATGATAAGAACATAGAAAATAAGGAAGCTACAAGAGGCCGCGAGACCTACACGTTTAATGTTGTTTTTTAAGAAGCTAAGAATCATAGGAACATAGAAAATAAGGAAGCTACAAGAGGCCGCGAGACCTACACGTTTAATTTGTTTTTTAAGAAGCTAAGAATATAAGAACCATAGAAAATAAGGAAGCTACAAGAGGCCGCGAGACCTACACGTTTAATGTTGTTTTTTAAGAAGCTAAGAATCGTAGAACATAGAAAATAAGGAAGCTACAAGAGGCCGCGAGACCTACACGTTTAAGTTTTTTTTTTAAGAAGCTAAGAATCATAGAACATAGAAAATAAGGAAGCTACAAGAGGCCGCGAGACCTACACGTTTAAGTTTTTTTTTTAAGAAGCTAAGAATCATAAGACCATAGAAAATAAGGAAGCTACAAGAGGCCGCGAGACCTACACGTTTAATGTTGTTTTTCAAGAAGCTAAGAATGATAAGAACATAGAAAATAAGGAAGCTACAAGAGGCCGCGAGACCTACACGTTTAATGTTGTTTTTTAAGAAGCTAAGAATCGTAAGAACATAGAAAATAAGGAAGCTACAAGAGGCCGCGAGACCTACACGTTTAATGTTTTTTAAGAAGCTAAGAATCATAAGAACATAGAAAATAAGGAAGCTACAAGAGGCCGCGAGACCTACACGTTTAATGTTGTTTTTTAAGAAGCTAAGAATCGTAAGAACATAGAAAATAAGGAAGCTACAAGAGGCCGCGAGACCTACACGTTTAATGTTGTTTTTTAAGAAGCTAAGAATCGTAAGAACATAGAAAATAAGGAAGTTATAAGAGGCCGCGAGACCTACACGTTTAATGTTGTTTTTTAAGAAGCTAAGAATCGTAAGAACATAGAAAATAAGGAAGCTACAAGAGGCCGCGAGACCTACACGTTTAATGTTGTTTTTCAAGAAGCTAAGAATGATAAGAACATAGAAAATAAGGAAGCTACAAGAGGCCGCGAGACCTACACGTTTAATGTTGTTTTTCAAGAAGCTAAGAATGATAAGAACATAGAAAATAAGGAAGTTATAAGAGGCCGCGAGACCTACAAGTGGTAGTTCCTGTCTATGTACTGTATAGTTCCTCATATATGTACTCTCCTTCCTCCTTATATATGTACTGTTCTCCTCCTTATATATGTACTGTTCCTCCTTATATATGTACTGTTCCTCCTCCTTATATATGTACTGTTCTCCTTATACATGTACTGTTCCTCCTTATATATGTACTGTTCCTCCTCCTTATATATGTACTGTTCTCCTCCTTATACATGTACTGTTCCTCCTTATATATGTACTGTTCCTCCTTATATATGTACTGTTCCTCCTCCTTATATATGTACTGTTCTCCTTATACATGTACTGTTCCTCCTTATATATGTACTGTTCCTCCTCCTTATATATGTACTGTTCTCCTTATACATGTACTGTTCCTCCTTATGTATGTACTGTTCCTCCTCCTTATATATGTACTGTTCTCCTCCTTATACATGTACTGTTCCTCCTTATATATGTACTGTTCCTCCTCCTTATATATGTACTGTTCTCCTCCTTATACATGTACTGTTCCTCCTTATATATGTACTGTTCCTCCTTATATATGTACTCTGGAAATGCTATATGGAAAATGTAAGCTAGAAAATAACAAAACTATCTTAGTGAGGGAAGGGGTGGAAGGAGAGCTTATGTTTGAAAGATATTTATACATATTGAATTGTGTAGAATTATAAGTTCCATCATGATTGAAGGTTAAGGAATACAAGTTGAAGTTCCCAAACTTGGCATCCCAAGACTCGGCAACACCCAAAACTCGGCTATGGTTCCGGATTTTCCAAAACACGGCAGAACACCCAAAACCCTGGGCGTAGTTGCCGGGTCGGCCGCTGGGTGCCACCACACTAGGCCGCTTGGTTTCTCCCGCCGATTTGTTTGTTGTTATTGTTCAGTGGTGTTGTGACTGTAGAGTTGTGTACACTGTTATTTTGTGTACTTCTACAAGTCTGTTATTGGTATTATGGCTCCCAAACGTCCAGGATTTTTTTTCATGTGATTTTCATGCTTTTTCCCCTTAATATATCTACGTTCTAAAAGTCAGAAAATTCCATTACTCGGCTCGGCGCTGGTCCCGAGGTTGCCGAGTTTGGGAACTTCAACCTGTAGTTTAGGTTTATATAATACTTTAGATATTTTTTAGGGATATATTTTTGATCTACCATAACATTTGTTTTAGGAGAAGGACATCTAAGTGTTTTTTTTTCATTTATCAGGGAAAAAAAATAAAAAATATTAAGCCTTGTTTTTTTTTCAGCAATCGGTAAAAAAATCTAAAAAAAAAAAAGTCATGTTTTCAGCAATCGGAAAAAATACATTAATAATAATCCTTACGTTTTCTTTTCAGCAATCTGACTTGACCCTGCAGTTCATCTTCATTGACGGGGAGGAGGCGTTCCGGCAGTGGTCCAGCACAGACTCCCTGTACGGGGCGCGGCACATGGCGGCTAAACTGAGGCTCAGGACTACCCGCGCAACAACGAGTTCAGCACCAACCAGCTCCATCGCATGGTACGTCAACTCTCATTTTCTCAGGGGATGCCGATTTTAGGGGCCGGAGTGACTGGGGGCCGGAGTGACTGGGGGCCGGAGTGACTAGGGGCCCGGAGTGACTAGGGGCCGGAGTGACAAGGGGCCGGAGTGACAGGGGGCCGGAGTGACTAGGGGCTGAGAGTGACTAGGGGCCGGAGTGACTAGGGGCCGGAGTGACAGGGGGCCGGAGTGACAGGGGGCCGGAGTGACAGGGGGCCGGAGTGACAGGGGGCCGGAGTGACTGGGGGCCGGAGTGACTGGGGGCCGGAGTGACAGGGGGCCGGAGTGACAGGGGCCGGAGTGACAAGGGGCCGGAGTGGAGTGACTAGTTTCGATTACAGGATGGATATAGCCTTGTTAGAATCAGTGCAGAGAAGGATGACCAAAATTATTCAAGGGATGCGTAATTTTAGTCATGAGAAGAGATTGAAGCTATTAAAATTTCACTCATTTGAGAAGCGTAGAGTAAGGGGCGATCTGATAGAAGTTTTGAAGTGGATAAAGGGATACAATAAAGGAGAGGTAGGAAAAGTCTTATGGCTATTAACCAGGGTAGAAGCAGAAGTAATGGATTCAAGCTGGAAAAGCATTGATTTAAATAGAAAATAGGGAAAAACCAGTTCACAAATAGGATCAATCATCAATCATTGGGGGCATACGCCTGGGGGGACGTCGCCTCGCCCACCCTACGACGCCACTCCCGAGGGTCACCACGCGCGAGTTCCCATGCAGGCTCCTTTCCCATATCAAGCAGCTCTCGACAAGAAACATCAACTTGCCCCAGCCACGAGCCTTGTGGGCGCCCCCTTGGCCTCCTCCACGCCGGATTGTCTCTTACAGATACAACCCGATGGGAAGGATCGGTTTCAGGGTAGCGTGCCACATGCCCATATAGCCGAAGTTGGCGCTGACAGACTATGCAGTAATAGGCCTCGATTCAGTCTCACGGTGCAATCGCTGATTTGACACGTAATCATCCCAGCGATACCCCATGATTCTGCGAAGACACTTATTACCAAAGGCATTGATTCGTCTCTTCAAGTCACTATTTAGTGTCCAAATAGGATGGTGAATGTTAAAAGGAGTCTGGATAATTTCATGGATGGGAATGAAAGGTCGATGCAGGTAGTATTAAGTAACAGGAACTACTACCATGTTTATGTCTCCCAGCCTCTTGTAGCTTCCTTATTTTCTTATGTTCTTATTTTCAGGACTTGTTTATCCTACTTGATCTTTTGGGAACTGCTGACGTGAAGTTCTACAATTACTTTGACGACACGAGCCGCTGGTATCTGCGTATGGTTTCCTACGAACGCCGCCTCACAGAGATGCAACTCCTCCACGTCCGGAAAAACTACATCTTCCAAAACAGTGAATTGTTTAACTCTGGCATTCAGGACGACCACATCCCCTTCCTTGAACGAGGTCAGTGGCCGAGCCGATTCTATGAAGTAAGGTTGTTCTTTTTACTGCTAATGCCATTTTCATGTGCTAATTTTCTTATGCTCTTACATGTAGTAGAGGAAGAAGGGAAGGAGGGAGGAGGAGGGGAGAGGGGAAGGATAAGGATAAGGATAAGGATAAGGAAGGAGGTGGGACAAACAAGGAAGAGAGGAGAGAGAAAGAGAGGAGAGGAAATGGAAGGAGGAAGAACTTTTTTTTTTTTTTTTTTCCTTCCATCCTTCGCTTTGTATACAATCCTTCTTCAGAGTCCTTCACGGGCCTCTTCGCTCCTTCACGCATCCTACAGGAGTCTTGGGAGGGCATTAAAAGTCTCACAGGATTGCTATAGTATTCCTAGGTTTTTATAAGTATGTACTTTGACAATCGCATGGGTGGCTCAAATAGGGATTAATAGTAATATTACTAATACTGAAAATATTAATACTGATCGTTGTATTGAAGTAATGATTAATCTAGCAATGTCTATCGTATTTTTATGTCTTGTAGTAAGTTTTGTCTAATTTGTGATTTTTAAGGAATATCTGGAAGTATCATGTCATTGTGAATTGGCTGAAATAGGGACTTTTAATCACTGTAACTGAAAACTTACTCCAGATTCGTGTTCAGCATGCCCGATAAGTGCTAGGAACAAATTTTCAAGCAAATAAATTTTTCAAAAAATATTGCAAAATTTGCAAGGGATTTGCCTTGATTTTTTATTTTAAATCACTTTTTTTTTAATAACTAAAAAACTATGGCAGATAAATGCAGGATGAATAGAGAAGTAAATATGAAGTAGATCACGGGCTATCATTTGGCGTAAAGTAAAAAAATATTGATTGGTAAATAACCGAGAAAATAGCATTTTCGTACATTTATACAAAATATCAATTTTCTCGTCAAACGTGAGGTGTTTTGACAAACCGATTACTGCATCATGTAGAACACCTCAAGATATACCTTTGTTACTTCGATAAGTTTTCTTCTACGACTCATAGTTTTTGGCAAAATAAGGAAAACCTGATTTTCGTCAATTTTGGAATATTTATCAGTAGCCAGAAATCCAAAGAATTTTTTTTTCGATAAATAATTGGAAATGGCGGGGATACAATTGTAGATCCATCCATTTACAATAACTTTTGATGGGTAAGTGTTGCTGTGTGAGAAACAAGTTGTGAGCTGAACGCGTTATAGTAAATATATGAGTTTATAATTCAGAAACCGTTCAGGATAGGTCAGTGTAGACGCGAGACAAGTGTTGCCACCTCAGTGTAGGGGAAGGGACTAACTCTATATGATTTTCACGCATATTAATATATCAAGCTTCTAGTTTAAAGCAGTTTTACTTTGAAAATCTCAAGTTAGACTGAACCTAAGAACAAAAACTAGAAATTGCAACCCAGCATATTTTATTAACATCTACATACATGCATACATACATACATACATAGATACCTTAACATTTCCATTATAATACCCGCCTCCATAACAAGAAAATAATACTCAAATTAAAAGGTATATAACTGCATTAAAAAACTCCTTTAAAAGTTAAATGGTGTGGCAATAACAGAACTCTTGCAATATATATGAGAGAGAGAGAGAGAGAGAGAGGGAGATCATTATAATCAATGCATATCTAGTGTTCTATTGTACGTATTATATTCTCAGTGCCTTGGTTACTACTTAAAAATCTTTCCTTTTAAATAACCTTGTGTAGGTCTCACAGCCTCTTGTAGCTTCCTTATGTTGTTATAATCTGCCTACAGGGGTCCCAGTGTTGCATCTGATCCCCGTGCCGTTCCCCAAAGTGTGGCACAAAAACTCTGATCACGAGGGGGCCCTTCACTACCGCACCATCGAGACCCTCAACAAGATCATGCGTACTTTTGTCGCAGACTACCTCCACATGGTCATATAGGAAATCGCCCGGAAACAGCCCTTCATGATGACCTGTAATTCACCCCACCGAGGTATTCTACGTAAAAATTATTCTTATTTGTCGTATTTGCCGGTGTGTGTAAGACTTAACCCTCGCACAAGACACTTCCCAGTTTGTTATTAGTACGGTTTCATCATATCAGGCGCCTAGAATTGAAACGGCACAAGCGCCACTTTTAAAAAACTGAGAAAAATGTAAACAAACCCCATTACAATATCTTCATTTGTTGCTGATTTACTTTGAAAACACTTTAGGTGCATTTTTTTCATTGATAAAAAGTGGCGCTTGTGCCGTTTCATATCTTGATTTTCTTAGATTAAACTTTAAGCGCGTTTTTCTCAGTGTTTTAAAAGTGGCGCTTGTGCCGTTTCAATTCTAGGCGCCTGATATACTTATTGATATGTTAAACCCTTCACGCCCAGATCTTTCCTTGGCTATATAAAATTGTCTTGTTAGCCATAAAATTACGAAAAGTGACTAAATATACCACATTTACTAGTGGACAAGGGTACTAAACAGGTCGTAGCTATAAAATATTGCTTATATTCACTAAAATACGTCGAATGGTAGTCAAATTACAATGGAAATTACGTTCTGGGCCTCAAGGGATTAACAATAAACCAGTTTTTTTTCTACGTGTGGAAGTAAAAATGTCTTACACGCCGGGGAATACGGAAAATTGTGGAGTAATTTGTACGGCATGCTCTTGGTTAGATCAATACGAATTTCATATTTTATTTATTTACAATTACAAAAGTGATATAGCTTATGTGAGGCGCTTATTTCAGAAAGTCGATAAGCGCCACAAAGTAAAAACTGAGGAAATGGCTTCAAAGTTTTTCTGCTGTGTTCAAAATGTCGTATCTTTTAACCCCTTCACACCCAGATTTTTCCTTTGCAATAAATCATCATCTGTTGTTAGCCATAAAATTAAGAAAAGTAACTTAATATACCAGATTAGTTAGTCAATAAGGATACTAAACAGGTCATATCTATTACATGTTGCTTATATTGGGAAAAAAAATTGTCTAATGGTACCCAAATTACAATGGAAATTACGTTCTGGGTCTCGAGGGGTTAAGGGGAGCGTCACACAAAGCGTCACACGAATATTTCCGGAAATATTCGTGTGACGCTCCCCTTAAAAGATATGACATTTTGAACATAGAAAAACTTTGAAGACATTTTTTTAGTTTTTTATTGATGGCGCTTATTGACTTTCTGAAAGAAGCGCCTCGTGTGTTATGTTTGTTTATTCCCCCCAGCAGATCATCATTGCTGTGTTCTGGACAACTTATAACTGATGGACCAAATTATATTAGGATTATAATGACTCGAGATCTTTATTGGCGACTTAATGTAACCTCTTTATTGATGGTGACCTGATGTGACCTCTTTATTGATGGTGGACCTGATGTGACCTCTTTATTGATGGTGGACCTGATGTAACCTCTTTATTGATGGTGACCTGATGTGACCTCTTTATTGATGGTGGACCTGATGTGACCTCTTTATTGATGGTGACCTGATGTGACCTCTTTATTGATGGTGACCTGATGTGACCTCTTTATTGATGGTGACCTGATGTGACCTCTTTATTGATGGTGGACCTGATGTGACCTCTTTATTGATGGTGGACCTGATGTGACCTCTTTATTGATGGTGGACCTGATGTGACCTCTTTATTGATGGTGGACCTGATGTGACCTCTTTATTGATGGTGACCTGATGTGACCTCTTTATTGATGGTGGACCTGATGTGACCTTTATTGATGGTGGACCTGATGTGACCTCTTTATTGATGGTGACCTGATGTGATGTGAGATTCCGGTTCTAATCAGATGGGATGTCGTGAAGTGATGTTCAACGACACTTGTGTACTTAAAATTAATGATAGCTATTTTCATTCCTGGATATCAATATATTATTTTTTCACTTAAATTCTCTCTCTGTGTCTGTCTCTTTGCAATGGTAAGCAGAAATTGTATTATCTTAGACAGATTAATTTCTTAAGAAATTTAGGATTCCTGCAAATAGCTTTTTTTTTAATGATAGTTATTTTCATTCCAGAACATAAATATATTATTTTTTTCACTTGAATTCTGTCTCTTAACCCTCTCACGCACGTGACGCGATTCCCGTCAAAACGGGCCTGTCTACATCTGAGCTTTTGACGCGACTTGTAAAAATTGGCAAAAAATAAAGTATTTATCAGAATCGCGTCACGGATCCAAGCTAGACCTATAAAATAAAATAATTAACTCTCGTGAGAGTGGATTTGAAATGATAAGGGCTTGTGTCTCAGTTTCCTATCGGCAGGCAGCCTGTGAGCGCGGGCTGTTGTCCCTTTAAAACTTGTCCCGAGCTGGCCATACTGGCCATATGAAAATTATAATGGTAGCGTTGGAATCCTCATAAAAATCCACTTTTATTGCCATATAAACCATAAAAAGTTGACTCGGGAAGTTTTGAGCTACGAAGTGGTGAACGTAAGTATTTCTTATTTCTCTTTACTCAATGTTTTTTTCGGAGTCGGTAAATTCTGCTATTTATTTGCATTTCTTGTTATTTTTTTCTTTCATAAGGCAGAATAATCTCTTGCAAAACCAATGATATATAATAATGCCAGGAAAAAAGAATACACGTTGGTGAAATTGACAACATAAAAAAAAAAAATCGCCGCACAGTCAGGCCATTTCGCGGGGCCCCTCAGCGAGCCCCAGACGGATGTCGCAGTGGACGGAGAAACTTATTAAACTTTTCGTGCGTGAGAGGGTTAAGTCTTAAAAGGCATTCCTTTACTTAAATTACTTTCTTTACTTACATTTACTTATTGATTGATTGATTGATAGGTATCTAATCATCCCAACATGTCTCGGAAGCATTAGCATTATTGGGCTAAAGCTGTACTGAATAAAATGCTCTATACAATGCTGTGAAGTACTCTGTATAAACAAGAGTATTGTTCAACTTAATACTATAAATCCCAGGAATGAATTATATTTATAAGTAAGGGAGCTCTTGAAGTTGGAAATCATTTTTTATATATATATTTTTTATTCCAGCAGTTATAAATTACAGATGGCTTACAAGGTGTATAAGATAAGGCAGTAAGTGTTCAGACAATTGAGTGATGACTAATTTAGAACTTGGACAAGAGTACTGTTGGACTTAAAACCCAGGAATGAATGATGTTTATAAGTCAGGGAGCTCTTGATTGAAGTTTGAAAGCATTACAATGACTATTAGAAGTGATAAAACTGTATGAATTAAGTATGGATTCACGCTGACTGGACCTCGGGCACAAACCTTAACACGGTACTTACACATTATACTTATACAACTCCTACAAATGATCTTATATAACTGATACAAATGATTATGGATGATCAATATATTTTGTGTAGCCGTTATAATTGAGGATATATACAGTGATTTACTTTAACCACAGATGCAAGGCACAAACAGCACGGTACTTACACATTATCCTTATACAACTCGTACAAATGCATGTTATGAATGATCAATATTATTTGTGTAGCCGTGTTATAATTGAGGATATATACAGTGATTTACTTGAACCACAGATACAATTGTTATGAGATTATATTGAAAGGAATAAAACAATACTCCTTGTTCTCTAGTTGTGTATTTTCGTGTTCTCCAGTTCATTGTAGTCTAGGAATACTATTGGTTTTTATTTTGGCATCACTAAGTCATCGGCAGTAATATATAAAGGTGTTCTACGACTCTCTAACGCCCGTAACGAAAAGAAACTCGCCCAGGGGATGGCTGGTATAGAAGTCTCTCCTTTATTCCTGCCCTTACATTCCCTCATTCTAGCTTAAAGAAAGGGACCAGGGAGCATTCCAATCGGGGGAAAATTGCTGGGAGTGGTGTGGTGAATCGCTGGACAAGGTGATCTAATAACTCTTATCCGAAGCGAGAAACTCCGCACAAATAAAGTCAAATTCTTGGAGACACTTGAAAATTTACCTGTAAAGTGGAATGATAAATACATCCAATTATTCACCTTAAATTCTTGAGAAGGAAACTATCACATTCCCAGAGTGAGGTGACCATCTCTGGGAAGGCGGCGAGGTCACAGGCGTCTTCGAGGACCGCCCATCGGTAGGCCACGTGCTCTTGGGACAGCATGACGGGAGCCTCGCTGTTCATCAACTCTGCCGCCCTGTACACCACAGTCTTGGGTCTGTTGTTTACCGTGTACTGTAAGAACATAAAAAAATACTAGACTCGTACACACATACATATAATACATTTATGCATACTTTTTTTATCTATGCCTATAGCGCCTGTAGGCAGTGGTGACCCAGGGCTCGGATGGTAGGCCCTGGAGGTTCCCTTGAGGGCTGTGATGGTTGGCCCTCGCCCGTAGTGGCGCAGGCAGGATTTTTATAGTGACGCCTGTGATCAGAGGCTCATGCCGCCCCCCTGTGTCCTCCCATGCACTCGCAATCGAAGGTAGAGTTAATGGGCAGGGCATGTAGGTGTTCTTAGGCCACTCGACGGTGCAGAAAGATTTTGGTTTTCTTCGAACTCGGGTCATCGAGAACGCCACTCGGAGACGCTAACCACTTTGCTACCGCCTTCCCAAATATATACATACATACATACATACATAAAAAAACATACATGCAAACATACATAGTACATAAGAATATAAGAAAATAAGGAAGTTACAAGAGGCCGTGAGACCTACACGTGGTAGTTCCTGTTACTTAAAACTACCTACATCCACCTTTCATCCCCATCCATGAAATTATCCAGCCTCCTTTTAAAGCTCCCTAATGACTGCACTAAATACCTGACGACTGAGTCCATGCCAATCATTTACCACCCTATTTGTGAAGTAAATACTGTACTCTGGAGGAACACTTAGTACTATTCTAACTGTACATAAGCACATACATAACGTACATAACTTTCATAGCACAACTGAAACATTCCATTAATATCTATATGACTATATCTTTTTTCATCATTTTTCTGTAACGTCAGATTTTCCCATAATGTCTTATTGAGGTTAGACGGTCGATGATACGCTTCCAATTATATTGTCGGCGTTCATTTCAATTTGCGGCATGAGTTTTACACCCCAGATGCTATTCCTGACAGGCATATATCATAACATCATCATCTTTCATTTAACATCATATTTCCCATACTGTCTGATAAGAACATGAGAAAATAAGGAAGCTACAAGAGGCTGGGAGACCTACACGTGGTAGTTCCTGTTACTTAACACTACCTACATCCACCTTTCATCCCCATCCATAACACTGTCCAGCCTCCTTTTAAAACTCCCTATTGACTCTGCACTAACTACCTTGAGGATGTTAGACGGTTGACGATACGCTTCCAACTACCCTTTATCCATCTCTATCCTTATGTATCTATATCATGATAACACTACATTATACATATGTAGTATTTGAAGTGAATCAAAATCCTTACAATAGCTGACAGTAGCATTACATATATATCATGAAGTGAATCAGTCCTTACAATAGCTGACAGTACATTACATATATATCATGAAGTGAATCAGTCCTTACAATAGCTGACAGTAGCTACTTGAGCCTACCTTGAGAACACTTTGGAAACCTCGTACCACAGCGAGGTCCTCCTCCTTAAGACCTGCCTCCTCCTCGGTCTCCCTGAAGGCAGCCTGCCAATCATTCTCCCCGGGGTCTACGTGGCCTGCAGTCCATTAAAAAGAATAAATATGATGACTATACATATAAGAGTACAGGATGAAGTTCCCAAACTCGGCAACCTCGGGACCAGCGCCGAGCCGAGTAATGGAATTTTCCGACTTTTAGAACGTAAATATATTAAGGGGAAAAAAAGCATGAAAATAATAACACCAATAACAGACCTGTAGAAGTACACAAAATAACAGTGTACACAACTCTACAGTCACAACACCACTGAACAATAACAACAAACAAATCGGCGGGAGAAACCAAGCGGCCTAGTGTGGTGGCACCCAGCGGCCGACCCGGCAACTACGCGCCGGGTTTTGGGTGTTCTGCCGTGTTTTGGAAAATCCGGAACCATAGCAGAGTTTTGGGTGTTGCCGAGTCTTGGGATGCCGAGTTTGGGAACTTCAACCTATATTAATAATCATTGCCTGGCTGTGTCTTCTCGTATCTTTCTGATCACAAATGAACCATGATTTTCGGTAGTAATTCCAGCTTAACCCCTCGAGATCCAGAACGTAATTTTATTGCAATTTGGGTACCATTAGACATTTGATTAGTGATTATACGCAATATTTTATAGATATGACCTGTTTCATATCTTTGTCCATTAACTAATTTGGTATATTTAGTTAGTTTTCGTAATTTTATGTAGCAATGTTTTATAGATATGACCTGTTTAGTATCCTTGTCCATTAACTAATTTGGTATATTTAGTTAGTTTTCGTAATTTTATGGCTACAACCTACATTTATATAGCCAAGGAAAGATCTGGGCGTGAAGGGGTTAAATACATGGATTTCAAAACACAATTAGGAACAAACCTATAAAGAATGACCTAGAAACATAAAGGTTAGTTAAGTGGGTCACCTCTATAAATGTATAGCATTATATATACAGGAGAACCTCGTTTATCCGGCACCCTCGGGGGGGGGAGCGCATGCCGGATAACTCATTTTGCCGTTGTTTTGAGAGTTACTCTTATGGAATCCCCCAAAATCCCTTTTTTTTTTTTTTTTTTTTTCCCCCATCACAAGGAACTGGCCAAGGGCACAACAAAAATGGGTAACACAAAGGCCGCTTAGTTGCCAGTCCCTATAAAGAAGACAGTCAGAGAATAAAATAAAAAAGTGGGGTGAGCCAATTTAGTGAGGGAGGTGTCTTGTTACTCTTCTTGTGAAAAGATGTAAGTCATAGGAAAGTGCAAAAACAGAAACAGGAAGAGAGTTCTAGAGTTTATCAGTGGGGAAAAAAAAAAAAAAAAAGCCTGGGTCGATTAGTGCCGTTGTTTTGAGGCTGCCGTTGTTTTAAATGCCGGTTAAACGAGGTTCTCCTGTATATGACTACCATGATTAAGCATATATTTTTTTCTTAAAGTACGTGTTATTTAGTATCCTGTGCTTTGAAGACTGTTACTACAGCCAAATTCCCAACATCCGACCTCCAAACATCTGACTTGTCCAAACAACCGACTTTTTTCACCACCACATTGTGTCTTGTTTTGGGCATTTATTTGACTTTCTACAGTGAATAATGTCGTCTACAAGTGCTAAACGTAGGCGTGTTGTGTTGAACATTGAACAGAAAGTGAGTATTATAAGGAAAGTAGAACAAGGTATTCCTAGACAAGATATAGGTCGGGAATTTAACATCGGCAAGACGACTGTGGTGGACATTTTAGGTACATCCGAACATCCGACTATTCCAATCATCCGACCTACCTTCGGTCCCCCCAAGGTCGGATAATTAATACTTAGCTGTAGTACTGTACTTAATTTCTTGAAGCTCATACGACATTGATCCAACTATATTCACATAATCTGGATTTTTTTTTCTCCTAAAGTACAAGTGTTATTTAGTTTTCTATGCTTTGAAGACTATTACTATAAAAAAAATTGTACCATATCGATTTTTTGAAGCTCGTACGATATTGTTTCAACTATCTTGACATAATCTGGAGGTGACGAGGCAGAATATAGTACGTATAATAATAAGTATAATATAGTACGTATAATAATATATATAAGTACGTATAAGTATAATAATAATAAAAGTATATAATAATAAATAATATAATGTAAGTATAATATAGTATAATAATAAGGCCCATCACTGAGCAGCAAAGAAAATTAAAAAATATGAAAAATTAAAAATATATATAAAAAAAAAAAAATTATATATAAATAAAAAAATATAAAACCCCCCCCCCAAAAAAAAAAATCTATATATATATATAAAAAAAAAAAAAAAAAAAAAAAAAAAAAATTGTGATGCGAACCTTTGGGTGGCGTCCAGTGGGCCTCTTTCCTCGAGGACTGCAGCAGGAGGTATTCCACTCCCGAGGCGGCCCGGCGGAATATGATCAGCCCGGCGGCTTTGACCTCTCCACTCATGCTGCTCTGCCTGACCAGGGGACGAGTTCAAAGTTAGTCTTAAACATACAAGCCGAAGTGGTTCAAAGGATACAATAAGGGAGATGTAGGAAATAGAGAAGGTCAAATAGGAAATAGTAGGCCCGGAATAACGGTGAATAGAATAAGGAAGCAGCAGATAATAAGATGACAGGTTGAAAGTTACTGAGTGAAAAGCCATAGAACACATGCATTAACCCCTTCACGCCCAGATCTTTCCTTTGCTATATAGAATTGTCTGTTGTGAGCCATAAAATTACAAAAACTAGATTAATACACCAAATTAGTTAGTGGACAAGGATACTAAACAGGTCATATCTATAAAATATTGGTTATATTCACTAAAAATCGTCTAATGGCACCCAAATTAAATTGGAAATTACGTTCTGGGTCTCAAGGGGTTGAACATAGAAGCTTACGTGGATAAAGGGATACAATAAAGGAGAGGTAGGAAAAGTTCTTACGGATAATACCTACCTAATCAGGGGAGAACAAGAAGTAACTGATTCAAACTGGAAAAGCGTAGATTTAAAAACGAAATAGGGAGAAACTGGTTCACAAATAGGGTGGTAAATGATTGGAATGGACTCAGTCATCAGGTAGTTAGTGTGGAGTCATTAGGGAGTTTTAAAAGGAGGCTGGACAGTGTTATGGATGGGGATGAAAGGTGGATGTAGGTAGTGTTAAGTAACGGGAACGACCACGTGTAGGTCTCACAGCCTCTTGTAGCTTCTCTTATGTTCTTATGTTATCAGCAAGAGGCGAGTGTAAGCTAAACCCTGTGACAAAGGAGAAGTATGAGAAAGCCTTATAAAAGAGAACAGAAATGGATCTATGAAACAATTTAACCCCTTCACGCCCAGATCTTTCCTTGGCTATAAAAAAAATGTATGTTGTCAAGCCATAAAATTACGAAAAGTAGTTGAATATACCAAATTAGTTAGTGGACAAGGATACTAAACAGGTCATATCTATAAAACATTGCTTATATCTATTAAAATCGTCTAATGGTGGTCAAATTACAATGGAAATTACGCTCTGGGCCTCAAGGAGTTAAGAGGTCAATTTCCAGATGAACACCGAACTTCCTTTGGCGGACGAAACTATTTTTTCTGGCGAGTTTTGATGTGTTTTTAATTAAGCTACTAACCGTTTTCGTCGCAAAATCACTTTTTTTTTTTTTTTTTTTATCTACAAAAAAACAACAACAACAACATTGAACCTAACCGAACCTATACCTAACCTAAGCTATACCTAACATAACCTAATCGATACCTAACCTAACCTTTACCTAACTTAAAAAAAATAATAACAATTTGCGACAGAAATGGTTACCTAGCAGATTAATTCCACACCAAAACTCACCAGAAAAAAATAGTTTCGTCCACCAGAGTGAATTAGGTGTTCATCTGGAATAATACCCATAATATGACGGGTTGGATGTGCTGTCTTATATATATTGAAAGTTACTGACTGAAAAGCCATAGAACGCATGCATTATTATTATTATTATTATTATTATTTTTTTTTTACATCACAAAGGACTGGCCAAGGGCACAAAAAAAAATGGGTATCAAGTATCAAGTAAGTAACACAAAGCCCGCTGAGTTGCCAGTCCCTATAAGGAAGACAGTAAGAGAATAATATAAAAAAGAGGGATGAGCCAATTTAGTTCGAGAGGTGTCTTGTTACTCTTCTTTTGAAAAGATTTGTCATAGGAAAGTGGAAAAATAGAAACAGGAAGAAAATTCCAGAGTTTACCAGTGAAAGGGATGAAAGAGTAAAGATACTGATTAACTCTTGCATTAGGAAGATGGACAGAATAGGGATGAGAATGAGTAGAAAGTCTTGTGCAGCGAGGCCGCGGGAGGGGGGGGAGGCATGCAGTTAGCAAGTTCAGAGGAGCAGTGAGCATGAAAATAACAGTAGAAGAGAGCAAGAGAAGCAACATTGCAGCGGTGATTTAAAGATTGAAGACAGTCAGTCAGAGGAGAGGAGTTGATGAGACGAAAAGCTTTTGACTCAACCCTGTTTAGGAGAGCTGTATGAGTGGATCCTCCCCAAACATGTGAGACATACTCCATACATGGGCGGATAAGGCCCCTGTAGAGAGCAAGCAATTGGGAGGGAGTTAGTTAGTGCTGAAGTAGTAGTAGTAGTAGTAGTAGTAGTAGTAATAGTAGTAGTAGTAGTAGTAGTAGTAGTAGTAGTAGTAGTAGTAGTAGTAGTAGCAGTAGTAGTAGTAGTAGAGGCCGTGTGTTAAGGCAGTATAGGGGGAAAGGAAGTTCTTGAAGGCAATATAGCTTGGATTGGTATCCGGTCATTTCGCCCACATGTCAGTTCGTCCGCACCAAAAGGTCGTTTCGCCCAAAGTCAGTTCGCCCACTCGGTGGAGTCATTTCGCCCACATTAGATAACTCCTTTACTGTGCAACGCCAAGTTAGAGTTGGCGTCAAATGTAGGTTGGGGGTTGTAGTAAGTTCACTAAGTGGGAAATGGGATGTCCACTTCTTGGGATAATTATTATGTCTATCTTTTTATTCTTTTATTACAAAAGATAGAACTCTCCAAAATTAAGTCAGAATTATCAAATAAGTTCTCAGTCACACTCTCTCTGTGTAGACACTCTCACTCCAATGTAGAAGCAACTATGACATGCTAGACTTCTCCAGTATGGATAATTTGATGGGTACAAGGGATAAAGTAGGCTATCTGTGCAGTTATATATATGATGTAGTGAAATTATATACGTAAGGGATGTGTCACCCTAGTAGTCCTTGAGCCAACCGGCCATATTTTGAAGTGAATGCTCCGGCGGGGGGAGTAATTCTCATTATGATTTTCCATTAGGGCAATATCTCAGGTATCAGAAAATGCATGATGGACATCTGAGAACGGTAGCTTAGTGCCCGGATGGACGCCATCTTTGAAACCACCCAGCGCGAAAATGCCCATTTGGTGGGGTACATTGTTGCACGTGTATCTGGACTTCTATACTAGCTATCGATGTGCGGTTGACGACTAAATATACGTCCAATGTGTACCGTCTAAATAAAAAATAATATGAAGCATTTTGTTATAGATTAATTATTATAAAAATCAATTATCGAAAAAAAATCATATATTTTTGCTAAGGCGACCGAAATAGCATGGAAAGATGTCGATCGATATGGAAGAATCGTGCTCATGATGGGGAACTTCCATACCATCTGTAACTTCGTGTCGAGCATTGGGAAAATGTTTGGAGATGCAGGCCTTCGGGATGTAGCTGTTGAGTCAGGAGTAATCGCTGAAGGTTCCATCAACAGGGTTCTGGAAGGCAAGCAATACAACCGTGCTGTGCGACTCCACAAGTTGATGTACGAGGCACTAATGCGCATCATTTGGAAGGGCTTCCAGGTGTGGATAGAAAGCAATCATCCTGACAAGGGACCCCAGATTCGAAGCACTGACCTCAAAATTCGCAGCATCAAGGAGGATGTTTGCCACGAGACTCTCGCTGCTGCTCTCGATGATGATTCATGTGTACAGAGTTTTGACATGTTCGCGAAATACCTACATTTTCTGCGAACCAAACATGGAGACCTGGCTCGCTTCTGGATGATGTATATTGATATGGTAGAGACCCTGCTGGGGTTGATTCGTGCGGATAGAGAAGGCGACTGGATGCTTCACTTGGCTTGTGTCAGAAGAGTGATCCCTTGGTGTTTCGCAATGAACAAGGTGAACTATGCTAGATATCTACCAGTGTACTATGCACAGATGACGCAACTCCACGAAACATGCCCCGAGTTGTACAGGCATTTCAATCAAGGCTACTTCTCCGTACAGCTTAGACCAGGGAATCCATTTGCCAGAATCGCTGTTGATCAGACAACAGAAGAAACAGTCAACAAAGATACGCAAACAGCTGGAGGAACACGAGGTTTTAGTCTTCGACAAGGGGCTGTGTCACGATACTATCTAACTGCAGACAATCGGGCTGCTGCACTGAGGCAACTACGAGAAACTATCCTTGTGAATGGCAGCGACACATCTCACGCCAAGCACCCTGACTTGTCTTTTTCTCGCATCAAACGTGATGAGTCTGGCGTCACAGCTATCTGTGATCTACTGGAAAATGACTGGACCAATCCATTCGCCGATGATCTGTCATGTCTTCTCAGTATATCTATCGGAGCGGCTGCGAGGGAGGACGTTTCTAATGACCTACTCAACGCCCTGCAAAAGGGGGAAGCGGCGTATCAAAGCTTCCAGAAACGTCTTAAAGAGGGAACAGGCTTTTATGACCCAGTGAAGAAGCTAAACTTGAAGACCTTTGGTAAGATCAAGCAGAAAGTTGTGAAGGCCACAAACAAGGAGATCGTCCTGAGAGCTGACAGACAACTGTTTGCCACCATGATACTCATCGCCAAGACAAGGAACCTCGACATGCAACTTGTCCTTTGTCACCCACTAGGGCCGTTACCATGGTCTTTGGCAAACGTTGATGGGTCAATGAAAAAAACGAACAAAGTTGCACTTGCGAAACACATGGAAGGTCTTGTGGAACCAGCCGATAACGTTGACAAGCGAAGTGCAACAATAATTGATGCGATGGCTCTCATACAAAGATGCATGGCGAGAACGACACGTTCGAAGAACTATCTGACCGCATCCTTGCTGCAGCGCTTCACGCTGGTCAAGGCCAGTGAGCGCATCGATGTTGTCTTTGACACATACACAGAAGAATCCATCAAAGCAGCTGAGCGTGTGAACCGCGGTTCAAATGAAGGCATCAGTTTCAGCGAGATCGGACCCGCACACAAAATCATGAACTGGCGGCGTCTCCTTGCTTGCAGCCAGACAAAGGAGAAACTGGTTGTGTTTCTGGCGGAGTCGTGGAAACATGAAACAAATCGCGAAAAGCTAGGCAACAGAACACTGTATGTCACCTGTGGTGAAAAATGTCTGGTACTGACCCGCGATAGGTGGAAGTTGGTGCAAGCACTCGAATGTAGCCACGAGGAAGCAGACACGCGTATGTTTCTCCACGCAAAGCACGCCGCTACCCACTACAAGACGATCATCTTAGTGGCAGATGACACCGACGTTCTGATCATCAGTCTTCATCTCAGCAGAACCATCGATAGTCAGCTCTTCATCAGACGAGGAACAAAGGTTCGAGTCAGAATGATTGACGTTGGAAAGTTGGCTGCGGTATTGGGGTCTGGAGTTTGCAGTGCATTGCCAGGGCTTCATGCATGGAGGGGTGTGTGACACTGTTAGTGCTCTGGCTAGCCAAGGAAAGATAAAGGCTTTGAAGCTTGTGCAAGCGAATGATCTGTATCTTCAAGCATTCACAGATCTGGGATCTTCGTGGAATGTACCAACTGACGTCTTCAATAGCATTCAGGCCTTCACGTGTCAGCTGTACGCCAGGAACACGAAGATCGTCGGTGCTAATTCACTCCGTTATCACATGTTCTGTGCAAAGAAGGGCCAGATCGAATCTGGACAATTGCCGCCTTGTGAAGACTCCTTGATGCAGCATACGCTTAGGGCCAACTATCAGGCGGCTATCTGGCGACGCAGCCTTGAAAACCTGCCAGACGTCCCAGCACCATCAGCAGGACATGGCTGGGAACTCGATGATGGCGGTTCGCTCAAAATCCGATGGATGGCGGGTCTACCAGCTCCAGATGTCGTCTTGAATCTCATCTCATGCACATGCAGAAGGACGTGTCGACCGTCAGATTGCTCCTGCATACTGAATGGGTTGAAGTGCACTGTTGTGTGTAAGCTGCAGGGATGCTCCAACATGGTGCAGGATGATGCTATCGTGGCTCAGGATGCCAATGACTCTGATGGCGACTCTGATGATTAACTTTGTGTGCACTGTATATTGTATAGCATATGTTGTTCTCTATTATAATGCAGGCCAAATTGCCTGAAAATCTTTATAGACAGATAAACGGTTTAGCAAAATGTATAATTTGGAAGGTCATACCGGTGTTATTTGACTAAAACATGACATGTTCAATGATACCTCCGCTTGCTTATTAGGAATATACATCGTATGGTGTTAAAATCAGCTCCATACGTCTTTCCAAACTCTAGTAATGAATAATTAATATAATTGGCGGCCATTTTGAAATCCAAGATGGCCACCAAAGTGCAGATTTCCTATGTAACAATTTCCGCCTGCTTATTAGATATCGTATGGTGTTAAAATCCTCTCCGTACGACATTCCTAACTTGCGTTATCGTCAGAATAGATAATGCCAGCGGCGGCCTAAGTCATTTTATGCCTCTTTACATATATTTGTTGTAAACTCGTGGTGGATGATATGTTGTACTTGTTGAGTTATTTTTATAGACAGATAAACGGTGTAGCAAAATGCATAATTTGGAAAATCATACCAGTGTTGTTTCACTAAAAAAAAGTACAAGTCTAATAATAAATATTGAAAAATATATGATTTTTTTTCGATAATTGATTTTTATAATAATTAATCTATAACAAAATGCTTCATATTATTTTTTATTTAGACGGTACACATTGGACGTATATTTAGTCGTCAACCGCACATCGATAGCTAGTATAGAAGTCCAGATACACGTGCAACAATGTACCCCACCAAATGGGCATTTTCGCGCTGGGTGGTTTCAAAGATGGCGTCCATCCGGGCACTAAGCTACCGTTCTCAGATGTCCATCATGCATTTTCTGACACTTGAGACATTGGTCTAATGGAAAATCATAATGAGAATTACTCCCCCCGCCAGAGCATTCATTACTTTTGGTCTGGCTCAAGGACTATAGTAGATGTGTTTCGTTTGTTTGTTTGAGGTTAATATGAAATATGTAAGAGTATAAATTTGGACAAATATGAGGAAATTATACATGTAATAAGGTAAAATGTTTGTGAAACTTTTGTCAATAAACTAATAATAATAATAATCTGTGGTTTCTAAGTACAGTCACTTCTCTCTCTGAATGCTTAGCGCTCACGGCCCAAAGATTTGTCGTCTGTATTTTATAAGAGTTCGCTCCCAACGGCGGGACAACTCCATAGCTGGGCTTGGCGTGGGGTGTGAAGACCACGTCAAGTGTTCTTCAACCAATCAATTTTTATTTTACTTTTAGAATGATGACATTAGTTTTCATACATTTTATTCTTTGTATGTTTCTCTTGGGTTTTAATAAAGTTTTTACTACATGATTTGTGCATTGTTGAATAATACTTGTGGGCGAACCAACTTTAGTGTGGGCGAACTGACTCTTGAGTGTGGGCAAACAAACTCTACATTTGGGCGAACTGACGGTATTATTCTAGTGTTTGCCCATACTCCCCCTCTCCCACAAAACAAGCTTGGGGACCTGGGGGAATGCGGGATATTTAGCTGGGGTATAAAATATGCGTCGCAACCACATAGTTTTTGAGTTAGGGGTGTTGTAAAAATTGCCTAGATCTAGGGAAAATTCTTTGGATTTCTTCTGAGTCCAGAGACGTGTGAACCTGACGATCCTCACATAATGATGACCGAAGTGTCGAGCACCCCCCCCCCCCCCCCGCTATAGGAGGTTAGGTTAGATTTGGTTAGGTTAGGTTAGATTCGGTTAGCTTAGGTTAGGTTAGATTTGGTTAGATTTGGTCAGGTTAGGTTGGCTTAGGTTAGATTTAGTTAGGTTAGGTTAGGTTAGTTTATCGGTGGGTCAAGCCCCCCGCTAGGTTAGGTTAATTTTGGTTAGGCAAATTTCTCTAGATATAAGGAAATTACCCTAGATCTAGGGAATTTTACCCCCCTACACAACTCTTATATTACGTGTTTCCGACGCATAATTTGTTCCCCACCCGAAAACCCCGCATTCCCACAGGTCCCCAAACTTGTTTTGGGGGAAGTGGGAGAGTATGGGCAAACACTAAAATTTTACCGAACTGACTTGTGGGCGAACTGACATGTGGGCGAAATGACCATAAACCCTTGGATTGGACCTCAGCACGCAAACAGGCCCATTAATCTTAGTAGGAAGGGAGTCTTGAGTCTCAACTATCACACAAGGGTCGAAATATCTGTATGTGTTAAGGAGAAGCAGAAAGTATTGCAATTATGTGCGTGGTGATGCTAGAAGTACGAGCTAAGAATGCGTGTGTGTGTGTGTGTGAACGGCCGACCCTAATCTAACCTTGCTTTCCTTGGCCTAATCATGTACTGAGCGGCCTCTGAACGCTATGAAAGTGTCTATAGTCTTACCCTGGACCTGCACGTGGAGTTATAGCAGCCTACGAGGTCACACCAGGTCACACTAGCTCAATGTAGGCCGTACTGTGATATTCTTCCTCGGAAAATGCAAAATAAAAACATAACAAAATTTGAGCGACGCCTTGCGCAAGTGAACAAATTTTCCGTTTTGTTGAAATATCCCATTGATTGATCGCTAAATCATGCAAAAGACCAACGGAGAAGGTAAAGAAAAGTTAATCTAGCTATGCAATGGGTAGATGTAGGAGCAATTCCTGTCAATAAGGAGAAAAAAGCGAAAAGGCACATTTGGTGTACTCTATAACTACGCATCAACCCTTTTATGAGCCGTTTATGAACTTCTGTTGGCTGGCAGGCGACTTCTCGAGCCACAAGAAGAGGAAGAACAGTGTAAATCGGCCACAAGAAGAGGAAGATCAGCATGTTTTTAGGGCTTAGAAAACGGGAGATGAAGGAACACAGTACATATAAAAAGAAAAAATTAGTTAGTACATAATAGAGTTACAGTACATTGCGGTAGTTGGTGTCTGAGATCTGTTATTGGCAATTTCTCGTCATTTAAATTTCCTTCTCTCTCTCTCTCTCTCTTCCTTCTTTCTCTCTCTCTCTCTCTCTCTCTCTCTCTCTCTCTCTCTCTCTCTCTCTCTCTCTCTCTCTTCTCTCTGGTCAGCGGTTCGAGTCCGCCTAGTTCGTGCTGACGTGGCGCCGCTTTGTATAGTCAATAACCTTGTAGTTGGTACTTGCAAAGTGTCTAGATAGGATGAAAATCTTCTCTCTCTCTCTCTCTCTCTCTCTCTCTCTCTCTCTCTCTCTTCTCTCTCCTCTCTCTCTCTCTCTCTCTCTCTCTCTCTCTCTCTCTCTCTCTCTCTCTTAAAAAAATAAAAATTTCTCTCATACATTTCTTAACATATATATGTTTTTGTGATGTTCTATGTTCTAATTCTGAGTTATGCATGCCTTTCATGATGTGATAGCAAAATCCTAATATAATAATTATATATACCTGCTCATCGGTCTTATTATACTTCTCAATGTAATTTTATATTGTGTAAACTATTCATACTTTCTCTCTCTCTCTCTCTCTCTCTCTCTCTCTCTCTCTCTCTCTCTCTCTCTCTCTCTCTCTCTCTCTCCATGCAGCCCCTCTAATAATGGCTTTTCTGCTCGGGTGGTGGTGGTGGTGGTGCCGCGGTGACCCCCTCCCATGACCTTTGCCTCCCGACCTTGACCCCGTGAATAAGTTACCACTGCGAGGGGCGGGAGGTGACCTAACTGACCTTATTGCTTCATGCCTTGTGACCTCATGGTGAAAACTGGATATTTCATGAGGAGAGGGAAAAACAGTAGATATTAATTCATATATCGTGTAATATCTCATTAACCCCTTCACGCCCAGATCTTTATCATCTGTTCGGCATTAAGAAAAGTAACTTAATATACCAAATTAGCTAGTGGACAAGGATATTAAACAGGTCATATCTACATAATATTGCTTACATTCGTTAAGATAGTCTAATGGTAGCCAAAATACAAAGGAAATTACGTTCTGGACCTCAAGGGGTTAAGCCCATATTCTGTATATTACCGAAGTTGATATATATAACATCAATACGAATATAATACATTTTGGGGATGAAAGTTAGGATTGTTTTAGTATAGTGATAAGTTTATATGTAAATCTATAGTGGCCGCCTGTATCTTGATGGCTAGAATAAGTATTAATAATGATAATAATAATAATTCTATGCTCACCGAATAGCTACCTACATACAGGATAAACAACAACAAATTTAGTATTAGTTTTGACTTCATCCCATTGGTCACTCTGTGTTCTAGGTAGGGTGTCAGTGGGTACGCAAGGCTGTTATCAATGTCAGTGCGTATGTACGTATACATGATGACGTAACACAAGATGATAACGGAGGGAGACGAGAGGCAACGAAACATTCCATATATTACATTTTCTGCTTCTCCTATTGCTTCCTATCAAGATCCAAGTTACATTAATTATTGACGGATGTACAGTACCCACGATATGCTAGTGGTGTTAATATGGTCATAATTACGAATCAGTTTACATAATGATGCAACGATATTGATGACAAGAGGGCGTACGACATAGATATTTAGTCACAAGCTACATTTATTTAGTCACAAGCTATATTTATTTAGTCACAAGCTACATTTATTTAGTCACAAGCTATATTTATTTAGTCACAAGCTACATTTATTTAGTCACAAGATACATTTATTTAGTCACACGCTACATTTATTTAGTCACAAGCTACATTTATTTAGTCACAAGCTACATTTATTTAGTCACAAGCTACATTTATTTAGTCACAAGCTACATTTATTTAGTCACAAGCTACATTTATTTAGTCACAAGCTACATTTATTTAGTCACAAGCTACATTTATTTAGTCACAAGCTACATTTATTTAGTCACAAGCTACATTTACACAGTTCAGAAGTCAAGTCCTTGGCTCAGACGCTGAAGTTATGCCTATACGCAGACTGTACACCTATTAGACGGTGTGTCTCTATCAATACTGTGTCATGTGATAGGAGCGATAGAGCGCTGGCCTCCCCCTACCAGCGAAAGTTTCCCGTCATGTGTGTAACGGTTGGTGTGCGCCCCCCATTGTTGGCCCCCTCGTCAAGGCGACGGCCCCCAGCCCCCCTGACCACCGCCGTGACGCCCCCTCAGACCCCTGCCTCCCCCCGCCTCGGTCACCTCCCTTCCCTCGGCGACCCCTGCGCGACGCCCCCGGCCAGGCACAGCGGGGTGACGCCTAGCTTTTGGGTGTGTGTTTGTTAGGCGAGGGAGGGCATTGCTCGCACACCAGGCTGGCAGTCTCGTGCATGGCAGGCACTCACGTGTCACATCAGTGTTTACAATCGCGGACAAGGACCGGATTTAAAGTCCAACAATTCTATGCTCTCAGTCTGTCAACGCTCTGGGAACGAAAAGTTGCCTGTTCTCCTTTCCATTGCCATATATCCCTGGCTTCACCCGCTGTGCTTTCATGACCATAGCATATCCATACAAGTGGGAAGGACTGGTTTCTTGATTCTCCAATGCTCATGGTGATCCTAGGTGGTGGGATAAAGGATTTAAATAACAGGAAATACCTTTGTGAGCAGGGCTGCGGGTCGGGAGGGTTCCCCGCTCGACAAACCGAAGCGCGAAACCCGCCAGTGTGTGGTGGTCGCTGGGCGGTGCGTGTTGTGTGTGCGTGTGTGTGCTGGCGATGTGATATCATTCACTGGATTCCTACTGTTACCACCGCGACCAGATCTGCAAGGCAACATCAGGTAAGAGTGTGGGGTGTGTGGAATGCATTGCGTGTTGTGTGGTGAGTGGAAGAAAGGCGACTCGTGGGTACGCTGTGAAAATGAAAGTGCTGATCCCTCCCTCTGTCCTACCTTCACACCCGCCTCCCCCCGCTCGTTGGTAGCGTTCAACACATGACCCAGCACTACCACCCCTTCCTCTCACCATCCCACCAAGCACACACACACGGGAAAGGTGTCAAGATGCCTCCAATCAAGTTTAGTAAAGTGGATAAGTGTGTACAGTGGTTGGGTATCAGTTCAAAGTTGAGAGCCAAGCCAAGAACTCTGTCCAAGTCAAATCAAGTGTTCCCATATTTTCACTGATGGGTTGAGAGGTGTTTGCGAGCTGGAGCAACAAGAAGACCTCATTGTATTACACCTATATGTCAGCATGCAGGGTGTCAGGGGCGTGTTACAGGGTTACGTCTGGCAGGGTGGGCAAGGGAGGAAATTCTATGAGACACTTGAACGTGTGGGTTGAGGGTCCTGAGGGAGGGACAAGGGCGGCAACCCACGTTTGTTGTCGTGCAAGATGTATGCGTGGTCGTGTTTGGTGGGAATGGGTGGTTACTGTTGCATCAGATTTGCTGTCTGTTCTATTTGTTCATACATGAGAGTAATAGGGCAGTCCACACGAACCTTATTCCTTGTTTATTGTCCTATCAATGTTGATGCCAAGGTTGGTGTTTCGTGGGAATGGGTCACTCTGGTGTATCATATTATCTCCTGTCTCTGTTCTATTCGTGTATTTGTTCGTAAATGAGAGTGATATAAGAGTCCACAGGGAACCTTATTTCTTGTGTATTGTCCAGCTAATGTCAAGGTTTGTCCTGTCTCGACCTGGATATTGAAAAGTTTTGAGTTTTAAGTTTCGTAAGTGCGTTTGATAGTTGCATGAAGTGACGTTTTTAAGGCAGCTTTCGAGGAGAAATACTTATAATAGGTAAACACTGGTATTTCATCTGCGTTTTGATCTGTAGTATATGTCTTCGCAGCGACTTATATGTTCGTAATTGATATTTTTGATTTGATGAAGTAGGCTACATGTATTTGTATTGTGAAAATGTTGAGATGTCGGAAGCGGCGTCACAACATTCCTTATCTCATGTATGGGAGGGTGTTATGTATGGCGTTACTCAATAGCTCTCATGTGACACACTAAACTTTGGTCACGAGATGCCGGGCGGGAAGTTACGGTGTTACGTGCCACTCAAGTAGGAGAGAGAGAGAGAGATTTCAGAAACTCAAACACGTGCGAGGATTGATTTAATGCCAAAAAAAGGTGAATGTGCCAGACATCAGAGGTCATATGACACAAACACACCCACGTGCGAGGAGTCAAAAGTTACAAAAGTATTCATGTCTTTGTTCATTGGAATCTGCAGGCAACCACATTCCCCCCCCCCCCCCCCACCACCACCAATCCTTCAAAACTCAAGTCATTCAGGCAGCTAAACTTTTTGTATCATAACGATCTACCTCTTAATTTGAATGCCCGGTTCATGGGGTCAGTCAGTAGTTGTAGCAGTAGTATATACAAGTATTTATAATTTCCTCAGCATTAAGATTCCTTCACCTCTCCTCTTATCCTTACTGTGAACTATGAAAGGGAAACAGTATTGGAATGGACCGAGGCTACGAATGGACTCAGTAGACAGGTAGTTAGTGCGGAGTCAATAGGGAGTTTTAAAAGGAGGCTAGACAATTTCATGGATGGGGATGAAAGATGGATGTAGGTAGTATTAAGCAACAGGAACTACCACGTGTAGATCTCCCGGCCTCTTGTAGCTTCCTTGTTTTTATGTTCAGTACAAGAGCACTTATTGAGCGTCAGTGGAAACGCAGCTCCGGTCACGTGGTGTTGAGGGTTGGAGGGGAAGGGGAAGGAGGGAGGCGGGTCAGGCGGCAGCTGGTGGACTGGTGGTGGTGGAGTGACTGGTGGTGGTGGTGGTGGTGGACTCTGTTCCCACCCGGGGTCGCGTCGCCACCGCGTCTCCTCCCTCTGCAAGGCGCGAGGACTGACCTGCTTAGATAGGAAGGCAAAGTTAGCGACGAAATTAACATAAGGAAATAAGGAAGCTACAAGAGGCCGCGAGACCTACACGAGGTATAAGGTTATAGGTTACAGTTCCTTTATTTAACTTTCCTTTATATTTAACGTAGTTGTGAATAATTGTGTGTTGTGAATGAGGGTTTTGGGCACCTAGTAGTCTTACATGGTCATTATTACAGTACAGTACATATAGATATCGAGAAACATGTGTGATTTATAGACTTATTGTTGATATTTTGATAACAAACAGGAACTACCACGTGTAGGTCTCGCGGCCTCTTGTAGCTTTCTTATTTTCCTATGTTATGTTCTTATGTGTGTTGAAACTTAAGTGAAGAAGGAAATGGAGGGAATAGCTAGGCAAGGGTTTGGAGAAGGAGGGAGGGAAGGGTATGTGTGTGTGTGTGTGGGCAGCGACCCGAGCTAGGCGGTGGTGGTGGTGGTGATGGGCTAGGCAACCAGTGAAGTGAAGGGCTGGTCGACCCCTCTTCTCATCACCCACCGGGCAACCCACCCCTCCCCACCTGACCCACCGGACCCAGGGTAGTTTTTTTTTTTTATAATAACTTCCAGAGAGGGTAGACAAAAAGGTCCCTCGGGTTATACAGGCGGATTGAGTGATGGGGGCTCGAGGGAGGGGTCTGAAAGGGGTGACCTGACCACTTTTCCAGGACGCCAGACTCCCTCACTCCCTCACCCACCACATATTCAGGTGTTTCCTCAGTTAGGGAGGCCGTTGATGGGGTGCAGGCGGGTGGTGGTGGTAGGGGTGTTGCCTGACTCCTCCCACGGTTGGAGGGAGTACCCGATGATTAGCAAGAGGCGGGGTAACCAGCGGGGAAGCCAAGCCACTCGCTATACCTCGTGCAGGAAGATTTGGCGGGATAGGGAGGGAAGAACATAGAACAAGAAAATAAAGAAGCTACAAGAGACTGGGAGACCTACACGTGGTAGTTCTGATACTTAACACTACCTACATCCACCTTTCATCCTCATCCATGAAATTGTCTAACCTCCCTTGAAAGCTCTCTAATGACTCCGCACTAACTACCTGTCTACTGAGAGAGCATAAGAACAAGAAAATAAAGAAGCTACAAGAGACTGGGAGACTTACACGTGGTAGTACTTTACTTAACACTACCTGCATCCACCTTACATCCCCATTCATGAAATTATCCAGCCTCCTTTTAAAACTCCCTTTTGACTCCGCACTAACTATCCCATGACTGAAACTCCCCCAAAAGAAGAGGTGTATTCCTCCTCCTTGCCAGTGCCACGTTATTTCCAAGGCCTGAGTGTGCCTAATAGTACATGGTTCCCTACATATAACTTGATCCTTGCAATGTGTTAAGGGGAGGGGTCGGAGGAAGAGGAAGAGAGAAGGGAGGTTATGAGAAGGAATAGGAGGAGGAGGAAGAGGGGGAAGAAGATGAATGAGGAGGAAGAGAGAACAGTGATAGAATGATGAGTTAGTGAATGAGTGAGAATGGAAGAAATTTAAATAAATGAGAAAGAACTGAGCATTTGAGAGAGAGTTTAATTAAGCCCTTGAGGCCCAGAGCGTAATTTCTATTTTAATCTGGCTACCATTAGACCATTTTTAGTGACTAAGCAATATTTTATAGATATGACCTGTTTAGTATCCTTGCCGACTAACTAATTTGGTATATTTAGTTCCTTCGAGCCCACCAAGTTCGTCCTGGCGTGGTGGCGCTTTGTATAGTCCTATATTTCTATAGTACCTTGTAGTTGGTACTTGCAAAGTGTCTAGATAGGATCAAAGTATCTTATATGGTATATTTAGTTACCTCCGCCAACGAAGTTGGAGGGGTTATGTTTTCACCCCGATCTGTCTGTCTGTCTGTCTGTTTGTTAGTGTACAGGATTTCTCGAAAAGCTACGAATAGATTTGGACCAAACTCGGTATACCAAGTCTATTTGGTATAAGGAGGAACTGATTTAATTTTGGATGAAACCTATTGACAACTGTTGCCATGGCAACCAATTGATGACATATTCGGCCGGAGGTATGCGCTCATACTGAGTGCATATATATATATATATATACATATATATATATATATATATTTTTTTTTTATTTGTTTACTTTTGTTTTACTTTTTTTTTTACTTTTTTTTTTTTATGAAATCGAATCACAACTGTTGCCATGGCAACCAATTGATGAAATATTCGGGCGGAGGTATGCGCTCTACTGAGTGCCCCCCCCCGTTACTTTTTGTAATCTTATGGCTAACAGACGATTTTATATAGCAATGGAAAGATCTGGGCGTGAAGGGGTTGAGGGGCTGGGTGGGGTATAGGTTGGGGGTTGAGGGCTGGGTGGGTATAGGGTTGGGGGTTGAGGGGCTGGGTGGGGTATAGGGTTGGGGGTTGAGGGGCTGGGTGGGGTATAGGGTTGGGGGTTGAGGGGCTGGGTGGGGTATAGGGTTGGGGGTTGAGGGGCTGGGTGGGGTATTGGGTTGGGGGTTGAGGGGCTGGGTGGGGTATTGGGTTGGGGGTTGAGGGGCTGGGTGGGGTATAGGGTTGGGGGTTGAGGGGCTGGGTGGGGTATAGGGTTGGGGGTTGAGGGGCTGGGTGTGGTATTGGGTTGGGGGTTGAGGGGCTGGGTGGGGTATTGGGTTGGGGGTTGGGGGGCTGGGTGGGGTATTGGGTTGGGGTTAAGGGGCTGGGTGGGGTATAGGGTTGGGGGTTGAGGGGCTGGGTGGGGTATGGGGTTGGGGGTTGAGGGGCTGGGGGGGTATAGGGTTGGGGTGGGGGGCTGGGTGGGGTATAGGGTTGGGGGTTGAGGGCTGGGGGGTATAGGGTTGGGGGTTGAGGGGCTGGGTGGGGTATAGGGTTGGGGGTGAGGGGCTGGGTGTGGGTATTGGGTGGGGGTTGAGGGGCTGGGTGGGGATTGGGTTGGGGGTTGGGGGGCGGGGTGGGGTATTGGGTTGGGGGTTAAGGGGCTGGGTGGGTATGGGGTTTGGGGGGTTGAGGGGCTGGGTGGGGTTTTGGGGTGGGGGTTTGAGGGGCTGGGGTGGGGTATTGGGTTGGGGGTTGAGGGGCTGGTGGGGTTTATTGGGTTGGGGTTGGGGGGCTGGGTGGGGTATAGGGTTGGGGTTTGAGGGGTGGGTGGGTATAGGGTTGGGGGTTGGGGGGCTGGGGGGTATAGGGTTGGGGGTTGAGGGGCTGGGTGGGGTATTGGGTTGGGGGTTGAGGGGCTGGGTGGGGTATAGGGTTGGGGGTTGAGGGCTGGGGGGGGGTATTGGGTTGGGGGTTGGGGGGCTGGGTGGGGTATAGGGTTGGGGGTTGAGGGGCGGGGGGGGTATAGGGTTGGGGGTTGGGGGGCTGGTGGGGTATTGGGTTGGGGGTTGAGGGGCTGGGTGGGGTTTTGGGTTTGGGGGGTTTGAGGGGCGGGGTGGGGTTTATAGGGTTGAGGGCTGGGTGGGTATTGGGTTGGGGTTGGGGGGCCTGGGTGGGGTATAGGGTTTTGGGGTTGAGGGGCTGGGTGGGGTATTGGGTTGGGGGTTGAGGGCTGGGTGGGGTATGGGGTTTGGGGTTGAGGGGCTGGGTGGGGTATTGGGTTGGGGTTGAGGGGCTGGGTGGGGTATTGGGTTGGGGGTTGAGGGGCTGGGTTGGGTATTGGTTGGGGGTCAAGGGGCTGGGTGGGGTATGGGGTTTGGGGGGTTGAGGGGCTGGGTGGGTATTGGGTTGGGGGTTGGGGGGCTGGGGGGTTTTGGGTTGGGGGTTGAGGGGCTGGGTGGGGTATAGGGTTGGGGGTTGGGGGGCTGGGTGGGGTATTGGGTTGGGGGTTGAGGGGCTGGGGGGGGTATGGGTTGGGGTTGAGGGGCTGGGTGGGGTATAGGGTTGGGGGTTAAGGGGCGGGGTGGGGTATTGGGTTGGGGGTTGAGGGGGGGTGGGGTATAGGGTTGGGGGTTGAGGGGCTGGGTGGGGTATAGGGTTGGGGGTTTGAGGGGCTGGGGGGGGTATAGGGTTGAGGGGCTGGGTGGGTATTGGGTTGGGGGTAAGGGGCGGGGTGGGGTATTGGGTTGAGGGGCTGGGGGGGGTATTGGGTTGGGGGTTGAGGGGCTGGGGGGGGGTATTGGGTTGGGGGTTGGGGGGCTGGGTGGGGTATAGGGTTGGGGGTTGGGGGGCTGGGTGGGGTATTGGGTTGGGGTTGAGGGGCTGGGTGGGGTATAGGGTTGGGGGTTGAGGGTTTGGGTTGGGGGTTGAGGGGCGGGTGGGGTATTGGGTGGGGGTTTGGGGGGCTGGGTGGGGTATTGGGTTGGGGGTAAAGGGGCTGGGTGGGTATAGGGTTGGGGGTTAAGGGGCTGGGTGGGGTATTGGGTTGGGGTTGAGGGGCCCTGGGTGGGTATAGGGTTGGGGGTTGGGGGGCTGGGTGGGGTATAGGGTTGGGGTTTGAGGGGCTGGGTGGGTATAGGGTGGGGGTTGAGGGGCTGGGGGTGGGGTATTGGGTTGGGGGTAAGGGCTGGGTGGGGTATAGGGTTGGGGGTGGGGGGCGGGTGTGGTATTGGGTTGGGGGTTGAGGGGCTGGGGGGTATTGGGTTGGGGGTTTTTGGGGGCGGTGGGGTTTTTGGGGTTGGGGGTTGAGGGCTGGGTGGGGTATGGGTTGAGGGGTGGGTGGGGTATAGGGTTGGGGGTTTGAGGGGCTGGGGGGGTATAGGTCGGGGTGAGGGGCTGGGTGGGGTATTGGGTTGGGGGTTGAGGGGCTGGGGGGGGTATAGGGTCGGGGTTGAGGGCTGGGTGGGGTATTGGGTTGGGGGTTTGAGGGGCTGGGTGGGGTATTGGGTGGGGGTTTGGAAGGGGCTGGGGGGGGTATAGGGTCGGGGGTTGAGGGGCTGGGGGGGGTTTATTGGGGTTGGGGGTTGGGGGGCTGGGTGGGGTATTGGGTTGGGGGTTGAGGGGTGGGTGGGGTATTAGGGTTGGGGGTTGAGGGCTGGGTGGGTTTATAGGTGGGGGTTGAGGGGCTGGGGGGGGTATAGGGTTGGGGGTTGGGGGGCTGGGTGGGGTATAGGGTTGGGGGTTGAGGGGCTGGGTGGGTATGGTTGGGGGGTTGAGGGGCTGGGGGGGGTATAGGGTTGGGGGTTGAGGGGCTGGGTGGGGTATTGGGTTGGGGGTTGAGGGGCTGGGGGGGGTATAGGGTCGGGGGTTGAGGGGCTGAGTGTAGGGCGGGCGGTCAGACATCGGCGCCACTCTCCCTGTTGCGTGAGGTGTTATGCAAGACCCGGCGAGATCTTGCAGGCGCTGACGATTGCGAAGTCCAGTGGGTGTGGTGCCTCGTAGGGCGTGGCTCGTCTAATAGAGGGGGATATCTTGGTCGCAACATAAGTGTTAAGGAAAACTCATCCATGTCTTAACCCCTTGAGACCCAGAACGTAACTTTCATTGTAATTTGGGTACCATAAGACGATTTTTAGCGAATATAAGTAATATTTTATAGATATGACCTGTTTAGTATCCTTGTCCACTAACTAATTTGGTTTATTTAGTTACTTTTCGTAATTTTATGGCTCGACAATATACGATTTTTTATAGCCAAGGAAAGATCTGGGCGTGAAGGGGTTAAGCCTACTCATTAGTTACCCAATTTTATAATGTGACGTGTATGTGTGGTTTGTTTGGGCTATAGGAACTACCACGTGTAGGTCTCGCGGCCTCTTGTAGCTTCCTTATTTTCTTATGTTCTTATATTTGTTAACCTTCTGATACGATTCAAATGAAGCCTGTCAGTAAACCTTTGTTAAATGTGTGTGTGTATTATGTACTGTATGTATGTGTTTGTATGTATGTGTTTATGTATGTATGTTGTGTGTGTGTATTTATGTATTTTTGTGTGTGTGTGTGTTTTGTGTGTGTGTATTTATGTGTGTGTATTTATATGTGTGTGTGTTACTGTATCCTTTCTCCTGCTGGGGGGGGTGGGGTGGGGGGTGGGGAGACCTTCCTGTGGGAGTGTGGTGGTGTGTGGTGAAGGGCGGTGGTGGTGGTGGCGGGTCACTGACTTCGCGGAGGTCGCCACTGTCCGTGTACTTACCTGCAGTCAGGCCAGGCATTGCTAAATCAAATTGATAGACAGTGGAGAAGTGGTGTGACATGTTCGTATATCCTTCACTACTACTACTACTACTACTACTACTCCTACTCCTCCTACTACTCCTACTACTCCTACTACTACTACTACTACTACTACTACTACTACTGTACTCCTACTACTGTACTCCTACTCCTACTACTCCTACTCCTACTACTACTCCCACTACTACTACTACTACTACTACTACTACTACTACTACTACTACTACTACTACTACTTCTACTTCTACTACTACTACTCGTAAAATCCGTGGGGACCTGATAGAAACCTTTAAGATCCTAAAAGGATTTGATGTCATTAATCAAGAGAACCTATTCGAGCTTTCAACTCAAGTGACAACAAGAAATAATGGTTTAAAACTAAACGGTCAACGTTGCGTCACTGATCTCCGTAAAAATTATTGCAATGTTAGAGTCGTTGATCGATGGAACAAGTTACCAGCAAATGTTGTCGAAGCCAGCACAATAACTACATTTAAAAACAGGCTTGACGCGCACTGTAAAGTAAATGGGTATTGATAGTGCCCTGCGAATTCATATTTAGTCCCCCGGATCGATTAGTTGTAGTGGTAGTTGTAGTTAGTATATTTCATACCCTATCTTTCTGCACTACGAAACTTCCATGTTCCTATCTTCTTTAGGGACATGGTATCATTTTCCAACTGTTTTCTTACAAGTAGTTGATAGTTAGTAGTATGTAGTTCAGCAGATACCTTCGTCATGGACCAATAGGTCTCCTGGTGTCTGTTATTCCTATGTAATCCTCCTCCTCTTCCTCCTCCTCCTTTCCCTTGAAGCCTTCTACTTTCCTATCCTTTCTCTCTTATTATCTAGTTAGTGTAGTGTAGTTAAAGCAAACAGCCTTGTAAGGACATCGGTCTGTTGCTGTTTGTGTTTCCTTTGTATTCCTTTGTATTCCTCCTACTACTACTACTACTACTACTACTACTACTACTACTACTACTACTACTACTACTACTAATCTTATTTTCACACGAAGGCATACATGAAAACAAAAACAACACAATATACAGACACCAGGGAATGAACTCAAATACAATGTTGTGTTCTGATTTTTTTATTTTTTTATTTTACTATTTAAACAGTTAGTAGTCATACAGATGGCTTTAAAGGCGGATACGTTAAGGCAGCAAGTGTTCAAAATTTACATACCAATTGTTGCCTGTAAAGTGAATTCTAACGTGTTCTTAAACTAGTACTGTGGTTAAGGCTGCCAGGGAAGAAGGAAGCACTGACACCTATGTTTTGCTGTCTTGGTGGGCAATTTTGTGAGCACCGTCTTGGCGACCACGTGTTTGTGACGCGTTCAGGGGTGGTATACGTAACAGCAGCATCCCACGTTATCTCTCTCTCTCTCTCTCTCTCTCTCTCTCTCTCTCTCTCTCTCTCTCTCTCTCTCTCTCTCTCTCTAGCCCGTCAGGGTGGCAAGGTTGGTAGAGACGTGAGTTCGCAATGTGCAGCGTCCCTGTGCATTCGGTCAGCGGTTCGAGTCCGCCTAGTTCGTGCTGACGTGGCGGCGCTTTGTATAGTCAATAACCTTGTAGTTGGTACTTGCAAAGTGTCTAGATAGGATGAAATCTTATCTTATCTCTTCTCTCTCTCTCTCTTCTCTCTCTCTCTCTCTCTCTCTCTCTCTCCTCTCTCTCTCTCTCTCTCTCTCTCTCTCTCTCTCTCTCTCTTATACCTGTCAAAAGAAAAAAATAGATGATGCAACTTCATCCTTTTCTACTCTCTCTCTCTCTCTCTCTCTCTCTCTCTCTCTCTCTCTCTCTCTCTCTCTCTCTCTCTCTCTCTCTCTCTCTCTCTCTCTCTCTCTCTCTCTCTCTCTCTCTCTCTCTCTTATACCTGTCAAAAGAAAAAAATAAATTAATGCATACCTTTTCTAATATCTCTCTCTCTCTCTCTCTCTCTCTCTCTCTCTCTCTCTCTCTCTCTCTCTCTCTCTCTCTCTCTCTCTCTCTCCTCTCTCTCTCTCTCTCTCTCTCTCTCTCTCTCTCTCTTGCGTGTATGGCCTATATGTGTGTATTGGTACAGGGATATAAGACCAGATTCCTTTTATGTCATGCTTGTGAATGCAGGATAACGAAATTAGTAGGAAAGAATCACCAGTGTCTCCCAAGTTTTTTTCCCTCAATGTTTTTGTATTTGGAGCAGTATAAGGTATTTTGTATAGCTACCATAATAGATGATGAGTAATAGTATTCGTTGAACTAGTGAAAGACATGTCGTAGAGCGGAAAGACCTCAAGAAAGCATTGTCACTTGGCCTTGGACTGAATAACAATACTAATAATAATTGTTTATTCATCTCACCCGAAGGCATGCAGGAGAAACAACACATTATATAGACATGTGGGAATGAACTTGGGGCTTGAAATTTGGCTACCATTAGACGATTTTATTATTTAGTACTAGTTTCATTTAGTTGAATGTAGTATAGTAAGCTAGTTTTCGTAATGATATGGCTAACAACAGACCATTTTATATAGCAAATAAAAGATCTGGGCGTGAAGGGGTTAACTACTAAAGCAAATCTGGCGAGCGATATCCAAGTAGCTACACGTGGTTTTTTTTGTTCAAGCCTGCATATATTATCGAGGCAGAGATGATAGGGCACGGCTGGGTTCCTTTGGGGTTTTTGGGGTATAGGAGCCGCGGGTGTGAGGTGGTGAGGTGGATCGGTCAAGTGAGACTGAGGGCGAGGGGCGGCCGTCAGTCTTATCCTGTCGGGGGGGGGGGGGAACGCAGGCTGCCTTTAGGACCTTTAGCCAGCCTGGTGCGTCCTGCTGAGGCGACTCGACAAGGTCTGCTGGCGCCTGGCCCTGGTGTTGAGGTGGCGTTATGGGGGACCAGGAGGAGGTGGGGGGGAGGCTGCCCCATACAGGAGTGACGGTGGTGGTGGTGGTGGTGGTGGTGACAGAGGCATCCGTCAAGACTGTAGCTCCCTCTACTGACCCTTAGCATGTGAAATACTTAATAGATATTTGTTTTTATTGCGTTTTATTGAATTTTATTGAGTTCGTTGGTATTTTATCGAGTTTCCTTGTAAATACTGTGATCAATAATGCATCTATCTATCTATCTGTGTGTGTGTGTGTGTGTGTGTGGCGAGGTGCAGCATGGAGTGAGTGGTAGTGGGTGGGCAGGGCAAGGGCAGGGCAGGGAGGGGCCCGCGGCGTCACACAAGGGCGGCAGCGGTCACCATACCCCGCCCTTCTAGCCTGCGCCCACTCGTCCTTCTGTCCCTCGGGCCTCAGCGCCACCCTGACGTCACCACCTCCCAGGATGCACCGCGCACTCCAGGAGGCTGGGAGTGAGGTGTGGGTGCTCCTTGGGTGTCTTCCAATAGTAATAATAATAATAACAATGCTTTTATTATCGCCCGGAGGCATATAGACAAAAGCAACAACAACAAGACTGAGTTAACTTTAGTACTAGAGCAAAACAAAACATTCATAATATAGGGACATTAGGGGACATAGTATCATAGTGCATATAGTACATAGGGTAAACATATATGCGGTGTGGGTTGTCGATGGGAGAGTATAGGAGTGGTGTCAGGCCCCTGCGCTATGTAGTGTGGTGGGTGTTGGTGGTGTTGGTGTTCCTTGGGGTATACCTTGCAATGCTGAGTGTGTGGAAGGTGGGAGAGTATAGGAGTGGTGTCTATATAGGAGTGGTGTCAGGCCCCTGCGCTATGTAGTGTGTGTTGGTGGTGTTGGTGTTTCTTGGGTATACCTTGCAATGCTGAGTGTGGTGAAGATGGGAGAGTATAGGAGTGGTGTCTATATAGGAGTGGTGTCAGGCCCCTGCGCTATGTAGTGTGTGTTGGTGGTGTTGGTGTTTCTTGGGTATACCTTGCAATGCTGAGTGTGGTGAAGATGGGAGAGTAAGGAGTGGTGTCTATATAGGAGTGGTGTCAGGCCCCTGCGCTATGTAGTGTGTGGTTGGTGGTGTTTGGTGTTTCTTGGGTATACCTTGCAATGCTGAGTGTGGTGAAGATGGGAGAGTATAGGAGTGGTGTCTATATAGGAGTGGTGTCAGGCCCCTGCGCTATGTAGTGTGTGTTGGTGGTGTTGGTGTTTCTTGGTATACCTTGCAATGCTGAGTGTGGTGAAGATGGGAGAGTATAGGAGTGGTGTCTATATAGGAGTGGTGTCAGGCCCCTGCGCTATGTAGTGTGTGTTGGTGGTGTTGGTGTTTCTTGGGTATACCTTGCAATGCTGAGTGTGGTGAAGATGGGAGAGTATAGGAGTGGTGTCTATATAGGAGTGGTGTTAGGCCCCTGCGCTATGTAGTGTGGTGGGTGTTGGTGGTGTTTGGTGTTTCTTGGGTATACCTTGCAATGCTGAGTGTGTGGAAAGGGTGGGAGAGTATAGGAGTGGTGTCTATATAGGAGTGGGGGTCAGGCCCCTGCGCTATGTGGTGTGGTGGGTGTTGGTGGTGTTGGTGTTTCTTGGGTATACCTTGCAATGCTGAGTGTGTGGAATATGGGAGAGTATAGGAGTGGTGTCTATATAGGAGTGGTGTCAGGCCCTGCGCTATGTAGTGTGGTGGGTGTTGGTGGTGTTGGTGTTTCTTGGGTATACCTTGCAATGCTGAGTGTGTGGAAGGTGGGAGAGTATAGGAGTGGTGTCTATATAGGAGTGGTGTCAGGCCCCTGCGCTATACAGTGTGGTGGGTGTTGGTGTTGGTGGTGTGGTGATGCGGCTGCCACCCCTCCGGCCCCTTGTAATGACTGGGTGGTGGTGGTGGTGGCCGGGAGGGGGTGGAGGCCCCGGGCATTGGGGAGATGAGGGTCGGGAAGGGGGGTAAGGGAAGGTCCGAACCCCGACCACGCTTGCCCCCCGGTTGCCCCCCGCTTGCCCCCGCCCCCCTTCCTCCACAGGGCGCGCCGCCACGTCACCCCGGCCATCACAGGGGCAACACCCAACACCCACTCCTCCCCTTCACCACCACCATCACCACCACCACCACCACCACCTCAACTCTGCCTTCTTGCTCAGCCAATGTTTCATCATGTTATTCAGTCACTGTATCTTGCTGATGCTGACTACTACTTATTCTCCCACCCTAACACTTGCCCTCTGTCCCCTACCATACCCTGTCCCCTAGCATACCCTGTCCCCTGTATACCCTGTTCCCCTGCATACCCTGTCCCCTAGCATACCCTGTCCCCTAGCATACCCTGTCCCTAGCATACATACCCTGTCCCCTAGCATACCCTGTTCCCTAGCATACCCTGTCCCCTAGCATACCCTGTCCCCTAGCATACCCTATCCCCTAGCATACCCTGTCCCCTACCATACCCTGTCCCCCTAGCATACCCTGTCCCCTGGCATACCCTGTCCCCTAGCATACCCTGTCCCCTGTATACCCTGTTCCCCCGTATTCCCTGTCCCCTAGCATACCCTGTCCCCTAGCATACCCTGTCCCCCTAGCATACCCTGTCCCCTAGCATACCCTGTCCCCTAGCATACCCTGTCCCCTAGCATACCCTGTCCCCTAGTATTCCCTGTCCCCTAGCATACCCTGTCCCCTAGCATACCCTGTCCCCTAGCATACCCTGTCCCCTAGCATACCCTGTCCCCTAGCATACCCTGTCCCCTAGCATACCCTGTCCCCTAGCATACCCTGTTCCCTAGCATACCCTGTTCCCTAGCATACCCTGTCCCCTAGCATACCCTGTTCCCTAGCATACCTTGTCCCCTAGCATACCCTGTCCCCTAGCATACCCTGTCCCCTAGCATACCCTGTCTCCTAGCATACCCTGTCCCCTAGCATACCCTGTCCCCTAGCATACCCTGTCCCCTAGCATGCCCCGGTCAACACAACCCTCTTAAACTGCCGAGGTAGTGACCAAACCATTTATTATACTACCATGTTATACCTACTACTACTACTACTACTACCTATTATACTACCATACTATTATAACTACCACGTGTAGGTCGCGCGGCCTCTTGTAGCTTCCTTATTTTCTTATGTTAGCCACTCCAAACCGTGTTGTACTGTAGCCTATTAGAATTTAAACACTAAAACCACAAAATAATATGAGGCGATACTATTTTTTTTTTTATAACTATGTCCCCCAAAATGCATCCCTTCCTTATTTTCTTATGTTCTTATGTTAGCGTCTCCAAACCACGTTGTATTGTCTACCTACTTACCTACCTATACCTAGTACCTACTCAGCTACCTACGCTATGCCTACTCGTATATGAACACTAAAACCACAACATAACATGAGACGAGACTAGATACGTCCCCCAAAATGCATCCCTTCCTTATGTTCTTATGTTCTTTATATATGTTAGCGTCTCCAAACCACGTTGTACTGTCTACCTACTTACCTACCTATACCTAGTACCTATACCTAGTACCTACTCTATGCCTACTCATGTATACACGCTATAACCACAATATAATATGAGACGAGACTAGCTATGTCCCCCAAAATGCATCCCTTCCTTATTTTCGTATGTTCTTATGTTAGCGTCTCCAAACCACGTTGTACTGTCTCTACCTACTGACCTACCTATACCTAGTACCTACTCCGCTACCTACTCTATGCCTACTCATATATAAACGCTATAACCACAATAGAAGATGAGATGAGACTAGCTATGTCCCCCAAAATGCATCCCTTCCTTATGTTCTTATGTTCTGATGTTAGCGTCTCCGAACCACGTTGTACTGTCTACCTAATGACCTACCTATACCTAGTACCTACTCAGCGACCTACTCTATGCCTACTCATATATAAACGCTATAACCACACTATAAGATGAGATGAGACTAGCTATGTCCCCCAAAATGCATCCCTTCCTTATTTTCTTGTGTTCTTTATATATGTTAGCGTCTCCAAACCACGTTGTATTGTCTACCTACTGACCTACCTATACCTAGTACCTATACCTAGTACCTACTCTATGCCTACTCATGTATACACGCTATAACCACAATATAAGATGAGACGAGACTAGCTATGTCCCACAAAATGCATCCTTCTTATTTTCTTATGTTAGCGTCTCCAACCACGTTGTACTGTCTACTACTTACTACCTACTACTATCCTAGTACTAACTAGTACCTACGCTATGCCTA